>VWZK01017646.1:13156-48743 GCA_013396935.1 Baryphthengus martii | reverse complement strand
CCCTGCCAATGGTGGCACCCGAGCCGGGGGTAAGGGCGGGCGGGGCTGGCGCGGTGGCGTGGGAACCCCAGGAATCCCCTTTAGCCCTGGGAAGCTCTAGGATTAGCGGCCAAACAAAGGCAGCTTTGTGATGATGGGAACGAAATTGCTCGATAGCGAGTCAGTTAAATGGATTGCTCGGTATNGAGCTCATGGCCAGAGCTGGGATCCCTGAAACCTCCTCGCTGTCTGCTTTAAACCCACGTGCGAGCGCTCGCTGCTTTTTTGGGGGGGTATTTATTTGGCCGGGAGGAGCTGTTTGCCCATGCTAGGGAACACGGTTGTGTTTCAGTGGCCATTTACAGCTCTGGTGAAGGTATTTTTTTCCTAACGTGCCAGTGCCCGTTGCTCGCTCGATGCTGAAATAGCTCATGGTTCATCACTAGCCACCTCTGCCAGCGTAGCTGAGGCGGTGGCCGGTGAGCCCAGGGGTTTTTCACTGCTCAGGATTTTGCCCAAGCCCCAAAAGAGATCTCTTTGGGTTGCGGTTTTTTTTTCTCTCCCCTCCTCCTTTTCCTATTAACCTGAAGTGCTTTTCTCATTTATCAGGAGGGAGAGAGGAGGTACAGAGAAGCCAGTGCTAGGAAAAAAATTCGACTGGACCGGTGAGCGGAAAAAGCAAGCGGGATGTGGGGATGGAGGAGGGAGGAGAGGGTGGCTCGGGGTGCAGGGACAGCCTGTGGGGTGGGTTGTGTCCCACCAGAAGGGAAATTGTTCCTTTCCTGCAGAAAATACGTCGTCTCCTGCAAACAGACCGAGGTGCCGCTCTCCGTGCCCTGGGACCAAAGCAACAAGGTAGGTTCCTGCCCCACCAGAATCGCTGCTTCCTGCCCCACTCCCTGCCCCCCCCTCTGTCTCTGACCCACTGCCCCTGCCCCAGGTTTATCTGAGCTACAACAACGTCTCTGCACTGAAGACGCTCGTGGCCAAAGCGAACTGGGTGCTCGCCAGAGAAAAGGAGAAGGTACCAAACGCTGCCCCATTCCCCGCCCCGAGCGGCTTCTCGCCCCCAAAGCCTCAGCAGCCCAGGGGCTCGGTGGTGGTGAACGCGTTCCAGCCCGTGCCCCGTTCTCCCCGAGGTGCGGCTGTACACGCTAGAGGAGGACAAGTTCCTCTCCTTCCGCATTGAGGTGTCGGTGCACATCGCCGCCGACCAAGCCTTCTCCCTGCTCTCTGACCTGCGGCGCCGGCACGAGTGGGACAGCCACTACGCGTGAGTGCTGCGGGGCTTCCCGGGGACACCCAGCCCTTCCCCAAAATCACAGCTCTACATTTAAGGCTCATCACTGAACACCCCTTTGGGCTTTCCTGGAGCAAGGGTGTTGCCCTGGAGCCACGATTGCTCTTAGAGACATGTCACCATGTGCCCCTGTCCTGGCTCTGCCTGGGCTGATGGCTGCACTTTGCTGCAGAAAACATTTATTTTGGGTCCCCCAAGACACGTTGGGTGTGGTGGTGGTGGGCTGTAAATGTGTAAGCCCCTCAATTTGAAGGACATAATGAGGTTTCTCTCACTGGTCTCTTCCTGCCTCGCAGGAGTGCCGAGCTCGTCCAGCAAGTAGACGATGATGACATGATCTACCACGTGGTGAGCCAGACTCTCAGCTGCGAGAACAAGCCGCAGGACTTTGTCATCCTGGCGTCCCGACGGAAACCCTGCAGCAACTGGTAACTGTCCCTGTCCCCGACCCCCTGCTCCCTGCTGTCTGGGTTGCACCGGCTCACCGGGCTCTGTCCTCCTCAGGGACCCTTACGTGGTGGCTTTTCGGTCGGTGACGCTGCCCACCCACCCTGCCAGCGCTGGCTTCACACGAGGGGAAACACTGTGCTCCGGCTTCTGCATTTGGCCGGAGTCGGAGGAGATGAGCAAGGTGGGATGCTGTGGCCGAGCTGCGAGGCCGTGCCATCTGCAGCTGTCTGCGCCCCATTGGGGAGGCTCCCCTGTCCCCACGTGGCCCTTACTCACCATCTCCTGCGCCTTGCAGGTGGCTTACTACAACCAGGCTACACCAGGGTACCTCAACTACGTCACCACCAACGTGGCGGGACTGTCCTCCAACTTCTGTGCCACCTTCAAAGCCTGCGAGAAATTCTTGCTGAAGAACAAGGAGGACCTGATCGTGCGGCTGTAGGACCTCTAGACCACTGCTGAGAGACAGACAGATGGACAAGGGCCCACCTCTGTGGTGAAAGGGGACATGCGATGGTGGCACCTGGACCCTGCCTCCCTGGGGCTTTGGCCCGAACGAGACCCTGGGGTGGAGGGGCGTCACTCTGCCACCTTGTCTCTTGCACTGACATGTCATGTCTTTTTTTCCTGGTTTGTTGTTTTGTTTTTCTTTATTTAGAAATTTTACAAGCTGATGTACAGGACTTGGTTTTCTAGTTCACTTAATGCTACTTGAATCTTTATATGATCCAAAGTCTTCCTAAAACAATGTTTTATTTTTTTTTTTTTACTAATTCTTTATGGGGGAAACTGGTTCCCTTCCAAGGCAGCAAAGGGAAAGAGGGGGCAGTGATGTGGGGAGGGTGTCATATCCCTCCTCAGTCAGGGGGGCCTGGCAGAGCATCCCACTCTGCCCACGACTGCCCAGTGCTGCTCCTCTTCCCGGGCAGGGCTGGCAAAAAGTCTCTGCTCCCACCGGGCTGAAATCCCACCCCATGCGGCTGCAGAAAAAGTGGCAAAAAAGTGCATTAAAAGGAAAAAAAAAAAAAAAATCTCTGTGCTGTGGGTCTCTGTGCTGGCAAGCACGGGGTGGGGGTCCTGCACCCACAGCACACCAGGGCTGCTCAGGGTCACCCACCCCGAGAGCTGCTGCCCGGGGCTCGGGTGGATGTGGGGGGTCCTCTGAGGCAGGGCTGGGATCTGCAGGGAAGGGGGGGGTGGGTGTCAGCCAGTGCTCCATGCGAGTGGCTTTTGGGGACTCCTCAGAGGCATGGCCACCACAGCAGGGACTGGTGCAGAGCTGGGGAGCTGCCCCTTCTATTGGGTGCACCAACATCTTGAGCCATAAACCCCAAACTGCCTCAGGAGCACTGAAAAAGTAAATAAAAGACGGAGCCAAACCTTGTTTCCCCTAAGTCTGAGCAAGGCTGCCGAGGCCATGGGGAGGAGTTCCTTGCAGGTGCTGAACCCCAAAGCCCCAAAGCCTTCTGTACTGCCCACAGTTGCCCCAAGCACTAATGACCTGAGTGCCTCCAGGGATGTTTCTGCTTGATGGCAGCACAGAACTGTTTCCCAAGTGTCTGCAGCAACAGAGGATGGGGTTAGGAGCCTTGCAAAAGTCTCCCTGCCAACCTGCTTCTCTCTGAGATGCTCCAGGAAAGCCACTGAAATGCAGGAGGGGTGACTGACAGGGGAAGTGCTGCTCATCAGTCACACCCCAGGGGACATCTGCCCTCAGCCACAGGCGTGCAGAGAACCCCCCTCCTGGGCTTTCCTGGGTCATTAGCCAGAGGTTTTCCGATGGCAGTGAGCTTTCTGAAAAGCTTGCAGCCTGCTGGGAAGGGAATGAGTCCCCGGAGCCTTTGGGAGCTGCTGGCACAGCAGGTTTAACGCTGCCCTGTCGCTCTCACCTTTGCTTAGCAGAGCCCCCTTGTACTTAACTCCAAGCAGGGGTCTTTGCAGAGTTTAACCACGAGCAAGTGATGGTGGTGCCATGCGTGGGGTAAGATGAGGCTGTGGGGTACCAGAAATGAGCACAGGGGCTTTCCCAGGCACCTCAGGGTGTTTCTGCCCCCTCTGCAATGCCCAGTTCTTAGAAAGGCGCTTTGCCACCCAAACTCCTCACCTGGTTTGTAAGCAGAAGGAGCCGTCTGTCCCTCTCCGGCCAGCGGCTCCCACCCGTGGAGCAGCCTTAAGCTCCTAATCTCAGCCGTATCTCTGATCATAAACATCTCCGTGCAAGGCCTCGCACGGCGCTGCCCCGACCTCCCCTCGCTGCGCTATCACTACAAGATAAAGCCATCTCAAGCTGAGCGTGGTACAAAACATTCAATTTTTATAGAGCCCTCTTATCTCCCAAAACTCAGAGCAATCCTGCCCTTTTATCCCCAGGATTGCGAGCCATCCTTTCTACTTATCGTTAGAAATGGCTCCTGCTTGATTAAGTGCAGGGAATGATGGATTCACCTGAACATTAAACTTTAACTGACCTCTCTGTCTCCTTAAGTACTGTGCTTTATCCCGCTGCCAGGCCACAGTCAACCCTGGCTGGGTCCCTGGGGTGCAGGGTGATGGAGCAGGAAGGATCCGGGGGCAATGGGAAGCGGACTGGAGCACAATGAGGAGCTGCAACGGTGGGAAACATCTTGTGATTTATGTGCAGGTGGGAAAATAACCTACAGTCCTGCAGCATCTTCTGCTGGAGGGAATGGTGGGGAGCAGGACTGGGCAGATTGGAGCATCCCTGGAGCACCCATCTCCAACCACCTCATCCCACAGCCAGCTCCCAGGGGAGAAGGGACCTGCTGCTGGGTGTGTTGGAGCCTGCTGGGAGCAGCCTGCCCTTACCAGCCTTTCCCAGAGCCTCCTACTTGCCCCCCCACCAAATGCACAGCTCTGGGGCCAATTGAGCAAGCAATCACTATTTTTCTTTTTCCCTTGAAAAAAAAACAGAAATCCCAGCAGGGTGTCACCCCTTTTCTGAACCACTCTCCTTTCACAAAAGCACCTGCCTTGTTGCTCTCAGCTTCTAATTCCTGCCCGGAGGGAAACAATTTGGAGAGGCAGATCTGGGACCCTGGGAGTGGGAAGTCTCCACGCTGGTTGCCCGCAGCGCCCATCACTGCACAGCACGAGGCAGGGAACAAAGGACTGTGGCCGCCTTTCCTGGGCCCCTGCCATCCTGCAGTGGACAGAACCGCCCGAGGATGGGGAGAAGCATCCCAGAAATGCCAAGAAGCTTTTGGCAGAGCGAACGCTGCAGAGGCAGCTGAGGATTTGCAGGCCAGTACTCCAGGTGGGATCCCAGCACCTTCTCCAGCACGTGATGCTACCACCATAAGAGGGTTTCAAGGACCTGATTTTACAGATGCCTAAAGAAATGCATTGGAATTGATATATAAACCCACAGCGTGTATTTACCTATTTTGCAGGGGGAGCTGGATGTAATTAGATGACAGCATTTCTCTCGAGGCTATCGCTCTGTAACTCACACCCGGAGGCGGCCGGCTGAGGGGAGGAGGAGGAGGAATAAAGCAGGCGGCAGAATTGGTGGGCTGCTCCCAGCAGCTTTGTTTTAATTAATTTCCAAAGCGCTCCTTGTAGCAGAGAAGGCAGCTCCTTCAAAGCCACCTTCTACCCACCGCTGCCCGTGCTCTCATGTTTGTGCCAGCCTCGGGTCTGGGCCAGCGAGGCGAGCCCGGCAGCCGGCCCTGCTGCTTCCACCCACAGGCTTTTTGGTGGAAGCGTGCAGAAGCTGCTGCTGGTTTAAAAAAAGGGGGATTTTCGCTGGCCAAGAGGTCTCTTTGACAGCCGCCTCGTGGGCAGGTGTATTTGTCAGGGCTTCTCCTTTTCCCCTTTTTATTGACTTTCTGCTCATTCCTGCTGCCAGGGGTCAGCCGGCGCTTTGGCTGGACTTTGCCGAAAGTCCACCCGAAACGGGCGGTTACTGACGCAGTGCCCTGCCCCCGAGATAGAAGGGGTTTGAAAATCAGATTTGTAGTCCGGCTGGGTGCACATTGGTGGGGTTGGAAAGGGGCTGGGGCTGCATCAGCTCTGAAGCTATTCCCAAGTAAGTGGGCTTGTGAAGCTAAACTGCCTTTGCCCTGCATCCAGCAAGGTGCCGGCAGTAACAGCAGCTCAGAGTCAAATTTGAGGGTGGCTTGGCTGACATGGAGGGACCCATCCCCAGCCAGGACACCATGCCGAGCGACACAGAGCCCTCCAACGCCATCAAACTGCTGCATCTGGTTTTCCTCTCCACCTCCTGGGGCATGCAGATCTGGGTGACCTTCGTGGCTGGTAGGTTGTGGTCCGTGCACCCTGCCATGGCTCTCTGCCCGGGGGGAGGCCCAGGGGAGGGGGCTTTGCTCTGGGACCTACCTGCTCTCCCCTCTTGCAGGGTTCGTGATGGGCAGCCACCTCCCTCGCCACACCTTCGGCCTCATCCAGCACAAGCTCTTCCCCTTCTATTTCCACATTGGCTCCGCTTGTGCCTTCTTCAACCTGACTCTATTTGCCATGTACCACCCCTACGAGCTGCTCAGCGAGGAACAAACGATCCAGGTATCCTCTCACTTTAAAATGCCAGCTGGCTGTAGCCCAAATCCCTTCTTTCACGGGGTCCTGCTCTGCTCAGGCCGGTTTGCAGGCGATGACCAGGTCCACACTCGGGTCTGGTTAAAAGAAACCCGTCAGCATCCAGCCCATGGCGAGCCTTGTGCACGAGAAGGGCTGGGGGAGAAACGGGATCCGCCACGTGCGTGAGATGTTCACGGCAGCCTTTGCTCCCCTGCAGATCATTGTCTTCTTCGTTTGCATTGCTGCTTCTGTGCTGAACACACAGTGGTTCGGGCCGGTCACCTCCGACATCGTGGCTGACATGCACCTCATCGAGCGCAGCCGCGGCCTCGGCCAGGAGGTTGGGCTGGTTACCAGCAAGTCCCGCCAGCAACTGCGCGATTCCAACCCTGGCTACCGGCAGCTGGCCCAGGAGTTCTCCCTCTACCACACTCTGTCCCTCCTCTGCAACCTCTGCTGCATCGTGTGCAACGGCTTGAGCTTGTACTACCTGGCTGCCCATCTTCCCACCCTGTGAGAGCGGGACGCGGCGAGAGGAAGGCTGCCCGGCCAGAACCAGGGCTCCAGGAGAAGGGAGTCGCCCCTCTGCCTTGCTGTAAAGTAACCCTGAGCTTTGGAGATTAAATTTCAGCGTCCTCCGACAGACATACTTTTAACTGTATTTGTGCACGGTGCAGGAATTTAGGAATAGCGAAATGGAAATGCTTTCTTCAGCGCTGTCTGAAGCCAGCCTCCAGGATCTAAGCAGGAATGTTTATGGCTGAACAGCTTTTTAACGCCTCGTGTAGTAGATGTGTCTAAAACTGCAGTGTATTGCTGCAGCCGCAGAGAGACTGCGGAAGAGAAAGGAATGAGAGATGTAGAATTACTTTTAATTAAATGCTGCAAGCTAATACAGAAGCCCAGAAGACCCTGCCCCTTGGCTGTACCAGACAGTGTAAGGGATAAGGTGGTTGTGTTTGGGTTTAGAATTACTGTCTGTCCTTCTCTTGTAGTACTTCACGGGATGAGAAAAGTGACTGTCTCATTTATGAGGCAGAAGTCAACTCTACTTAAAAAAGACACGTTTATTTCCAGGTTCTAGAGGGCAATCAGTAAGGTAGCCAAAAGGGCCAGCAAAACCCACTGCTCCAAACAAAGAGCTCCGCTTTACCCTGGCCAGCAGCAGGGCCAAGCGGTGAAAAACCAGCAGCTTAGTCCCAAGTAGGGATCTGCCCACATCCACCCCACCACACCAGGCAGTATCTCCCCAGACCACTGCTGTTAAACCCTAGCACCTCCAGCCCACCTCCAAGGCAATCACTGATTTTTCACAGGTAACTACGTACATTCCCAGCCGCTGTTGCTTCAACTGCAGCCAGCCTTTGGCACTGCTCCAGGTTGATTTCAAAACCACACGCAGCCTATCACAGAGGAGACCTTCTGCAAGCCAGCTGGATTTCTTTTTAAACAAATAATCCCCTCCTGTAAGCCATTAATACTCCTGTGCTGCTTTCCTGGAAGTTTCCCTGCGTGCCAAGATTGTTTCTCCCCTGAAGAGTGCAAGGTATTTTTGCTCAAGCAGAAGTTTGCAGGGATACCAAACAGCCACCTCTTGCACAGGATTCCTCTCGTTTCCTTCTTGCTCGTTACAGCCGATGCACCTTCTTTCCAGAGAAGTACTTCTTTGAGAAAGGGGAACGCTTTACAAAGGCCAAAACCGTTGGTGTCCCGGCTTTTACAAAATACCTGCAAAGATGAAAAGATGTCCTTTGGTTTCCTCGTCGTTGGCCAAGTGTCGCGCAAAGCAAGTGACTTCCGCCCAGCACAATAACGACCGACCTCCCCAAGGCTGCTGACGAGCTTTTCTGCTGATTAGTAGAGCCCCTGGGAGGCAGGGTTCCACACGGCCAAGGAGGAATGGTTTCTGAATCAACTCTTCTCCCAACAGCCACTTCTAATTAAAATAACTGTTATGCTCCCTCTGGAAGGAGGTTTCTTTTGCCGACTTTTATGAGGCGGCAGCAGCAGGCCCGGGGCTCTGCTCCCACCGTGACAGACCAAGCCCCTGGCACCGCGCCACAGGCTTTCTCCAGCCAGCTACAAGATGGTGCAAGTTTAACAGCACGGCCTTCACAGTAACTTGCTGGCTTCACAAACAGCAAATTCTTCTCTCTCAATAGCTGCACAACACTTTAAAGTCCGTTTCAGAGCGAAGCTGCGCCGCACGCTGCGCTGGGGGCTGCTCACGCAGCATTAGTAACAGTGAGAGCGTTGTTAACCTTCAACACGCTCTCTTCATATACTGCTGCTTTATTAAAAAGTTATTTTTAAAGTAGGACTGTGTAGATGAGATCTCAAACAGCCCTTCCGTGCTGCTACCTGTGTGTAGCCCAACTCCCCTTTCCATCTCTATCCAGTGCTGGAAGTAGTTGTTCATTTTTGTGGGGGAAAAAAAAAATCTAAGTCACCAAAGCCAGGCACAAAACCCATGCTTTACACCTTCAAGAGTCAGGACTATTGAACTCCAAGAGTTAGTACCATTAAATTAAAGAACAAACCTCACTGAAAGCCCAAAGCTCCTACTTTCTGCCTTTGTGCTCTCTCTGGACATGAACAGGCACAACCTCACCTTTTGTGCTGCAGCACTTGTAGCAACGTGTGTTCTGGGTTCAGCTCGTACATTTCTGCTCTTTCTTCATCTTCAAAATAGAGCTGAAAAAAAACATCTGGAGGGTTATTAAATACCACAGGTACGGGGAGGCAAACTGCTGAGTGCAGTAGCAGCACACCGTGTATCTACTAGAGAGTTATCAAACTTCTGGAGCTTGAGCCGATTGCGTCTGGTGCTAACTTCAGCAATGTAGAGACTGTGTTCTTTAAATTCCAAGTCTTCCTGTATAAAGCAGTTTATCTTCTTACAGCAGTGGCAGCAGGAAGGCAAAAATACACTGGCTGTTCCTTTATGAAAAAAGCAGTCCAAGCCTGTGGGCTGCTTTCTAATGGGCGAAATGCAGCAACGGTATGAGCTAAACTGAGTAAGTTTGAAGATATTTAAACAAAATCAAGTAGATTTAAGAGATTCGAATCCTGAGCTACAACTTGATCCAGCCCAGTACACAGCCACTGTCCTTTTAGACCTGTCTGCTCACTGCACTAAGTGCTGCACCGTTGCCTGGCACATGTGACACTGAAGTGGAAAATGAAAAACAAACATCTGTGTCCTCCTATGTAGAGTTTCTGAAAACGTCTCAAAACCTGCTGCAGCCACAACCAACTCACACCCCACCTTTGCTGAAGTCTTAAGAGACACACGTTGTCTTGATGGGATTAAGTGTTTCAGTACCTCCAGTTAGTTCTGGAAATAATCTGGTTTTTAAAATAATATTTTCTCATTTGTATTGAGCAAATTCACAATCCAGTTGAAAAAACAGGCAACCTACCAGCTTGATGGTCTAAATCTTAATTATCATTACAAAGATGGGAATATAAGCAATATCTATAAATACCTTCAATTAAATACAATGTAAATGAAAGATAAAAGAACTTTCATTTTCATTAGTGAAGTCTGTGTCCACGCCAGCATATCTGGAAAATATTTGAGTTTATAACTGAATGTAGCTCTCCAGACCCTCATTTCACATCTGTGTATGGTAAACAGGTACCAATGTCATTGCTTTCATACACTCAAACCTCTGTATTTTCTCACTCCAGAAAAAAACCAAAACCCACAACACAACCACCCTGAAATAGAAGGAAAGTCAAACATCTCACCTCCAGATTGCTGGGCAGGTATTTTCTTTCTAAATCCCAAGGAGGTAACTCAGCAAACATCACCATTAAATGATCAATAAACCTAAAAGCCAAAATACACTTGGTTAACTTAGAAAGAGCGTTCAGCTTCAAGGATTTGTATGGTTGCATTTGAAAGACGGTAAAAATATATTAGAAAATTAGACAACAGACTTGAAAGTAACTTTAGATCACTGGTAGTTTCCTCCTGATGAGACCAAGGCCCTGTTGCAACTCATGCTGTCGGTTTCAAACTCGACCAGTGCAACAAAAAGTTATTTTTAACTTTCCATTTTCACACTGAAAAAGATGTCAAAATAAACACCCTGCATTTCATCTAAAATCGATTTTCCTTCTATATGGGTCCCACCACCACGCTTCACCGGATCAGAGTCCTGAGAATATGTTTGTGTGTCAGAGGTTTGTTTATTTTAGTACGTCAGGAGTGTTGGTGGCCCATATGTTCCAAGAACTCATTTTCACTTCCTTTGGTCATGAAAAGGGGTAGTGAACGCTACCATGTAAGAACCACAACTTGACTAATCTGCTTGCACTTTAAGTCCTAAACTTATTAATAGATCTAAGGAATACTTATCTCCCACTCCAACAAAAGGTAGAAGTTCCAAGTTTACTTAACCTTGCAAGAGCAGAATCTGAAGTTAACATCAACTTCAGCTTAGGGATTTGGTTTAGGGTTGACAAAGATAAGAGTAGTTTTAAAGGTTGGACCTGATGATCTTATAGGTCTTTTCCAACCTAGATGATTCTATGATTCTATGAAAAGTGAAATTCCCCCCTGCCCTATAGTCTGAAAGCTCGGCAGCACGGCAGCCAGTGCTGCTGTAAGCCCTAAGGAAACTATGGGGCCACTCGTGGTTACGAGAGGTCCTTTCGAAAGCTTTTTATAATTTCTAAATTTAAGCCTCTTTCTCAGATCCCATATTTGGAGGGCTTCGAAACAGCACCTTAATGAACCTCTAAAACCCATGCGTGGGCTGGCTCACAGGTTTTACTGGCCACCGCTCTACACTTGCACTCCAAGCCAGTCACACATACGACGTGTTCCTCTGCACCCACAGATTTCAACCCTCATAGATTGTTCCCGTCGTATTTTAAAGCTGCATTTGTAAATCATACAATAATTCAGGTTGGAAAGGACCTCGGGAGGCCACCTACTGCAACCTGCTGCTCAAAAGCAGGGCTGGCCAGGAGATTAGAAGTCTGGAGCTACCCCATCAGCATGGCCGTGTTTCACTTGCTGTCTGTCCTCATCTACCCAAACATCTCCTTTAAGCAGGAACGCTGCTGGCGGTGCATCTACCTGGAGTTCTCATGGAAAGCTGCAATGAAGTCTGTTTGCTCGTGCTCGGGGTACAGGAAGAGGACGGGCCAGTTGAGGTTGCCATCAGCATCTAAGTGCACCTTTGCCCCCATGGCGTTGTCAGAGTGGAATCCGTCTAAGGATATCTCAGCCAGGCCATCTGATAGTTCCTCCTCTTCATCTAAAGGCTCAAAAACCAGCTTGATATTTCTTTCCTGGAGAGCAGGAAGGAGAAAAAAAAACCTCAAAACCCAACCAAAGACCAAACAAGAATGGTGGGGAGAAAAAGAGCGAAAAATTAGCACTCAGTGAAAGGACAAACTGCATCTCTCTTATTAATGAGTCAGCTCTTAAACATGCCATCAAAAACCTTCTGGCAGTATACTTGGGTGACTGGTATTCCCACTAGAATCCAGAACTTCAGCCAGACACCTCTTCTATCCTTCCACTGAAGCAATGCAAAGAAAGCAAGGTCCATTGGGCCAGTGTGATGCTACAGCCCAGCAGTCAGAGTGCTCTCTGGGCAGCTCAGTCCATCTCCTAACACTGGATTTCTAATCCTGCATTAGTTGTCACCTGAAGTATAGCAACAAGCCTGGGAGGTGAGGCTAAAGCCACACAGATAAAGAGAATCATGGATTTAACCCTATTTTTTGGCCCCCAAAAGCCTGTGTATGAGAACAACCTCCTAGGGACAAAAAACAGAGCTCTTAAAAAAACCCCAACAACCAACCAACAAAACAAACCACACAAACCCAAGCCCCTCACCGACTCACCTTTATGGCTGCAAGTAAAATTTCCTTTTGACATTGCTCTTTCTTCTCCATCACCTTTGCTTTCCTCGCGTCGCGCTCCTCAGCTCGCTACACGTAAGAAAAGGTTGCACCACGGTCACACATAGCACGTCAAGGCTCATCGCTGCTCTACGCTGCCAGTGAGTGGAGAAACCCATTCAGATCTCCACCAGGGACCCCTCCAGATCTTTCCCCTACATGGGACCACCACTCAATTCCATTTGGGGACGTTCTACACAGAAACTTACACAGAGCACTCATCAATCCAGGATCCCAAAGTGCTTCTGGACACAAAGCTGTAATATTTACCTTCAACTTGTCAGCTTTAGCTCTCATCTCCACAAGCTTTTTCTCTTTTGAATCTATTTGCAAGCCCTCCTCACACCATGCTATGGCTTCAGAGAAATTCTTGAGCTCCATGTGACAGAGAGCACCTGGAAGGATTAAGATTTTAAGTTTCTAGTATAGAACTACTACACACAGCAGTGGTTATAAAGATAGTATTAGCCCTGGTGCTTTCAAGAGGCATACACAGCAGCACACGCTAATGGAACATCACAGGCTTCCAGCAGGTCAGCTGAGAAGAAAATCTAAAATATTTCAGCAGCTTTTGTATCATTTCATCACCTAGTCACAGAAATCAGCAGAATGATGCTAGAAGTGTCTGCTACAAGCATAATTTTATCATTATAATGAACACGTCAGTATTTGTCTCATAAGGGAAAATAAAGTGGTGATTTCCATGGAGTGAGGAATCCTGGGGAAAAAAAACCAAACAAATAAACCCAAAACTAGTGGGAAACAGCAAAAGTTATGCTGTGCTCTTCAGAAACAGGTCCCATGCCTTTTAGACAGATATAGAAGCTGAAGAGCAAAGAGCAAAATGATGTGTTTTGACTGAAAATCCAAAGCAAAACACAGAGCTCTGTTTCGGAGAGAAATAAAATAAGAGAAAAAATTCTCAGACAGTTACCACTTTTCTGAAATGAATGTTGTCTGGAAACAGAGCATAATGTCCAGTGACAGTAGTTTAAGGCTTACAAACAGTGTTATTTAACACACAGAAACGTGCAGCGGAACAAAGCAACATCCAACCACACTCTGTTCCAGGGCTTGTAACACTAACAGCACAATAAGCAAAACAAACAGGTGCGGAGATGTTTTGAAAGGATGTTCCTTGCGCTCCACACGGTAACACCTCCTTTAACTCTTACCTCTTACGATTGCTTTGAGATGGGTGGGCTTGAGCTTTTTTGCTTGGATGGCATCATTGAGAGCAGAACGGTAGTTACCTGCAAGGCAAGAAAAACTGCTCAGAACCTTTCATTTATATTTAAAATCCAACCAGATCTCATGGTGACAAAATAGCTTATGCGGAGATTCTGTAATTCACCGTTTCTACAGGCGCTGTGAGGTGAGTGGAGGAAGACAGAGCAAACTAAAAGCAAGAAGTGAAGGATGGGAATCAGTCATACAGGTGAGGGGTAACATAACTGTGACCAAACTATCTCCCAACTGCAACACAGAACAGCATTAAAAGGCCAAGAACACCTTCCTACTGCGTGGATGCTGTTGGTAGGACAGATGGTAACTTGAAGAGGACACGGCCAGGAAACAGCGACAGAATGCGCTGCTTCAACAGATTTTTGAGGCCAGGGCATGACTCTCTAGTTCAAATCACTCTGTGAATCTGTTCAGCATCAAAAGCCACTGGCTTTGCCCTCTCCTGAAGCAACAGGTAACAGTTGCAATGAACAAAAGGCAAATCCTGCTCTGAAGCCAGCTTGAGCCTTCAGGGTTCAAGGTGCTTTTTCTCCTGAATAAGATATTTAGTGTTACTGTATCACAGAAAAATGAAAAGAAACAGTAAGGAGTAAGAAAACCACAGGTGGGAAGAAAAAGCAATTTTGGACAGCACAGAGAGACCTGTTCCCTGGGGCACGTCTCCTTACCCAGGTGAAACTCTGCAGCCCCTCGGTTTGTGTGCAGCACGGCGTTCAGCTCAGGGTCCTCACTTTTCTTCTTCAGCCCCTCGGTGTAGGCGATGACAGCTCTCCTGTAGTCCTTCTCCCTGAAGTACTCGTTCCCTTCGTTCTTGTACATCCTGGCCAGCTCTGCGGCGGGAGGAGGTGGGCACAGGGCCTGAGAGAGAGCATAGCCCCACGGGCACCCCAAACCCGCTTCCCCAGTCGGAGCAGGAGGGACAGATGGACAGAAGACATCCCCCCCCCGCCTCCAGCCCCGGCTGCCTACCTGCGGGGCCCTGCTCCTCGTCGAAGAGGAGGGACTGGAGACAGGCCAGCTCGGGCTGCCGCGCCGCGTCGATCTCGGCCGGGCACCGCTTCATGAACATGGGGATGGCCTCCAGCTCCTGNCAGTGTTACGGCATTTTCAAGGTAAATAAGGCTCTAGAGTTCACCACTTTGCTTTAATGAGTATTAACCTTCACCTTCAAGGAACCCGGCTGTCTCCAAAGACAAGATGCAGACGGAAGAAAAGTCGCCTTCCTTCCTTCCTCTCCTTAAAACCCCTCATGCCGAGAACTTGGCACCTGAAAAGGGCGAGAGGAGCCCTCCTGTCCCCGTTCCTGCAGCCCTTGCTGCTGTGTGCACTCGGCAGAAGCCATGCCTGCCATGGTTGGGCAGCAAGAGGCTGACCCTGGTGCTCCTACAGCTGCACAAGCAGCTCATGGGGGCCTGTAGCCGGAGGGAGAAATGTCGCCGGCCCCGCAGAGAAAGGTGGGCTGATCCCAGCTCAACCCCAGCAGAGCTGCAGGACACTCTGGCCAGCCCTGACATGAGCTGGATTCGGCTCTGCTCACCCAGAGCCATCGCTGGCAACCTGCACGTGCTTGAAAAGGAACCTGGAGTGTTCAGATCACAGAATAGTAGGGGTTGGAAGGGATCTCTGGAGATCATCTCATCCAACACCCCCAGCTAAAGCAGGGTCACCCAGAGCGGGTTGCCCAGGATCACGTCCAGGTGTATTTCAAACATCTACAAGAGGAGGCTCCACAGCTTCTCTGGGCAGCCTGTTCCAGGACTTTGTCATCCTCGCAGCAAAGGTTTTCCTCACGTTCAGATAGAACCTCCTGTTCTATCCTGAAGTTAGTTCAACAAGGATGACAGATTCAGAGACAGGGAGTTTAAGGGACTTGCACTTTACTCAACAACTCAATGACACCTTCCTTGGTGAGGAACAACACCTCGCCGGCGTTCTGATTCCAGACCTCAAACACCGGGGGATCCTCACAAACCCTCTTCCCAGCGATGACCACGTAAGGATAACCCAGCTTGTTGGCGTCCTTTAGCCTTTTACCAATGGTCATCTGCGTCCTGTCGTCCAGCACCGAGTCACCGGCCAGGTGGGGCAGTGCTTCGCCGAGGTCGTCGTACATCCGCTCCAGCACTACGGCTCCCTCCTCCTCCTTGCTGCCTTTCTTTGGGGGAATGAAGCAGAGCTGGTAGGGCGCGATGAGGCTCGGCCAACGGATGCCGTCCTCCGTAGAGAGCACCTCGACCGAGGCCGCCAGGATGCGAGTGACGCCCAGGCCGTAGCAACCCATCTCTGCCAGCTGGGGTTTGTTGTCGGGCGAGTAGAAGACAGCGTTGGAGACGGAGGAGTACTTAGTGCCCAGGTAAAATGTGTGCCCCACCTCGATCCCTCTGCTCTGCGTGAGGTTTTTCCCACACGTGGGGCAAGTCGTTTGCCCCTCATTTAACGTTTCCACGTTGGCTGCAAAATGTCCATCGGGGCACAGCACCAGCCTGTCCTCACCGACGTCCGCCGGCAGCTGGAACTCGTGGGACACGGTGCCACCGATGCTGCCGGTGGCCGCCCGCACCTTGACGAAGGGAAGGCCCAGGCGGTCGAACAGGCTGCGGTAGGCGTCGCACACCAGGTCGTAGGTCTGCCGAGCCGCCTCTTCGGAGGCGTCAAAGGTGTACATGTCCTTCATGTAAAACTCCCGGCTGCGCAGCAAGCCGAAACGGGGCTTCGGCTCGTCCCGGAACTTCCTGGTTATCTGGTAGAGGCGCAGCGGGAGCTGCTTGTAGGACAGGTTGGTCTGAGAGGCCACCAGCTCCGTGACGGCCTCCTCGTGAGTGGGAGCCAGGCAGTAGTTCTTGCCGTGCCGGTCCGCCAGCCGGAAGAGCTCCGGCCCCATATGATCCCAGCGGCCGCTGGCTCGCCACAGCTCTGCCGAGCCCAGGCTGGGCATGTTCAGCTTCTGCCCGCCCACGGCCCGCATCTCCTCGTCCATCACCTTGATGAGCTTCTCCATGGCGCGGACGGTGGGCGGCAGGTAGTGGTAGCAGCCGGGGCCGGAGGGGTGGATGAGCCCCGCTTGCAGCATCAGCTTCTGGCTTCGGCAGGTGGGCTCCCCGGCCTTGCCCTCCCCCGCCGCCTCCCCCTGCAGGTTGAGGGGCTGGAAGAGCTGCGAGAGCAGCAGCCTCTTGGCCCTGNAGTGGAGACTCGATGGTTCCGCGGGTATAGCGGCGGCGGGCGCCCCCTGCCGGGCGGGCAGCGGCACCAGCAGCAGGAGGCGTAGGATCGCAGAATCCGACTGGTTTCGGTGGGAAGGGACCTTTCCAGGTCATCTCGTCTAACCCCCCTGCAGGAAGCAGGGACATTCACAGCTAGGTTGCTCTGAGCCCCGTCCAACCTCCCCTGGAATGGTTCCAGGGATGGGGGTTCCCCAAGCCGTTTGTCCCCAGGTGTCTTTTCCCTCCTGCTAAGGCCGCCATCAGCTGTAGCGATCCCGCTGCTCCCTGTTCCTGCCTTCAGCCCTGCTGCTCCTCACCAGCTCCCTGGCGCCTAACTGGAACTGAGCCCAGCAGGAATGAGAGGCGGCCGCAGTCTCCTCAGGCGCTGTGGTCTAGCTTGGGGACACTGTAAGTTGCTCCCCAGGATCTCAGGGGTATGAGGTGCCCATGCTCACCTGGCCCATGTCCATGTTTGTTCAAACCTGAGGACCCTTTCAAGGTCATTTTTGGCATGCATGAGCTTTCTCCTGCCAGGCACTGGGCCCTGTCCAGATAAATCTTCATGTGGATCTGGAGACCAGTGGAAACTCATCAGCTTGTGCCCAGTTACAAGATGGATGAGATGATGTGAGCACAAACCACAGCAGGCAACCGGTCAGATCCTTGGCCGCACCAAGCCACACCAGAGAGCCAGGCCAGCTTGCCCAACATCAGCACCTCAGTGTCCAAAGCGTGACCCTATGGTTTGCAAGACCCTGAGATGTTGCTCATCCTGTTGACCTTGGCTGTAAATTTGGTTCCTGGTGATCATGGAGTTCTTGAAAGCAACAAGCCCATCCACTCCCACTTCCAGGCTCAGTCTCAAGATATGGGGACAGCATCCCCTAACGTGTTCAGAGGTTGAATCACTTGGCCATAGGAGGGCACCTGAAGAAGGGCCAAGCAATCAAAAGCCATTTTCTTATGTCATTCCAGCTGTCTCCAGTCCAGTCTGGCAGACAGACATCACCTGGCACCCAGTGACCACCTTCACCCTGCACTTTTCAGCTGCCTGCCTCGAGCTCCAAGGAAGTTAAACGTCCCCGAAGAGCACATATCCAAGTACTCCACTAGAGGAGGAGATTTCACTTCACTTAGCCTCATCTTATGAGGAATTCGATAATCCTGTTTAGATATGGGGAAGTAAGAATGAATCTTTTATTTAAAAATGGGATTTGAAGGAATCTTCATAATTCTTCTATAATGGGAAATACTCTCTAATGGGCACTCCTGTTTACAGGGGGCTGGAAATGGGCAAAATCCAGGGATTAAAGAGGACATTTTTGATGCTCCTGGGTGATTTAGGAGCATTAAAATAATGAAATAGTCAAGCCAGTTCTGCACGGTGACTCGATATCCCGTAAAACATTGCCCAGAGGGACTTGGGGAAGTTCCTCAGCAGGCTGGAGCCAGAGCCAGGACCTGGCCTTGATCTCCTGGCTGCCAGGTAGCAGCTTCACTCCCAAACCAGCCTTCTCTGATTTTGTCAGGCAATTACTTCTCCCTACGTGTTTCTCACCGCAATTAACCAACAAACACTGTCTGGGAGAAGCGCCGCGGCTCCGAGGGGAGGCTGGAGGTGAAGTCCTCACGGCAAGGGGACTCGCCCGCCCCTTGGACACCCAGCGCACCGTGCTGGCCCTGATGGGGACCTACCCACACCGGGGTGCAGTGGGCCTGCTAATTGAGCCATGGGTCTCACAGGACCCCCAGAGCTGTATTGCACATCCCTTTGGCCATCTCCTGCTTGCCCACGAACTGGAAGGTTTTCTCCAGGCGGTTTGGGGCCGGAGGGATGTCTTTCACCATTTCTGTCGCCTCTTGGAGCCACAGAAGTGAACCACGTTTCCGTCAGTGACTTATTGCCTGCTGTGCTGATCAAAGGGACAAAACCATCTTGGATTGATTCGCCGGGGTGGTGGTTTCACTGGGAGGGTTTAAGGCTCTCCAAGAGAGGGGGGTCTGTGGGGAAAGCCGATAGCTCTGATTAAATGAGCAGCCGGGACGGAGTGTGGGGCTCAGCTCGGCGGTTGTGTGCCTGAAGCGTGTCTGTGATCCTTATTTTTTCCAGCTGTGTTGGAGGAATCTAATAAAGGTACTGGTGTCCCTGCAGCCTTTCACCAAACGGCCGCCTGCTGCTTTGCCAGGGGCTGATTTATGCCACTGAGGCCAAACATGTGCCCTGCATGGAGCAGGACTGAGAGTCTCGGCTCCTGTCTGGGGCCCCCACTCTTCAGGCGGGGGGATTTCCAGGAAGAAAAGCACTGAAGATGGGGGGGAAGGTGGACAAAGGACCTGAATCAGCCCCTGGTGCAGCAGCGCTGGGTATAGCACCTTGCCGGAGCAATTGAGGGTCTCGGTCTCGAAGAAGCCACAGTCCTGGGTCACCATCAGGCTGGTGGAAAACACTTCTTTCCTTTCCAGCAGCATCCCCAGGTAACACTAGGCCAGGGCTAAGGGAGGAGAAGCGAGGGCAGGAGAGAGGCCGAGTCATTCGGTGGTCAAACCTCTCTCTGTCCTGTGAACAATTTGCAGTATGGGCCTTGGGATCTCGGCGCATCCCGCCTGACCCTGGCCGTGCTCTTACACAGCTTGTAGTGTCCCGGAGCCCGCAGCACTGGCTCACGGGCTGACTGACTTTCCCGAGTACTTTCCTTCCCTCCGGTGATGCTGCCGTAACAGCACACCTGCAGGATAATGTTTTTATGCCCAGGGAAGCGGTAGTTGCAGAGCTTGTCTTAGATTCATCCCTCAGGAAGTTACTCAGGGATAGAAAATTACCGCAGATCCTCTGCACCCTGGCAGCTACTCAGGGTGCAGGTGCTCCTGAGTAACCCTTGGGTGCTTTCAGACAACTCCTCCTGAGCAGGCAACGCTTTTGAAAATAAACACCACTAGTAAGAATATAGTCATTAAAGCAACCAGAAGAAGGCTTATCAACATCTGAGGTACCTTGGATGTAGATACACACCGCAGCCGTCAGTGCTCCATGCTTTACACCAGGAATTACGTGTGTGTAGGGACCGGAGGTGGGCTTTACACAGATGGCTTTGGAATCCCCCTCCTACTGAAATAATCCATTTCTCCTACTTCTGTCATGAGCATTGGAGGACTTGGTGACTTTTTGGAGCAGCACTAGGGTGAGAACAATCAGACATTGGAATAGTCTCCCAAGGTAAGCGGTGGACTCCCCCACACTGGGCAGTTTTAAGACAACTTGTCAGGGTGCTGGGCCAGCTCATTTAAACCAATTCTCCACCCTGCTGTCTGCTGGCCCTGCCTGCTCTGGGGAGGGGACTCCTGTTCCCTGGGACACCGGGATGCTGGGTGCCAGGGTGACAGCTACCATGGCGAGGGCTGCCACCCTCCCCACAGCCCTCAGGTACCAGAGCTGCCAGTGTGGGGCTGCAGGTGCTGCCCAGGAACATGGGCAGGCAGGTGAGGCCACTGCCTGGGCTTGTGTGGATGTGTGGGGAGAGCTGGACTTACTGGTGTAGCTCTCCTCACCTCCCAGATTGCCTGTGCCTGCTGGGAAGCGGCTTCTTTTTGTGCTGCCTTACACCAGCAGCTGTCCCGCTTACATTTTGCTCTTTGAGTTCCCTTGGATCGTGGAGAAATACACCCACGCGGCAGCGTTTGGGGAGCGAGAGGGCTGCGGGAACCATGCGGGAGAGTGGTCTGTTGCCCATGAGCAGCGCAAAGGCTGAGTTCCCGCAGCATGGAATGGGTGGGAGGGCACCAGAGACCACCGTCAGCTGAGCCTCTCGCGCTGCTCCCTTGTCCCGGCAGAGGGGAGGCACCGAGCTGAGCACTGGCACTGTCAAGGGTTTCTTGGATGAGCTGATGTCGAAGGAGACCAAGAAGAAAGGCTGCTTCAGCACCCTGCTGAGGAACCTGGGCTGCCCCACGGAGAGGATCTTCTGGGCCACGCTCAGCCAGTGCCCACGGGAGGCGGTCAGTGGGAGCAGGGACATGAGCTCTGGCTAGTGTCACCGGCAGCCCTAGTGCTGCAGCGCAGATGGGGTGGGGATGCATTAGGCCCTGGGTGGGAAGGATGGAGAGAGGGATGGATGGATGGACGGACGAACAGATGGCTCATTTGCTCTCATTGTGCAGCTCTTTTTACAAGCAAACCAATGTGTAACAGGTTTCCTTCTTGCCAGTGTGCCAGTTGCCAGGCTCCTATGACCCAAAGCGTGTTGAGAAATCAGTGTACTCCAGCCAACCCCTATTCTGGTCATCTGCCAAGAGATTCGACAGGAAGTTCTACCACCTCTTTACTGGGAATGAGGTGAGTGAATGGACACAGCAGTGAGAGGGCCCCAGGAATGGTCAGGCTCTGAGCTTCCTTCATGACCACCCCCAATCCATTACTAGCACCTCTGAGAGAGGTCAATACTCTTCTGAGCCGGAGGGTGAACTCTTCTTACCAGTTTCAGGCAGCTAAATGTCAGGGGTGTCCTCTGAACATCCCAGCAGAAGTCCCCTGTTGGGTGGTGGTCTGTGATAGAAGGGCAGCCTGACCTCAGGAGGTGCTTTTCTCTCCCCATTGATTCTCAAGAAAAGTTGGGCCATTTGGCCAGATACCCATCCTTTGGAGTGGAGATGAGTCCCTCTCTGGGTCCTGTTGTTGTTGCCCAGAATGGGTTGCTAAAGAGCAAAGGGTGAATAAGAGCCCACAGCCCAACATCCTGCTGGGTGAAGGGAAAGGTGCCCCTGCGTACCCCCACAGGCAGGTGAGCTTGGCCGGTGCTGAGCGGAGGGGCAGGAGCTCGGCAGCCACCACAGTATCTCTGCCTGCATCCTCGGGCCTTTGCCCTTTTCCAGGGATGCTCAGACTTTTGCTTTGCATCAGCTGCAAGCATATGGATGCACTTTGTAGATGAGGGCAGTTGGTTTTGAGTCCTTTTAGGTGCCAGGAGCTCCTTATATCCCCTCAGAAAGTCATATTCTGCTGCTTGAAAGCCGTTTTTTTTTCTCTAGCAGCAGCACATTGCAGGAGCCCTTCCCTTAGTACCCGTTCCTGGAGCTGTATTCATCTTGGCAGCTTCCCCACAGAGAGCCAGAACAAAGTGTACAGGACTCAAAGCGGACAGGGAAAGCTTTAGTCTGAACTAGTCCACCTTGGCTAGGGATGAGGAGCAGGCTTCCATATACCTTTTCTCCTTTATCCCGCTGGGCGGGGAACAGGCAGCTTGAAAAGAGGTCAAGGATGAAGAAATCTTGGTTAATTGCTGGGGAGCTCACCAGATCACATTGCAGTGGGGAGGTTGTGACACGGCAGCCCTTCCCTACGGCTGCCAGTGGCTGACCGATGAGCGTGCTCGAGTCTGCAGAGCTCATCGACTCCTTTATGGACCGCTGTGACCAGAAGAACCGCTCCGGAAGGGCACTTGCCGGGCTAACAGAGATTAGTGTCTTCTCCTCCCTCCCCTGCAATATAGGCTCAACTTGGTTAAGATAGGCCACGTATCCTTGTTTCAGTTGCCAAGGTGAGCGGCTCCGATGCTGGCACGGTCAGCGGCTGAGCGCTCCAACACGGTGCACAGTGGGGGTTCCTGAACTGGGAGAACCTCAGGGGAGTGGTGGGACCCACCAGGAGCCCGCAGTGAGGAAAAACGTCTTTGCCCAGGAGTTAGCTGGGCTCAGTGAAAGAGCTTTAAACTGCATTTGAAGGGGAAAAGGGACAAAACCAGGCTCACTAAACATAAGTCTGAAAGTGGCACATCGATGTTTGCGGGGTGGTGTGCTAGTGACGTCCTTCGGTCTGCTGTCTTAGGCAGGGGATGGAGATCCATGGGAAATGGCCTCAAGTTGCACTAGGGGAGGTTCAGATTTAATATTAGGAAAACATTTCTTTCCCAAAAAGGTTGTCAAGACCTTGAACAGGTTGCCCAGGGCAGTGGTGGAGTTCCCATCCTTGAAGGGATTTAAAAGCCACGGAGATGTGGTGCTGAGGGACATGGTTTAGTGGTGGATTTGGCAGTGCTGGGTTAATGGTTGGACTTGATCTTAAAGGTCTTTTCCAACCTAAACAATTCTATGATTTTTTGCACCTGAAGACACCACCTGGCTTTGTCCCACTTGCATTCCCCATGCTGTGCCTGGTTGAGGAATCACGAGACCTTCTCCTTCCAGAACGCTGTAGGTGTTGGTCGCTACGACATCACCAAGCATGAAAAATACCCTCAGAAGGTAAGATAGCAGTCCCTGTACCGCTGTGACACGCAGCGGTACCTGAGCAACTTGAAGCAGGATGCCTACTTGCTGTAAGTCTGACAGATGAGAGGGATGGAAATGGTTTCACATTGGCTTACAGGAAAATCATCTTGGGGATGGCTGGGAGCAAGTTACTGATGCTACAAGTGATGTGAGGTAGGCTGATCACGTAGGAAAGGACTAGATCAGGACTGAGAAACAGTCACCAGCCCCACTGCAGGTTCCCTCTGTGGTCGGAGAGGTTGGTAGTGCTGCACTTCTCCCCAGCTAGGAATGTGGGGAGACCTTTGTGCTCCTTCAGCACGTAGGAGGAGCGGGAGGGTTAAAGAGCTATTGGCCCTCAAGTCACTTCACAGATGCCAAGATGGGTGGTGGTGTCCCTTGTGAAATGCAATTTGCCTGCAGCGCAGGCGTTTCCATTGAGCTAGAGGAGACAGCCTGGGAAGGAAGCGGGAGGAGGATGGGTGGACTGTTTGGACTCATTCCCAGTGTAGGCACTGAACTGCTCAACAGCCCTCAACAAAACTCACCTTCTCAGGCTGTGCCTGGGTTTACCCACCTGAGGAAGGCAGATAACAAGGCTCGCTTTCACGGCACAGGGCTTGGAAATCGCCAGCGTGAAAACCCTGGGAAGCAGTTAGGGACCGTACTCGGGAGCCCTCAGGGTGTCCTCCGCTCTCACTTTGGCTTGTGGCCAAGACCGGCAAACTGCTGAGGTGCACCACGGGCTCACACTCTGCAAAAGTCTTTCTTCATCTCCAGAGAGTAGTCAGAAATCAGTCCTGGCTGAATGTAACTCAGCAGCTTTCAGCAGGGCGGCCAGAGTTGATTATCCTGTGATGGAGAAGGTGCAATGGAATTGAGCTGCCACTACTGCCCAGCTTTGGTAACCTTGCAGTTCCAGCAGCAATAAAAAGATCTGACCAGCGAGCAGCATTTGGAATTCAAACGCATCTCTCTGATCCAACAGCATGAGCTCCAAAACCACTTTTCAAGTTACAGCCGTGCTTTTGAGGGAATAGCCAGGCTTTTCAGAGCTCTGTTCACCTCCATGCTCGTTAAGACTAACGAGATTAATCCAGCCAGTAATTTGAGCCCACGGAATCGCATCCCCTCTCCACAGCGAGCGGCTCAAACCTGTTGCTAAAAACAGCTGGGTGGATTTGATTGCTGCTCCACCTTGTTCAGATACTTCTGAAGAAATCCCCGTTTTCCAAACAGCAGATGGTGCTGGGAAGCCCACATCAGTGAGTCGGTGGCAGCCACGCCAGCTGACGGGATGGGTTAGATGAAAACACAGCGTGCTGACAGGCAAGTCGCAAGATAAGAAACAACTCAGGCCTTGTTCTGTGGTAATAAAACACTCTCAGACAATCAGCAGCCCGACTTTTCTGTTGAGTAGTTCATTATTTCCACATTGGCCTTTATAGAAGTGACATGTTTGAGGAGAGGATGCTGGATGCACCAAAGGCAAGGTCTGCTGGCACGCACAGCTCCATCAGTGTGAATTTAGTGGTGTCATTCCAAATTTTTAAGGGTGCTGAAACCCAGAGGTAACAGAGAAAGTGAAATGCAACGTGAGGTGTGTCAGTGGTAACTAAGGATGGCTGTAAAACTGTGCTGGGAGTACACTGGTTCGCTGACTTAACCTTTACGAAATCTCTTCTTAATGTTTAGACCAGACTGGAATAATTAAATCGAGGTGTAATTACATGTTAGTTGTGGCTGATTAAATATGCTGATTGATCTGCAATTATCCTTTGTTGGGGGAGATGATTGAACACGGGTAAAACTGAAGGAAATCCTGATGATTGTTCTGGAGAGGCAAGCAGAGAAGAGAGGAGGTTTCTGAAGGGCGACGCCTGAGCGGGCAGGTGGGTGTGCAGGCTACAGAAATACTGCTGAGCTAACAGGAGAAGGTTGTGAAATGCAGTGTAACTCAGAGCCAGCCCAGAACATCATTAAGGGAATGCAGGGCTTTGGCACCTGAGCTGCAGTTTCAGTGGGGCTCAGGCATTCGACAGCCTGGATTTCCAGGAGAAAGCTTTGGAAGCGGATGCACCAGCGGTGAGCAAGGGAGTACCTCCCCTTAAGCCTGCAGAGCTGCTGGGGAGGCATTTTGCAAGGAAACGGAAGATGTGGTTGTGAAACAACTGAGGCTGAAAAGCATATTGAATCTTCATCCTTGCTTCTGTGGCGGCTCATTCAACCCGGGGATTAGATCGAGTAGCGTGAAGTGAGTGAGAAGAATGAAGCAGCCGTCTGTGTCAACAGCTGCAGCACCTAAGCCCAAAATGAGGGGGGAAATGAAGATTATGGCATCATGAGGCTATGTGGAGTTAGTGGGGTGTAACGGAAGGGTTGAGGCTCAGCTATAACAGTGTTTATTTTGTACTGAGTGTGTCTCAGGGCAGAGATGAGTGCAGACTCACGGACTTCAAAGCTGTTTGCAGCACCGGGGTCCTCATCTCCCCACTTCTGCTTTCTTGGTTGTCACCACCCGTTTGTAGCAATACAGTTGGCATGAGAAATGAAGAACAGGACTGTTGAAAAGTAAGGAATCGTTCATTAAAAGACACGACTTTGAACAGAACGCTGGCTAGATCTTTATTTTAAACAGCCCGTACAACTGAAAATTAAAAGCAACAGCAATTATGCGTGTGCATCTGTGTGACTGATACAGTGACAGTACCCAATCACGTCATACAAAGTTTACCAATAACTTAAGAAGTGGAAAAGAACAACAAATACAGTGCATACCTAGAGATCATCAGTACATAAGTGAGAGGAACACAGCCCAAGTATTTGCAAATCCTCTAGCTGTTTTAACGCCGCCCTTTCAAAGCTACCCAAACCCATTCTTGCTCTGTGCAGATCATCTTACAAGCACTGGGCTAAATCGTAGCTTCACCCCAGGGAGGAGGAAACGGCTCTTGCACCACTTCCCGCGAAGGGGCAGGAGGGCAGGTGATGCCTCAAAGGGGCAGGAGGGCAGGTGACGCCCTGACAAGCAGCCTTTGCCTTCCCGTGCGCCCCGAAGCCCGGAGCGGTGCGGCGGCCGCTCCCGGATCACCGACGCAGCCCCAGGTCGTGCCCCGCGGCGCAGCTCGGGCGGCACCGTGGGCTCCGCGCCGGCCGCGTCTCCCCTGAGCGGGCTGCTCCCGCTGCCAGGCCCCAGCATGGGGTTTTAAGGGCTACCTTATTTGCACACAACTTGCCCAACATGCACTGTTGAGTAACAGGCCAAGCTTATTCTTGTTACTGCTTTATCATTGGTTTCATCTGGATTATAAACATCCATCTATCAATAAATAAAATCATTGGTTTAGCACTTACAACACCCCCACTGGTAACTGCTGACAAAGGTCTTTGTGTTACCCCCGACTCAAGCTTCCAGAAAATTACTTTCTTTTCCCTCAAGCTCAGGGAGGTTTCAAGTAAGAATTTTAAGTACTGCTTGGACAAGACACAGGGTTTGGAACCGTGTTTCCGGCTACAGGGTCGAAATATTTCCACACTTCTACACCTGACTGTCCAAAGTGCGTGACTGTGCCGTTCTCACCAGCGAGCAGCAGAAGGGGAACCCGACAGCGTTTGCTGCTGGTTTCCTCTCCAGGTGACTGAAACAGTCCTTTTACAAAGCCTATCAACCTAATCCAGCTAAAACGAAAAGCAAAAACGTCACTCGAGTCAGAACCAAAGCCTCTGTGTATCAAGATTCACAACAAGAGGAGTTTTTCTTATCCACAGCCACGTGCTCTAACAAACCTCGTGTAAATCAAGCCTTGACTTCCTTCTCCTACCGGCCAGGACAGAACGGTCTGAAATAACCCACGTCTTCTTCCAACTGAGTATTTATAAGGCACTAAAATTAAGCAACAACCAAAACACCCCCAGAAACCAAACCCCAAAACAAAAATCCAAAGAAACCGACCCACAACAAGTAAAAACTGAAATTAAAGCTTGGCTCTATGATATAGCAGCAATTTCTTCAGTTCTCTGTGAAGCCAGAACATTGATATTTCGGGGCAAAACCCCAATGCACTGTTAGCCAATAACAAAGGACCTAAAACCTACGTCCGCTTTACGCTTCACAATCAAAATCAGTACAAATCTGATAGGCACAAGTAAAAAGCATTTTCTTCACACCTCAACGCTCAGGTTTGAAACTGAAGCCACCGTCAGGGAGTTCGAACCTGCTCTGCCGAGCTGAGGGTACCGTATGACCCCGGCGGTACTGCCGGAAGGTGACGGTACCATCGCTAAGCCGTCCTACAGGTTACCGACCGGAGGCAAATGGTTTTAACCTCATGATCCATTTGACAACGTGTTCAGCTTTGGCACCTATTTCTGAGCCCCCCCCGCCCCCCACCATTTTCAAAAATAACGTTCAATATAACTCTAGTACACAGCTGTTGTAACTCCCAGTATCTTCATCCTTTCCAATTGCTTTTCTTACCCTTGGAAATAGGTGGACTCACCTACGTCACTACATTAGATACAAAGGCTAGCACTTGAGATTTCTGAAAAACAATCACTTTTTGAGTTTGGAAAATTCGTTTTCAAACATACGAAGAAATACAAAACATAAATGTATAAAGCAAGAATTCATACCTTTAAACATCAACAAGAACGAGCTTATTTGGAGAGCAATAAAGCTTTTTTTTTTTTTTTAAGGGATATACTGACTAGCTATGGGTAAATTCATCTTTCCCTGATTGCTTGATTGGAACACCCAGGCTCAGTGCCTTGCAGCTTTGCAGATTTTGTCATAGACTTCCGGAAAGGCATCCTTGCAATTCATTTGCTCCCTCAGCTTGTGGTACAACGAACCATCAAACATATCCCAGAACTCCTCACGGGTCATATAACAATCCGCATACAGCATCTGGAAACTGGGGAGTAAAAAGAAAAAGGAAAAAAAAAATAAAAAGAGAGAGATTCAGTATTAATTGTGCTACAAGATTTGAAACAGAATATTAAAAAAATAAATTCAGGACAAGCTATGAATAGCAAATATTCAACAACAACAAAAAAACCCACATTGCAAATGCTTTTTGAAACCAAGCAAATACAACTGCTCACACTGGGACACTCAGAAAGTGATATTTTGTGGATTTAACATTACCATCATCTCTTTTCCAAGAGGAAATAACATGTAATGGTGGAAACAGAGGAATACAGCCACAGTTGTTTTGGTGAAGGAGAAGGTGGGAAAAGAAAGCAATTAAAACAACTGTTGCTTTTCAAACATGGTTCAGGACAATTCTTCAGCCATCCACATATTGATACCATCATCAGTTCTGCTATTACAAAGAGAAAAGGACTAATAATGTGTCTAAACCAGGGGATCATGTTTAGACATCCTAACCACGTGCAGCCAGATCTCCTGACAACTTGTCTTCCAGCAACTGCTATTCACAGAAACCCAGGTCTAGCGAGAACTTCAAGAGCTGCCCCAAACCAAGTCTGGCCCCTCACACCAAAAAGCACCCATAACATAAATTCTCCCTGACAAATACGTGACCAGCTGCTTTTGAAAGCCTGCTTTCCTTGCTCTTCCGTTCAAAACCTTTTCATTCCAGCTTCAAGAAAAAGGAAGCATTTTTTCTGCGTGCTTTCTTATCTCCCACAGAGGTCCTGTCGTGGTGTCTCGTATTAGCCCGCGTTACAAAATGCAGCCACGGCAGGTGTAGCAACAGGTTCTCTGGCTTTTTAAGGTTTCTTTGAACTGGACATTGAGAATGTAAGTGGGAAGGCAAGAGCCTGCCACATCAGACCAGGCCCAGAAGAGAAATATATTGTCTAAATGAAGCACAGTGTAACAACTGACTATCTCCAAAAACAAATGATGCAGCTGTGGACTCTTCCACGCTCGCACTGTGCGCTCTGAACTGCAGCAGGCATCAGAGGACAGCAGTAAACACAAACTCCTACACAAAAGTTCTGCTGCTGTGTGTGGTTGTGAAACTGCACTTCTCTGTTGCTCATTTCCCAGCGACAGGTAGAGAAGAGACAAAACTTTATTGTAAAGAGCTTTAAATTAAAAGCTTAATTCCAAAGTAATTTAAAAAAGCTTAAAAGTAACTTCTGGTCACTTTGTTCTCTGGCAGATCACTTACTGCAGCTAAAGTCATTTACACTGCGCAAATCTTCTCGAAGCAGACTCACTGTTGTTACGCAGCCACATGGGACGTAGTCGCTGTTAGACTGAGAAGTAGGTCAAACCAGAAATGTGGCTAAATCCCACTAATGGTGTTAAAATACTGCGTAGTTGTTTCTTGTTCCTGAGAAACAAGCCCGAGCCTGCTTCTCCGCCGACACTACTACGGCAAGCGAGGCTGGCACGAGGCTCTGACAGATGGCGGGCACATACCTCACGCCTACTGCGCTCCAACGTGACAGGAATAGGGGCAGGGAAAAGGAAGCGATGGAAGCACAAGTTATGAGCAGGGGGAGACTCCCAGCACCGAGCAGGGAAGGCAGGGAAGAGCCAAGGCTGGCACCCCTGGGCCAGGAGATGCCGGCGCAAGGAGGGGGCAGAGCTGCGCCGAGTGGCTGCAGGGAGCGGAGCAGTCCCAAGGGCAGGCAGGGATGCTGTCCAAACTTGAACAGCTTGTGGGATTCCTGGAGAGACTGTGGCCAAAACAGCACTTGCTTTGCCCCCGCAAGTCAGCGGTGGCCTTCCCGAGGGCTGCGCTGGCCGGGCTGGCTGAGAGCGGTCGCAAGCCCACGCCAACATCGCTTCTGGACAGCAACTGGTTTATGAATAGTCAGCACAGACCTGCTGAGGTCTTTTTGCTCCTGGCTGTGTGGATTTTGTTGCAAAGATTCTAATCTTAGCGCAGCCCGGAGCAGAAAGGGTGCACAGGCGACCCACAGCTACCTACTCCTGAACACACTGCAAGAACTTCAGCCAGTGAGCTCGTTTCTTTGGTTTTGCAAATAATGGAAGTAAAATCATATTAAAAACACCTTATCATCAAAATTAGTAATTAAAATTAACGTTACATCACTGTGCTTGTGCAATGATTGCTGTAGGATTAAGTAACTGCAATTAAACCACAGGGGTATAATTCATATGGCATTATTATTGTCCTAAGTAGTGGGATCCTTACCCGTGCACACTTCTCACAAACTTCTCCATTTGCCTCATTGAAGCTCTGGCTTCAAATTGTTTCCTTTTGGGCTCTCCATAAGCTCCTATATCCACGTAGAGTTCTGCTTCATCACCTTTTGGGTGGACCATACCAGGATTACTGGGCAATATGAAAGGACACAACCAAAGAGGGTACACCTGCAGAAGTAAGAAAACACTTTATCATTTATTTTTAATGAACCAATCCCTTAAGCTCTCTCTTAATAAAGGTGACAAGAGTTAAGAGGACTTCTTCCCAATTTGGGATCAAAACTCACACAGCTCTTCCTTTCCAATTGTCTTGCTGTGGTTTTTTAGCTGCACTTTCTAATGACCGTAACACAAATAGATGGAGATGCTCAGAATATGTGCTGTGTCCTTCTACAATTACAACTCCTCCCCCTTAAATATTTGAAATTAAAATCCAAAACCAGCCCTGATCCCAAAGCAACAACTGAACACACATTCTGAGTAAAAAGAGAATTAAGTTTTCTTTTCCAGGTCAGTTCAAAATTGAAATTGCCAAGTTTGCGCTTCTTGCACTAACTAAATTAAATTCAGAAATAAAAGTGAGAAGGGAAATGAATTCCCACAGGTGGGGTTTAGTGAGACCACCAGTCATTTCAGGTGAAAGAAAAATCAGTTCAAGTTTACTAAGGGATAAAATCATTTAGAAACGTTTGCCTTCTGCTAAAGTCTGAATCTCACTTTTTAAAATATTTTTTTTTTTCAGAAAGCTGTGTTCATTTCTTCTGCGGCCTTGCACCGCAGACTCACAAAGCAGAGTACTCCCCAGGGTATGGCAATGACCTTCTACACGAACAATTATGTCTTAAGATCAACAGTCACGGTTCTTATCACACACAGTCCAAGATTCGCTGCATTTTTAAAACATGTCCTTACATTAAGGTCAACGTGGAAGGTCTGGATGGATTTTTCAAGGCTCTTCATTGGCACCAACATGTCCTGTACAACATGGTGTTGCTCATACAGCTTTCGAATAGCTTCTCCTTGGGTCAGTTTTAATAAAGAGATTTTTGGAGGAACCATCCAGCCAAACAGGTAACGGAAAATGGGGTTATTGCCGAAAGGAATGATATCCTTTACAGAGGAAAGGAAAAACAAGCAAAACAGTTTGACTTAAGAATGTGTAAGTGAACCAAAAGACAACAATCCAGAATCCTCAGAGTAGTATTAAGCCAGATTTTCAATAAATGTAACTGCTGATACTTTTGTAATACAAATATGAACAAATAAGAGAGGCCTGGGCTGCACTCGGCTACACAGCCCTGCCCTGAGCCTCCTCCAGTTACAACAACTGGTTTTCAGTCAGGTGAATCACAACACACTCAGCCCAAATACTTTCAGAGAGTGAAGTTCAGTGAACAGTAGGTTATTATCTTAGAAGAGCTAAGGAAGGAGTGCATAAGCAGCTAAACTTAGGGAACTCTTGCAAGAACAAACACAGACAAGATCAGGTCTTAACAGAATGTTAAAGACGTAAAATGTTAAGTACTTCCTGCACAGCCAACTCCCGTTGAACTGAAAGCTGAAAGGATCCTGCATCTCACTCCAGAGACTCAAGATGTAGCAATGGGAATCTTTCAGATATGCCAAATGAAGTTTTGTGTAAATGCACATCACAACAAACAGATTTACGAAATTCAAAGCGATGACCTTACTGTATAATTAGCATTCTGAGTTTAGACAGGACAGATTTTCAGCCATAACTGCACATTCACTTTTTTTCCCCACTGTTTGCTTTTGGAAATCCCTTAGTAACTATAAAATCTTAACACTGAAATATCTACTTAAGGTCTAAATCCAGAAAAGCACTAAAACAGAAATGAGGAGGTTACGATATAACACTTCATGTATAAAGAAATGCCTTTGGATTTGTTTCACCCAAATGCAGGACTTAAATTTGCCACAAGCTTCGCTATTTTTTTCTGCCAGGAAAGACAGATGTGTTTCCAAAGGGAAGAAGGTCCATGGTAACTACATCGGGGAAGAGCAGAGTATCTTCCTGCAGATATTATTTAAATTTTGGAACTGGTCTTACCTGGAGCTCCCAGAAAATACTGCGGGTATGTCTATGGTAGTAATGTCTTGAGGGAATGTACTCTGTTCCAGTCCGGTCAGCTTTCAAATAATTCTCCACGTGCTTAAAGAACCACGGCTTGTAGTAGTTGCCAATTCTGTTTATCTACAAGAAAACAGGGATTCATTTGCCAACAGCAACACAGGGAACGTTGAGTATGTCCCAAAGTCCTTTACTGTGAAGAACCAAGGCCATATCCTCCGTGACAGTTTGAATGAGGTTCAGGGAGCCTCCATTTCTCCACATGCACGGCTCCTTCTAACCTTTCTGGCCACTAAGATTTAATTTAACTAAGGCTTGCTAATGCTTGCCTCTGACAAGCTAGTCAGGAGAGTCCATGAATGTGACAGAACTGGATTCCTGACACACTGCTCTCTCAACCCATCATGAATCCAAAGTCTCACGGCAGAGGAGAAACATCCAGGTTGAGGGATGCAGCGAACAGTTTGTGTGTCCCTCCTGTAAATGTCCCTGATGTGTTTTACCAAAAGTAACTGTATTAAAAGCTTGCTGGGAAAAAGAGTTACTGTGACTAACTGCAGTTGAAAAGAGCGCTGTTATGTCTATGAGAAAAGAAACCTCCCTTTCTCCTTAGGTACCGCAGTGAGAAGGCTGGAGAGTAAATTATTTGCTAGAGTAATAAAATCAGGGGGGCATTTTGTATTGATTGGAGAGCTTTAGAGCACAGACTGCATTGTACTAATGAAGAGCTGTCATTTAAAATATCCTAACAGACAGATCTACTCCTGTGTTAAGAAACTGTTCCAATCTTATAATGCTTCTGGTTTTATATTGGCCTATAGTACAGCTCTGGGTAAACTACGGGAGTATTTTTTTTCTGTTGCGAGTCACGTCCCATTAGTTACCTTGCTTTGCTCAGCTTCATCAGTCAAGACTCCTGTCATGATGACTGCTTCTTCCAAAGAATACATAAGGCCTTCCACAAAGTTATTCTCCTTTTTCTGAGACTCTTCAGTAAACTTCTCACAAATCTTCTGCAGTCCTCTGATGGGCTCGTAATGTATTTTGACATATTTCTTGGCAGGAATCATTTTTATTTCTGCTGCAACCAGGAAACCCAGAGTACCACAAGACCAAGGCACTGCATAAAATAGGTCTGAATTTTCAGTCTGAAAAAAGTATGTCATACTAAATCATATATCCATACCAACAACTGTCAACGAGATTGTAAATGATAGCAAAATAACAGTTTGTCTTACTGGTGAACATCTCATAAGGCTTCCATCAGCAAGAACAAGTTCATAGGCCACACAGGTGTGTTGAAAAAGTCCATAGATATGGGATGAAGACTCAATGCCAGTTCCCATGATCAGGCCACCTTATTAAAAGAGCACATAACAAATCAAATGAAACACACTCCAAAGCAAAGGTGGTTTCTGGGAACAAAACCCCACTTTTAAGCTCTGGGCATGACTTTTAAGGTTATTTTTAAAAAAAAAAAAAAAAGGGAAATGCTTATGACATAAATACCACGAGAGAACACAAGGTTCAACAGAGGACTTCTGGAACCTTGAAAATAATGCAAGTCATTACTGCATAAAAAGCTCATGAGAATCCAGCAAATTCAGTTGAGTCTCTTGCCACCACACCGACCCTTACCTACGGTAAGATCATCAAGCTCTGGCACCACAGGAATAGTCCAGCCCATGGGGTTCAGGTGCGCAGTCAACTGGCCCATGGTCACCAAAGGTTCCACACGAACAACCTAAACAGCGACAAAACCCCAATTCCCCCCACCAAACATAAATTAAGTGTTCAGCATTAGCAGTGACAAAATACGGCCAACTGGCTTCTACTTCCATCTGTTATCAGAATTCGGAGACTTGCTTTCCTAAGAGCACTACTAAAAATAGTTGAAACTGTTTAGTGATTCCTCCTCTGCCTCAACATCTTGTTGCTCAGTCCCCAAAACCATAAATCAATCTGGTCTTTTAGATTTCAGCACATAAAAGCTAAGCAATTCCATATGCTGTGCTTTTGGACAGAACGATCCAAGCACACATTGTGAAACCTGAAATTGGGTGGGTCTACTGCTGCAAAAAAACCCACCCTTTGTTCTTTATCGAATCTCATCTCCTCTTTGGCTCCAAAGACATTTAAAAAAAAAAGCTGTAAGCTTCATTATCGTGAAAGCTTTGTGGTGAATTTGATACCTGTCTTTCACTGTCCACTTCCAGAATATCCATTAAGTTGATCATGATGTTCTTATGAGTCTTCTTATACTTCCCAACACGAAGTGACACAGTCAACCAGCCGGGCCGGCCCGTACACATGTATCTTTTGCTGCCTTCATTTTTCCACTCCCGAACCTGCAAGAGGGAACACCTGAGCTGATGCTGGAAGGCACATACATGTCATCAAACGTATATCTGAAACATCTTCCTTCTCTCTGTGAAAAAATGCTTACAAATACTGTTACTCCTCTACATACAAGTTACCTACAAGTAACAAAGCCTGGGTGTCTCTACGTTGAGTTAGAGATGTTTCAAAAGTCTCTCTGCAGACCTCTGAACTTCTAAATGAAATAGCACCAGAGGGGTCTAATTATGTGGAAGAAGCATTTCTAATACCCTTCAGCTTTTGCTTTTTTTTTTTTTTTTTTTTTTAAGATGGGATTCAGAAAACAAGAGTGAAAGTTTTAAGAACTCGCAGGAAGAGCTAAGGGAGGTATTATCACTGGCATAAATAATGTTCGTTCTGTGATGCTTAAGGAAGCAATGCCTCTTTCTCAACATGCAAGAAAAAAATGGTCTGAGCCTGCAAATGAACGGGCAAAGAGAGAAAAGTTGAGAAAAAAAATGTGTAAGTCACAATTTTGCAAAGCCATGACGGTTAACACTGGCAGAACAAACATAACTGCAGCGTTTTCTTCAAAGCTCAGCTGCTACTGCAGCTGGTGATAAAAACCCAACCCCAAACTCTCAATAACTCCGTGCACATCAATACCCATCTGCATCTGCAATGAACATGACGGTCAAGGAAGAAAACGTTAGTAGGTATGACAGAAAAACCATCAATACCAGAGAGCACAGGAACATCGATGACACTGATATTTCTGGGTGGAAGAAAAGTTTGGGCTCCCTTTCAATCAACTCTGGGAACCAACGGGGCTGAGAAACTGGATGCAAAGCGGTATGAGAAGCCGGTATCATCCCAGAGGTTCACAGAGGAACATCCCTGGGTCACAGCGGCGCACACAGGTACCTGCCTAAGCAGTGTGAGGGCACAGAGCGGTTCACAGCCCAGCTCGGAGGCTGTTCCAACGACAGCAGCTGGACTGGCCAGCTCTTGACGCCGCAAACTTCGAAAAGTTTCAGACGAGGGTTAAAAAAAAATCACCTTCCGGGGCAGAAACACCCGTCGGCTTTTATTTCCTCGCTTTTTCCCTCTCTGGACTCACTGTGAAGCTCTGG
>VWZK01017646.1:0-12987 GCA_013396935.1 Baryphthengus martii | reverse complement strand
TGGGGTGTCCCCCGCCTTGGGGCGGCGGGAGGCCGGGGGGAGCCCCGGGCAGGGCTGCGAGCGGACCTGGAGCTGAGTCAGACGCCCGGTCAGCGCTGGGGACAGTGCATGAGGCAGGGTCACACCCCGGGCAGCTCTGGCAGGGAGCCCAACGCAGGGTGCGCTACCCCGCCAGGGCTGAGGGGGTCTTGAGTTGGAGGTCATGAGGTGGGTGCCAGGGCTTGAGGCAGAGGAGACCCCCCCATTCAGTGCCGAGGCGGGTATGGGGTTGGGGACAGGCCCTTGGCAGCTCCGGTGGAGGTGCTATGGTGGCCAGTCTGTCCCCTGGGCAAAGGGCTTGTCCTGGTGCCTTTGGGTTGTGGGGCGGGAGCAAAACAGCTTTGCAAGCTGCTTTTGTGCAGCATGTGTTGTGGTGGTGATTTAGATAGCAGCGAACCTGGCAGCTCAGATGTCTCCCACAGAAAGTAAAAAGTGCCATGTGGTCCACTTTCTAGAAGGAAGGAGATACCCACGTCCAAAACACAACTTGCTTTCGAAAACCCTGGCAGAAAATTCCTCTCCACAATGGAGCAATGGGGAGGAAAATACCTAAGGCCTCTGGGGAAGATGAGGCTTTTATCTGAAATCCATTATGTCCCTCAGGAGGTGCGCTGTTTGAGGGGACAGTGGCAGGGGTTCCTGGCAGGCAGTGACCGCCCAGGAGATGGTGGCTCAGCGCAGAGCCAAGGGACCCTGCAGGGGCAGAGGACCTTGCTGCAGCACCACTGGGTACACAGGAACACGGGGTCAAAGAGTATCATGACAACTCTGCCGTGGTGACATAGCACACAAATGTGTCAGACGGTGCCTCTTCCTCTTTGTCAGCAGGACAAATACTCGCTTTCGCTTTTAGCTGCCACAGGAGATACTCGGGAGCACCCGACCGGGAAGGATCGCTGCGTCAAGGTTCAGAGCTCAGCTGTGGCAGGCAGCCACACCTTGTCGTCCCCTTCACACAACTCGGAGGCTTTGATTTGAATCCTGTTCATTTTTTATCCCACTGCTTTTATCGAAAGACTGGTCTGGAACTTCACAGCTCTGATGTTTGAAAATGGTCTCCTGGTTTCCAGCCTAAATTTATTGACGGCCAAATTCTATTTGTTGTACTCGTCCCTCGTCTGCCCATGAGCTCTCTGAGCTGATGATATCAGCTTTTGTTTACCAGCTTCTCTGCTGATTGAAATTATGCATAGAAAAGAGGTTTCCCATGCCCTGAGGTTATTTTAACCACTCTGAATTCTTGATTTGAGCGTGAACAAGCGCTGGACTTACTGGAGGACAGCATTGTTTATACCTCCAGTGTAAATACTGCTTTCAAATGGTTTTTATGAAGACCAATTAAAAGTGTTCAGAATGGTTTCCGTGTTCTAGCTCTTGTTTTTGTAAGGTCCCAGGCAGCAGGAAGGGAGGAGATGAGCTCAAAGATTGCGATGCAAAACCCTGCTTTAAAAAGGAGTGAGTCACCATTCAGATGGGGGTGAAATTGCCTGTGTGCCTCGCGATGCTGAGCACACAACAGACAGGAATCAGAAGGGGGTGAGGGAAGGGGAGACAGATGTTTTAAGCGATGACATTTTTCAATTTCAGTTATTTAAGGTGGGAGCAAAACACCAGCCAACAATCTATGCGGGCTGAGGAAAACATCATCTGCGAACCTGGTTTGAAAAGCTTAAGATTCCCTCGGTATCTTCAGTAAGACTAAAATCCCCGGTCTCTTCAATTAAATTATCATTTTAAGTGTGTTTAAGCTGTTAGTGCTTCTTAAAAAAGCAATCCCCTTCCTCTCCTCCCTCCCTCTCCTGCCATCCCGTCCGCCCACTCGTGCCGTTCTGGGCGCGCTGTGTGGTACAAATGCTTCTGCTGTCACTCAGGAAAACAGGCTGGGGAACTGATCTGACTGAAGAGTTGAGATTGGTTTTAAATCTTTTTTTTTTTTTTTTTTTTTCTGCCTGGATGAGCTCTCTGGTGGAGTTCACCCTGCACATGCTTTGTGTAGGAGGGGCACAAGGAGCACAGCAGGGGCCTCTCACTGATAGTGCTGGAGCTACCCATCTCCTGTCCATTTTCTACCCATCTCCTGTCCATCTTCTTACCCATCTCTGTGGTGAGAGCTCATCAGGGATCACCTTGCTGAGACTTAGTCAACTGTGCGAAGGTTTTGGACAAAGAAAGAATGAGAAAACGCAGCTGTTTGAGGAGACGGCTAAAAGGGACTTAGAATCATAGAATCAGAGACTGCTTTGGCTTGGAAAGGACCTTTTGAAGTCATTAAGTCCAACTCCTCTGCAGGGAGCAGGGACATCTCAAACTAGAGCTGGTCTCTCTGAGCCCTGTCCAACCTCCCCTGGAACCATTCCAGGGATGGGGCATCAACCACCTCTCTGGGCAGCCTAGGCCAGTGTTTCACCACTCTCAGTGTAAAAAATTTCTTTCTTATGTTGAGTCTGAATCTCCCCTCTTTTAGCTTAAAACCCCTCAACCCTTGTCCTGTCCCAACAGGCCCTGCTAAAAACTCTGTCCCCATCTTTCTGACAGGCCCTCTTTAAGTACTGAAAGGCCACAAGAAGGTCTCCCTGGAGCCTTCTCTTCTCCAGGCTGAACAACCCCAACTCTCCCAGCCTGCCCTCCCAGCAGAGGTGATAATAACATACAGAGCATTCCAGCTGCAGACAAACGTAGGCTGGAAACTTGTGTCTCCCTCAGCAGAGCATGAAGAGGCATTCAGTGGAACCAAAGGCCGCCATTGAAAACCATTAGAAAGCCCTTTTTTTTTTTTCCAGCAAGCCCTCCTAGCCCTGGTACTGACTGCCACAGAGCTGCGAGCGGTGCCAGGACATGGAAAGGACGGGCATTTTCATAGCAGTAGTTCTGAAAACTAATTGTTGGGAAGGCTGCGAATCTTCTTAATTCAATACACAAACTAGCCCATGGTTACTCAGGGTTAGAGTCCATCTCCTAGGCACCTACCTGCAGGTTTCCCGAGTGTTTGTTTGGCACCAAGCTGGTGCTGTCAGAAACGGGAGGTGGTTTCAGAGGATTTGAGGGAGGTGGTGGTGGATCTGCTGTGTCAGAAGCTCCCTCTGCTGAGGAAATCCAGGTACGTTCGGTTTCTTGAAGGAAAAGCCTGTTGGGGACTGTAGGCTGGAGCAGGGCCTGCTGTGTGACGCTGGCAGCGTGCTCTGGATATGGGCTGAAGGAATCTGGGGAGCTTTCAGGAATTCGAGAAAATAGTCAAATTCCAGCTTGAAGGAAAAAAAAATTACAGAGGAATATTATCAGCTGTTCTATAGGCTGATGATACCGAAGAGCTGCTGGCATATTCCAGAGGGATGACACACACTTATGTGTTACCTCTGAAAGAAAAATGCTGCCTTGTGGCACAGCAAGATTTAAAGGCAGCCTGGTCTGAGGAACACTCTCGGCCTTTCGGAGGGGGAGAAGGAGCAGGACTGTGCCAGGAAGCAGAAGCACGTCCTCCACCTGACACGTGACAGCCACGTGCTGAGATTGGGGTACTTTTCCATGGGGAAGGGTGGCCAAGAGCTGCTAAACCCTTTTGGTAGTGTAAAGCTAAGCAGAAAATAGCTGGTGTGATGGTCCTACCTGTCTGAATAGCAAGGACTTAGGAACTGAAGTGGCTGTGTACGACCTTCCTTCACTTGGATGCGCATTTGTGAGCTCCAGGAGATTTCAAAAGACAGCAGNCGTTGTGTGGCCCAGCTCCTCCAGCAATGAATTATTGTCGTTGACTGGTGGCACCCCAGTCTTCATCCTGGGAGGAAGCAGATGTAGGGCGTGAAGTGAAATCTGGGACATCAGCGACAGCAGAATGGAGTCCATCCTTTGATGGCTGTGCACTGTGTCAGGAGGCAAGGTCAGGTGCCGGTCAGCAGGTTCACAGAGCCACCAAAAAAAACGCCGCCATGCCGCAGAATGTGCGAGAGCTTTCGTGTGTGCTCTCTGACCTGTATTAAATCCAGCTTTGCAACTGCCTGTGAAAAGACATGCTGTCTGGGATTTATAAAAAGAATCACTTGTCAAAACAGAGAGCTGGGCTGGGAAAGGAATTCAGCCCTCCCTTCATTGTCACCGGGGCCAGTGTCCTCAGCAGCAAGAAAGAAATGGCTGTGGCAAAGTAGTGGGCGTGATCAGCTGGTTACTGAAGGACCTGGTGTTCCAGCATCGAAACTACAAGCTGAGGGATGTTGGACTCCTTGTGGGTGAGCACTGGAGGAGAGCAAGCTCATGGGCAACCATCAGTTGGCTTCATGGCATGAGAGCGAAGAGGGGCAGCAGTTGGAGAAGCGGTGGTCGCCTCCTGTCTACTCCCATCAGTGAGATCCTAGAGACACCAACTGTGCTGGGCATCAGAAATGAGCTGCAGTCACTGAAAGGCAATCAAGATATCATTTTGGACTTGTGATGTAGCGGACATGTGTACCAGTGGCCTCCAAGGGGCTCAGGTGAACTTTGTTGTGAAGGCAGTTGTGAACCACGGCTGGTGATGAAGGTCTCCAGGGTACCCTTTCCCATCACTTGTCTCTGATTTACTCTCGCCTGGAATGGCAAACGCTGTGGGAACATGGAAAAAACATTCGGGGCTAACGGGACGGTGAAGGCTTGCTAGTGTCACTGCAGGAAAACACTGGAAGTTATTTTTCTGTCTCCTGTTTTCAGCTCCCAGCAAATCTGCATGTGTGTTTAGCCTCTCGCTACCCGCTGTACTCACGGGCCCTTTTCCTCCAAATAAAGCTAAGACTTTCACTGCCTTGGCCGTCACCATTCTCTCCATCTGGTGCTGTCGCTCCGTCACCTGTCCGCTTTCATTTATTTCAACGGTTTAAAAATTTCATGGCCCCACTCCCAGATGATGTAAACTGGTAAAAGTCCAGGCAGTGCTCCAAAAACATCAGTGTAACCATAGGATCTCGCCCTTTTACGGTTCCTTACCTATGCTGAAGGAAAATAGAAAAGCTGTGAGCAAAGCAAAAAAAATGAAAAGAATGGCTGAAAAAAAAAAGGTTAACATGTTGGTTATGTAAGGGCTGTGCAGCTATTATAGTTACCCAGCATATCCTTTTCGTAAGCGAAGCAATCACAGCCAGATAAGTTAATAATTAAGGGTGACAAAAATACACCATTGTTCCAATAATAAGGCAAAGTATTAGTCTTAGTGAAGATAAATGGAGGGTATTTAATATGGTTCAGGGCTATCTTGATAATCTACAAATGCCCCTTTTTCACTAGAAAACTCACTATAAATTCAGGTCAAAAGCTGATTGCCGGTGTCTGTTAAGCCATTTTACTTCCCTCCGAGTTGCTCGCCACCTTTCGACAGGAGCTGTGCATTGGTGGCGGTCCACGTTGGGAAGCGACTCCCACGTGTGTGGAGCTGAGCAGAAGGAAGCTGGAGGCTTTGAGAAGAGGTTCCTGCCCCTTTCCCTCAAGAGGGACAAGACCTGTGTGTGGGTCATCTCAGGAGATACGGAGCAATTTCAGGCTGAGGACTGAATAAATAGACTGGTCCTCACCCTTGCAAGTATGTGATTGTCAAGGGTGGCTGCACGGGAAGGGGACGAGGGTGTGATTGCTCAGTCTCCTTTAATACAAGAGATTGCTGTAAAATTCAGTTTGGCAGAGGTGATTATAGCAATACTCAGTAAAACGGGACAGCAATTCCAGTACCTCTTGACACAATCAAAACTCAATTTTTTTCATACCTCTAAAAAGCACAGAAACGTGATGGCTGCAAAACTGCGCCGATGGGGAGCGGTGACCGTTCTATATCCCCACGCAGCAACCCTGTGACTCTCAAAATAATTCTGGGAATGGGTAAACAAACACACGGATCCTGTCTCCAGCTCACGTTAAAACCTAGGCTTGCTTCTCAAGCCTCGCGTGCCGAGCTGGAGACTCATATAACCGCTTTCTGTCTCCTTCTGTCTTCTCCATCCCCAGCGAGGACCATTTTTTTTTTTTTACAAAATGCTTAAGAAAAGCACTAGGAGATCAACCAGCAAGAAACCATTGTCATCCCAGAGCAGTTAATTACTATTATCTCTGGTATCAGCCAAGAGCCTATAATAAGCTCCAAACTTCTCTCGTGCTGAGATATCCCTTCACATCCAGACTAGCACCGATTAGAAGGCTGGGATGAGCTCTCCCTGGTGTTGGAAGTGGCACAGTGACTCACCCAGGGAGGAGAGTGTCATCCCTCTGAGAGGCAGAGTCACCTGCCAACAAGAGTTGACAGTTTTCTGGCACGGGAGTATTTACACCGCCGGGGCAGCAAAACTACACTCTTCCAAATGAGATGAGTAGCCAGACTAGCTCCGAGCTGAGGAAAGGACAGGACACATTTCTGGGAGAAAGATTAACTCTCTGGGTTCCAGATGACTTCACAGGGAGGTTGAGCAGGGAAGGCTATGTTCTTCATCAGGGATGGCAGGTCTCTGTCTCAGGGATGCTACTTACAGGTGCTTTCCCTGAAGTCCTGCCAGAGCCTGGGATGCTGATGGTAAGTCATCTGGATATGGGAGAGAGAGACCTTTTTCTTCCGTCTGAAGGTAAGCAAGTTAGGCAACGGCTTCCATCTGTTTCTTCACACTCCTCTTTATAAATGTCTGTTACTCACGTTCACATCCTTCCCTTTCTCCCTGTTTTTCTCTGACACATCAAGGAAAGAGATAGGAACAACCTTCTCCTACACCTCCATAGCAGAAATCTTCCACTGCTGCAGTTTCTGCTAGGAGTAAATCAGGAGAACGTTTGGAATGGAGTCTCCACAGACCCTCAAAATACAGTTAACCAGAGTAGGAGCCAAATTCACCATTGTGGGAGCCACAGCGTTGCCCTTCACTATTGGTGAACGTTGGTATCCTCAGTCAGCCTGGATCTGACACTTTTCATGCCATTATGGAGAAGTTGCAGCCCTTTATTTCCCAAACTCACCTCCTGTCATTGTTTGCAGGATTCTGAAATTGTCTCCAGTTACCTAGAAACTTGGGTGAGACAATGTAAATGTTGCAGGTTAAAAGTGTCTCAGAGTGCACAGGCAGAACTAAACAGCTTTTACTAGGTCAAGAGACGGCTTTGCAGACAAGCTTTGAAGAAACCAGACAGGCTTTTGGGCACCGCAGCACAGCCAGAGCAGCGTCACTGCTGCTGGAAGGAGGAGAGTGACATTCGCCGTTCAAAATGGGGATCGCACGGCGTGAAGAAAAGAGAACTGAGCTAAAAACCCACCTCCTAAGCTGGTGTAAGTCACACAGCACCTTTCCCACCACCCAGAAGAACCCTCAGATGCTGCCCCAAATACTCTGACCTGAAGAAGGGCTTTGGTGCCTGTAAGCGCGTTCGTTTTTTTTCCAGCTAGATATCCCTCAGGCTACTGAAAGGTACTTCCTCTCCCTTCAGCCATACCTTGCGTGTCTCCTCAGGCTGTCGTGCTTCCAGTAAAAGTTTTGCAAGGTTTGCTGGTAGCATAAGATCCGTCAGCAACCTCTCAGCACCATGCACTGATGTCAGCAAGCACCTGTGGGCAGCCCAGTGCCAGGCAGTGAGATAAGGCAGGGGGCTCTGGGAAGGGAAACCAGCTGTGGAGCATCTGGGATGGGTGTGTGTTGGACACTGAGGGCTTCCTTGTGGTTCCACACGTGATGGCAACCAAAAGAGCTAGGTGGCTGCTCCTTCCTTTTTCTAAAAATCATAATGAATACTTTTTGTACCATCCTTTTTTTCTAAAAAATCATAATTAATTCTGCTTTTACCAACATTTTTTCTAAAAATCATAATTAATGCTGCTTTTAAGCTTCTCTTTTGCATTTCTGTGCTAGGGAAAAAAAAAAAAAAAGGCAGCCCATTACCTCATTACCTACTCCCTGAAGACCACATTAGTAGCTGAGTGCAGCAAAGACATGAAGACTGCACAGGGTCTCGGGGATGTCAGGGTGGCTGTAGCTCATCCCACGTGCAACGCTGAGTTTGCTGGAAAGCAAAATTAATCACTTTTGTCTTTAATTATAAGGGCTTTGTACTTTTTTGAACATCAGCATTTGGAATCAAGGGTACACAGGAGCTCCAGCCTCGGCGGTTCAATGTGTGGAGTAAAGCCAACTGCTGCCGTGTGTCAGCAGCCAGGGCAGATCCTCTGCTCAGGTGTGATGGATGCGCTCACCACCGGCACCCAGCTCGGCTGAGGAGCCTACAGGTTTGAAAATCAATGTTTCTTCACCGCAAGTCAAATGGCAGCTCGTGCTCTAGCAGAGCTGCAGCATCTGCAGCGTGTCTAACATGCTGGGTGGTGGGTTTATGCACGTGTTGTGCCTCTTCCTAGAGAAAGAAGCTCAGATCTGAAATGTGCAGAGCACATGGGGCCTCCCTAAGGCAAAAATCTCCAGGAGCTCAAGAAAATTTTTGCTTGACTAGAGATCGAGCAGAAGCATCAGGATTTAACTCCTTCTTTCCCCCACCCCTTTTTAGGTGAATTTTAAATCCTTTGCAGATTTTGGCGGAAAGCTCCTAGGAAGATCTTACTGTCTCCACTTGCAACACAGAAATTTCCCTTTCAGCTTTATCATGCCCATTTATCTGCACAGGTATCTGGAGAAGCCACCTCAATGGGAGGTGGCAAGTCAGCCTGGTGCTCCTGTGCTAACACAAGTCCTGAATGAAGAGCAGAAGGAATTTGACATCGTTGCTCATCCATAAAGCTCTCTGTGGATGAGAGTGTCAATACTACTCCCTTTCCAGAGCTTCCCACCGCAAACATGTTCCTCAGTGTGGTGCAGCTTTACAAACTGCTGATTAGGACACCATTGTGGTCAGGTTAGCACACATTTAAGCTTTAAAACACTCAGAGGTTTCGGGTCCAGAGACTTGCTAGATGATGGACGTAGCTAGCGCAGAAACCACTTCAGAAACTGATACTAAACAAGTGATTGAGTTGTATGTAATTTATACACCCTCTTGCTCCTCTGTTACAATTCAAATCCGGTAAAAGCCATTGGAACTAAATAACAAGATATATTCTGTATAAAATGGGCTTCTGGAGTTAATAAAGTCCCAAGGCAAAACCACAGATATTTCCAGAAAGAGTACTTCTCAGTGAACTTGGCCAAACCAAACAAATACCACTTTGTGGTCATGAGGGTGGTCACCTGCCACATCCAAATGCTAGACTTTTCCTGCTGGAGAGCAAGAGTGAGTAGTCCCAAACCCAGCTGCCTGTGTAGCAGAACCATCAAAGAGAGATGTATCATGGGCTGCAGGTCCAACTCCAAACAAGCCTAAGGACACCAGTGTACATTGCATCCTTTGAAGAGGTAAGACAACCTTTCAATGCTTAGATTTACTGACTGGATTAGGTAGGAGTGACTGAGCCAGTATATCAACTAACACGACTAATTAGGCGTTTTAAGAAGATGCAAATTAAGGTAAACAGCAGGAGGTTTCTCCCTTGTTTACATGTGGCGGATGCAGGTACTCCTTCCCATCTGCACATCCTCATGGCTGCGTGCTGCAGCCCCTTAGCAGCTTGGCAGATTCAGGAGATGGATTCTACAACTGGATTCAGGAACGCACAGATTGAGATTGAAGGCAGTAGGGACAGAGTCCTCCTTCCACTCCAGCCATTGAAGAAGAGAGAGCTTGACTCTTGTGGTCTCTCAGCTTTATACTGACCATGCGATACATGGGATGGAATCCCTTGTTGGTCAGTTTGGGGTCCCTTGTCCTGGCTGCTCCTCCCCACAGGTGCAGCCTTTTACTTTCTACACCCTCAATGTGGATCACAAGATTTCCCAGTGACCTCGGTCTCCCTAGGAGAAAGTATAAGCAAGAGCCTCTCTGCACACACCAACCCTTGGTAGCAGCTCTAGACATGGGGCGTTATCACTGCTAGAAGCAGACACTGGCTGCAAAGATAGGCTGTTCACTTCAGAAAGTGCAGTTACTCAGAAGAGAATGAGCTGAAAAGTAAAATCACTGAACAGAATTAGTTCTGTTCTAGCTCAAACCAGGCCACTGCAGAAACCTGTCCTCTAGAGCCTCATCACTGGCTCTTTAGTGGCTCCATCATGGGTGGCAGCGCCCTGCCAAGCGGTGCTTGCCGGGGACAGCTGGGCATGGAGAGAAGTGCTAAATGATCGAAGGAGACCTGCGCCCTGGCCCAGGGTGTCAACACTCCCATCCCAGGTATGAGGGCCCTGGCAGGGAGCCTGAGCTCCCCCTTCTCTGGGCTCGCTGCCCTGGTGCACCCAAATTCACTCTTGACTTAGTGCTCTGCTATCAACCAGCTTGTGATGGGGCAGAACGTGCATGCAGAACACCGCCCCACACACACAGTGGTATCGAAAAAGCAAACTTATTTAACCTAATTATACAACAAAATACTCTATTTTACATGCGATTTGCTGCAGCAGCAAAATGCGACGAACGGTGAATCAAAAGCAGCTCTTTTCCGTGCCAGCAACATCATCCTTACCTGGGGGAGGCAATTACTGGAACAATCTCTCTCTGTTCCTCCTTTGTTCCTGTTCTTGCAGGGGCTGGAGCTGTCTCTTCTATCTTTTTGTTTTCTCCACTGCGGTTTCACTGTGCATGGGATGTTTTACATATTTTGCACAGATATTCTGTTGCTATTCTGGAGAAGCCCCGTGACGTGTTTCAGCACCTTGTCCACCAGCAGGAAAGTTCTCAGAGAGGGAAAATGAAATTTGGCCAAGGTGCTGCTAAGCAGACGGAAGTGCTGGCACTCTTCTGTGATGGGCACGCTCAGCATTCACGGCTTCTGCCCTGTTGTGAAACATTTGGTGTGAGTTTGTTGCTGCCTGTAGGACAACTCTCTGGAGAAGTTGGAAGACCCCAGATGGTTATGGGGCTGGAGGACCAAAGGGCCAGAGCAATGCGCTGGCACAGAGCCACCTCACTCTCTGCAGCCCTCTGCTAGGAAGAGCACACAAAGCCACATGCAAACGCCACTTTGAAGTGCTTTAGAAGCCATTTGACAATCAAATTTCCATTAAATACAATATCTGAGCAAGTAAGGAGCAGCAGAAGACGTCTCATTGTCCTTTAATAGGGGAACTGATGATACACAGTGCCCCCATCACTCATGGATGGCAACATGGGTGCTCAGCACTGTTGTATCTATGACAAAGGAATCCAGATGTTCACACCTCTGTCCTGCCAAGGAATGAGGGTTGCAGTGTTTAGAGGATGCCTGGGATTTGTTGTCAGGGTTTTCACCCTGGGGTTTGAGGACATTGCTTCATCCCAGCCTGGGGGATGAGGCCACGTTGGGGTGCTGTCCTCAGGGCCCCATGTCCCGTGCTCCTCTATAACAGAGACCCAATCTGCTCCAGGGTCGGCCCCATGTAAACTCACCCTCCTTGTGCCTCAGTTTTATAAAACGCCTCAGTGTCTGCAGGTAAGAGAGGCTGCACCCACACACATATTTAGCTAGGCTGAGTGGCTACCAAGCAGATGTAAATTCGACGATGGGGCTTTGCATCAGTCCCTGCAGCCCGTACAGATAAAATCTGAGCTGGTTTTGATCCAGCAAGGTGAGGCACTGCAAGCAGCCCGAGAACAGCAGCCCAGGCACCAGCTCCAGTGCAGGTGTATCCATAGAAATGGCTGCGCCTGTGAGCAATGCTCAGCTGTAGCTCAAGAGTGAAGCAATGGATCGGTGAGAGTCCACAGCACGGTGTGACAGCCGGTAACAGGATCTACGTCCACCTCTGCAATGAGGAAGGGTGACTGAATCCAAGTGCCAGTCATATGGGACCGTCCTGAACCTCAGATCAGAAAACCTTCAGCTTATTTAACATCCACCTATCCTCATGACTGAATCATAGAATCAGAGACTGGTTTGAGTTGGAAGGGACCTTTCAAGCTCATTGAGTCCAGCCCCCCTGCAGGGAGCAGGGACATCTGCAACTAGAGCTGGTTGCTCTGAGCCCTGTCCAACCTCACCTGGAATGGTTCCAGGGGTGGGGCATCTCTGGGCAACCTGGGCCAGTGTTTCACCACCCTCAGTGTAAAAAATTTCGTTCTCAGATTGAGTCTAATCTCCCTTCTTTTAGTTTAAAAACTAAAAGAATCATCCCTGGTCCTGTCCCAACAGGCCCTGCTAAAAAGTCTGTCCCCATCTTTCTGACAGACCCCCTTTAAGTACTGAAAGGCTACAAGAAGGTCTCCCTGGAGCCTTCTCTTTTCCAGGCTGAACAATCTCAACTCTCTCAGCCCGTCATCACGGCAGAGGGGTTCTAGCCCTCTGGTCATTTTTGTGACCTCCTCTGGATCTGCTCCAACAGGCTCGTGTCCTTGTGCTGAGGGTAAAAAATACTGCAGGGTGAAAAGATCCAGCTGGATTGGGGGAAAGGGACCCCCACAGGACAGCCGTGTCCCACCTGCAGGGTAGTGATGTCCACAGGGTAGAGGTGTGTCAGCCACTGTATGCCTCTCCTGGGCTCTGCAGCCCCAAGCTCTCTCCAGGTCCCTGATACGTCTGTTCCCCAACTCCTGCTGCCCAGGGGTGACCGGGCTCCGCGCTGCCCGTCCCTCAGAAGCCCGGGCAGTGCCAGCACGGCTTGAACCGACACACCGGGGCAGGGCCAGCCCTACCGACCTTCCCCCGCCAGCACTCGTGAGATTCTCCTGCAGCAAATTGCCTCCTTCCTAGAGCAACACAGTGCGTACGCGGGGAGTTCCCTTTGCCTTTTTCTTTCTTTTTCTTAGCTTTTTGTGCTGTTTTCCCCCCACCCCCACCCCGGTCCGGAGCTGCGGGACGGAGCGCCCGGCAGCGCCGCACTCCGACGGGTCCGGCCGGGCCAGGCCAGGACCGGAGCATCCCTCTGAGAAGCCGAAAGCCACCCGACGTGCCTGGAAAGAGAACGATGGGCCCCCGGCAGCCCTGCCCGGCCCCCTGCCGCCCGCCCCCGGCCC
>VWZK01017645.1:0-19626 GCA_013396935.1 Baryphthengus martii | reverse complement strand
CATGGAAAATGAGGAGGTGATTGGTGGCAGCCAACAGGGCTTCACCAAGAGCAAATCTTGCCTGACAAATCTGGTGGCCTTTTACAATAAAGTTACGGCATCAGTGGGTAAGAGGAGAGCAACTGACATGATCTACCTGGACTTGTGCAGAGCATCAGTGCTGTCCCACATGACATCCTTGTCTCTAAACTGGAAAGACAAGGATTTGATGGACCACTCATTAGATAAGGAATTGGCTGGATGGTTGCACTCATAGTGTTGCAGTCGACAGCTTGATGTCCAAGTGGAGACCAGTGATGAGTGTGGTTCCTCAGGGACTGATAATTGGGACTGACACTATTTGACATCTGTGTTGGTGACATGGGCAGTGGGATCCAGTACATCCTCAGCACATTTGAGAGCAACACCAAGCTGTGTGGTGTGATCAGCGCAGTGGAGGGAAGAGATGCCATCCAGAGGGACCTTGACAGGCTGCAGAGGTGGACCCATGCCAACCTCATGAAGTTCAACAAGGCCAAGCGCAATGTCCTGCATCTGGGTTGTGGCAAACCCAAGCACAAATACAGGTTGAATGGAGTATGGAGTGAGAGCAGTCCTGAGGAGAAAGATTTTGGAGTGCTGATCGATGAAAAGATCAGCATGAGCCAACAATGTACAAGTGCAGTCCAGAAAGCCAACTGTATCCTGGGCAGCATCGAGAGAAGTGTGGCCAGTAGATCTAGGAAGTTGATTCTCCCTCCCTATTCCATTCTCATGAGACCCTACCTGGAGTACTGCATCTGTCTCTGGAGCACCCAACACAAGAAGGACATGGCTACAGAGAAGGGCTACAAAGACTATCAGAGGGCTGGAGCATCTCTCCTACAAGGACAGGCTGAGAGAATTGGGGTTGTTCAGCCTGGAGAAGAGAAGGCTCTGGGTAGACCTTATTGCAGCCTTCCAGAACCTGAAGGGCACCTACAGGAAAGCTGGGGAGAGTCTTTTTACAAGGGCTTGTAGTGATAGAACAAGGGAAAGTCGTTTGAAACTGGAAGAGGGTAGATTTAGATTAAAAATGAGGAAGAAGTTCTTCACTTCAAGGGTGGTGAGACATCTTTATGGTCCCATCCAACTCAAACTGTTCTATGATTCTATGATATTATTTTGAGATGGTCAGAGTTGACAATTTTGAATGTTACTTTTTAAATTGCTCTTCTCACTGCTTTTAAAGCTGTCTCATTAGCACCACTCCTATTCAAGGTTACTTTAAATACTAAGACTTTTTGGGTTACCTTGTTTGCATTTTCATGAAAGGAGTGAGTCTAATAAGTTATGATAAACAGTATTCAGAGTTTTAAAATTTCATTATTAGTGATAACATAACCATAGTTCATGTGGTATAAGTATGAAAGTTTAATTTCCAGAAAGAGCATTTTTTAAAAATAAAAATTATGGAAAGCATAACTAAAATCTCATTGCATATGGAGGAATTACACTGCTAGTATTTAAGACATGTTGTGGACCAATTTATTAGATATCCAGGAATACAAAAATATTACATACAGCACAAGAAAAATTATATGTTCACTGAATTTTGCCTATGAAATTTTAAGAAAAAAAAAAAAAAGCTTTATTTTTATTACAAGAACACGAAACTTCCTACGTCATGCTTACCCTGATACTATCATCTTGAAGAAGATACGTCAGCTGGGCATGATGCCTCAACGATGCACAGAGAATGGAGTTCTGGTGTATCAGTCTTGAAATCTAAAATTTCACAGCTCCTTACTTACAATGAGAGTTTCTTTCTCGCATAAGATGCATAGCAGGCAGCCCATGGCTTTTTTGTAAAAACATATTGTCCAGGCTGTAGTCTAATCATGGCACATCTTTTCCTTTGACTATTTCTATGTCCCCAAGCCACCTTACATAACTAGGTAAAGTAAAATAACACCTTTCTGTGGCATGACATGTTAGCCAGGGTAATATCTAATAACTCATGTCATAGGGTGTCGTAGCAGAGGCTATCCCATTAAATTCTCTTGCTGTGTTACGGAGTAAAATTTTGTATCACCTTTTGTTTCGTAAATACCTATAAATAAATATCTATATATACTCAAGATTTCATGACCTCTTCCACAGGAGCCTCTACCAGTATTAATAATCCAGTCACAGCATCTGAAGCCCAACAGATAAATGATCTCATTCTGATTTTGAAATCAGAATCTTAGCATAGAGCAAAAAAGAAAAACAATATGGATTTTATCAACTATCCCATTCAGGTAGTGTTAGTAATAGTCTCCAAAATCTAGCAGGCTTTGAAATACGCAGTAACAAACTTTCCTCAGCCTCCATCATAACCACCCCGACAGTTTATCTACTCCCAACTGATGAACTATCTATTGGGTGGCTGCAATGGAAGATGACAGAATTTGTAAGACAACACTTACAAGGTTAACACTTTCAGGCTGATGTGTTCGCCTATAGCAGAACACTGTGGGAAAATCAACAAAAACTCCTCAAAAAGTGTTTTGTTAACTAACCTGAAATGTTGTACATTTTGCTGGTTTATAGCACAGTCTTTTGCGCTGTTCAATACTTGTTTTGTGAGTCCATAAATATTTCTGCACCAAAAGAAACCAATCCAAAAAAGATGATCTAATCAGCTGGTTGGTGTCCTCATTCCCCTCATTGTTCTCCGACTGCAGCTGTAGGCATTTATCTACTGGCTGTGTTGACAAAACCTCGGCAAGATATGTTTCGTGGTCTGTTACTGGCTTGCAAAACTGAGGCTGTCAACAAAGTATGACTTCACAAGCTTCAGCTCATTTGAAATTACCAGCATCACAGCACTGACCTTGCAAATGGTGAAGGCTGATAAAAGATCACAGGCATTTGTGTGCACGAGGACTTTTAGTTTTACATGTGCTTCTGCCCATTGTCTGCAGCAAAGTAGCACAGAAAATCACTGAGAGTATTGACATAAGTGAATAGTTTCAGGTGAAAAAAAAAAGGTGCACTAGCTGCCTAGATAAAGCTACATTGTAGCATCATATCATCTACCAATATTAAGCTTAGCATCAACTAGATATGACAAATATATGCAGGGGCTAAATGCTTCAAGGATTGTGACATTAAACAGTATCTACATCACTCCCAAGTACTATATATACACAGTTTTCAAGTCAGTTAAATGTTAAGTGTCACAAGCGAATGTGACCCCAAATGCAAAAAAAAACCCCTTCTATCACCATTTGGCTCTTAGGTCCATAATTCCCATCTTCTAACATCTCTCTAAAGGCGTCCCAGTACCAGCTACAGTTCATGTCCCATTGTAGCTAACTGCTATCCAAGTTACACTTCTGTCTGCAGACTTACGCACACAACAGCGCACATTTGACCAAGGCTTCACTAAAAAACAAAGAGTTTCTTTCAAAATCTATATACTACTCATAACTATTCTTTATACTAATCTTGGCCAACTCTGAGAAAAGTCAATATTCTAGCTAAGCTAAACATTGCTCTATGAGGCAATGGCACCATCCTAAATGAAAATCTGTTAAAAGAATGCGCCTGCTAGAGGGAATTACCATTCTTTATCAGTAAGACTTTGGATTTAACAGGTTGTTACTTTATCTTTAGTCCAAATATCTACAGGCTCTACCCTTTAATTTAATGTGTAAATTGGTTCTACTCTGTTTCATCACACCTAATGAGTATACTTGGTTCTCTGTCAATAAAAGCTAATGATTAAATGAAGAAGTTAATCAGATTGAAATAAAGATAAGAGATATATATTTTATTCCAGACTAGAATACACTATTGTCACTGCCTTCATTTGTGGTAGAAAAGTAAGTTTCAGTCTCTTGTATCTTCTTTAATACCAACAGGCCAAGCCTTCAAGCAAGAATAATTTCAAAGGCTATGCAAAGGTATTCAAATATCTACTGCCCAATTCATGAGACAGAGCAGTGGTTCTACTTTGTCTACAAATCCTCAGTATATATCAAGGAAAACAATCACATCCTGCCCTTCTTTCTGCAAATGATAGCTAGTGCTAGTAGTAGCAAGAGAAAATCCTTGAGAAATACACTGCAACAGAACACAAGTAGTTTTACCCACTTTAACAGACCTTTAATGCATATCTTAAAAAAAAAAAAAAAGGTATGTATGAAGCATTGATTTCTTTGGAACATCATTGAAAGAAGACAAAGACTTCAGATGTTTTCATTAGGGAATAAACAAGCAAAATAAAGGAATTCAGCGATAAGAATCATTACTCTTTTTTCCCTTTCTGCAGTTGTGAAAGTTGTATAGCAAACACTAGTATAGGGTCATACTGAACCCCACTGAAGACTGTTATTACACTACATTTCAGAATTCTGTGTAAAAAGTGAACTCCCCTGTGATTCAATATCTCTTAATTAAACAAAAATAAAAAAATAATTATCACAGAACAATAGTATAAGAAGTGGAGCCTGGACATAAGTTAGACAAAGGCAGGAAATAATTTTTTTTTTTTTTTTTTACAGTGAGTTATTGTTATACTCTGCTTTCCAGTTAGGTCTCCATACAGACTATTTATATAAAGGATAAATATATATTCACGGAAGACAGACTTACAGAAACAAATCTCTGGATTTTATCCCCTCTTAATTTAAAGCAAAGTGGCTACTGTACCTTTACTCTTAAGCAAAATGAACTTTTGTTGAAAGTTTAATATTTTGGATTGCATATCAATTTGGTAGAAACCATTAATTACATAGTAAAATCAAAAGTATGTGAAAGAAAATTATGCAGAAGGGGGAATTCAATCGCAGCAACAGTTTAAGTCTTAAGATACTATTTGTAAAATGTGCCTGTACTGCACATCAGTGAATCTCAAGAACTATTTTTTCAAAAACTAAGTCCAGATTGCTTTTTATTTAAAAAACCCATAATTTGTAGACACATAATTTGAACCTCCACTGCTCATCTCCCCTTAAACTTTAGGCTGTCATTTGAGTCTGTAACCACTCAACTGGAATTCAAGTCTTAGAATTATCTTGACAATGCCTTCAGGTTGGGAATTGCTATCACTTTGTGTATTCAGTTGCTCTGTACCTGGTCCTTTAAATTGATCTGTCTCATGACTAGCCTTCATGTATTCTAATATCCCAAAGTTAATCACGTATCTTTTCTTGACTCTGTAGTAACGTGTCACTCTAACTATCTTTACCTCATTTTGAGGATACCAAAGTGAGAATATTTCAGCCTAGATGTACAGCTGATTTTTTTTTTTCTCAGAGGAATCCTGGACCTACTAATAGGAATTATGAACTGTGTCTGCAGATCCTAGGCATGTTGTCAGCAGCCTGATGTATTTTCTCCAGTGAGTATTGTCTCTGCTTGTCTCTCAGATAATGACAGTCGTGATAATAGAGAATGTGTTTATATCTTAATTTTACCTGACCTTCTTCATCTGTGCTGCAGCCAATCATTCTCTTAATCCATTGCTTGCATGACCCTCTTGAAAATGGAAGAGTCACTACAAGTTTGAATGATTTTTCCATTCCTTTGGAAAACAATCAATCACATTTGTGGAGCATGTGCTCCCAGCTGTGTAATTTCATATCTTCATACAGCATGAATATACTTTCTCATCTCATTGTTAACTCTGATCATCCCAGGATGAAGATCTTAACTTTACTTGTGATCCAGTAGCCAAAAAATCTTAGATCTTATCTATCTCTGTGGCATCAAAGGAATGTGATATAGCAAAAGGGTGTACCTCATGGTGACAAGGAAAACTCCCATGGGCCCTACAGTTTACGAAGGATCCACAGATTTGCTTGGAGAGCATTTCATTTCTTTGAACTGCCAATTAAATTTTGAATTGTATCTGGAGTTAAATTATAACAGAAACCAGTTAATTTTTAATTTCTGATGAGCAAAACAAGAGTGCTTTAAATATCACATAGTTAACTTTGAAGAAGTCCCATCTTTGAAAATAATTAATTTAGTCTTTAGTAACCCAGATCAGAATTAAGCCATTTGTTTTCTCCATTTCCGTAAAGTTTCCTGGTATTTTACCATTAATTTATGTACGCTCAAAATGAAGACTAACATCTACTTCTATCTTTGTTTAGGTAATTATTTCATTCATTTGCTACAAGAATGGCTTCTCATGACTTGGATGGGCGTACTCTTCACTGGAGTTCAGGTTGAAAGAGCTGTAGTGAATGGAATTGAATTCAGTTAGTGACCAGTCCCAAGTGGTGTTCCCCAGGGCTCAGCACTGCAGACAGTTCTGTTTGATATCTTTATATGGATGAGGACATCAAGTGCGCTTTCAGTACATTTGCAGATGACACTATGTCATGTGGGAGTGGTGATGATCTGCATGAGAGTAGAAAGGTTCTACAGAAGGGTCAAGACAGGCCGGATCGATAGGCCAAGGCGAAGTGTGTGATGTCCAACAAGGCTAAGTCCTGGGTCCTGTGGATCCTACTAGAATCAGAACATCCCCATGCAACACTACAAGTTTGGGGAAGAATGGTCTAGTGGTGCACTTAGCAGCATTAGGTTAACAGTTGGACTTGATGTTCTTAAGGATTCTTTCCAACCCAAACAATTCCATGATTCTGATGTATATGTTATTGAAAATAACATTTTAAATCACATTTTATAACACATATGTCATCTTCCAGGTTACACTTCAGCTCGTTTTATGAACTTACTTAATTGACGTGACTCCAATGTGGAAGAAGGGCAGTTATCCATAATAAAAGTTATTTTATATTCTCTAACGTAAGAGACTAAGAAAAGCTCCTCAGTTTATTTTCCCCTTATAAGAAATTAGGACATTTTAAATCTGTAAAGCATGAAGACTAGAAAAATACATGCAGGCTGCCAACTCTTACTTATTATATGGGCTAGTAAAGATATAAAAGCATATATGAATGTCTTGAAATGAACAAAATTAAGAAAAAAAAAAAAGAAAAAATATAAACATATGTGTTTAGTACTTTAAATTTACAAATAAAACTTACAGATGGATTGACCATATGGGTTGACCATATGGTTTCACTAGAGCCGACATATACAAGCAGTCCAAGTAAAAATCTAATTCTTAAACAAAGCTTTCTGAGGACAGTGGTTTATTATAGATAAAAATTGCTTAAGGGTTAAGAGATACTGCAGGTATGCAGGGGCATACCAGCTGTAAAACTAGTTACCTCTGTGGTGTAACATCAGGTAAAGATTTGTCCTACATGTTCATAAATGCTGTGATACTATCATAGCACACTTAATCCAAAAAAAAGTAAATCTTTGCTCATCCATGACCAAATATCAGTCTGGAACCAAGTCAGCAGAGGCAGCACAAAATAATCCCAAAATATAACTACAGACACAGTTGCTCTCAGTATGACTGGCAAATCTATGAAATAATGCATGATTTCAGCAAGTCCCATCATCCAAAGTAAACACTTGGATACTGCATCAATTTGGGACCAACAGATAAGTCTTCTTGCAACACATCCAATCCAATCTTCCAACCCATCAAAAAAATAAAAAGACTCACCAGATCAGCAAAGTGAGTGAGAAATAATCAGTGAAATAAAAAAAAAAAAAGAATCAACCAAGTTAGACTCCAGCAGAAGCACCATGATTCATAGATACACTATTAGATAAAAGAATTCTCAATTTCTAAAATTATCTCCTGCATTTGAAACTTTGGTAACATACATTGCTTTATTTTCATTTTTTTTTAAGTAAAAATAAAACTTTAGTCTTGTACAAAGCCAGACTGGTGAATTATATTTTATAGTGGGAGGTGTAGAGAGGATAAAAAGAGATAGAAGATATCAAAAGTTGGTGCTTCAGGGAACTTTAATTGTGGAATATCTTATTATCTGTAATATCTTATTTCTCCTACTCTACTCCACTCTTGTGAGACCCCTCCTGGAGTACAGCATCCAGTTCTGCAGCCCCTATTACAAGAAAGATACCGACATGCTGGAACGTGTCCAGAGAAGGGCCATGAGGATGATCAGAAGGCTGGAGAGCCTCTGCTATGAAGACAGGCTGAGAGAGTTGGAGTTGTTCAATCTGGAGAAGAGAAGGCTGCAAGGAGACCTTATTGTGGCCTTCCAGTATCTGAAGGGGGCCTACAAGAAAGCTGGGGAGGGACTTTTTAGGATGTTGGGTAGAGATTAGGACTAAGGGGAATGGATCTAAACTAGAGGAGGGTAGATTTAGATTGGATATTAGGAAGAAGTTCTTCACCATGAGGGTGATGAGACACTGGAACAGGTTGGTGGTGGAAGTCCCATCCCTGGAAGTTTCTAAGGCCAGGTTAGACGAGGCTCTGAGCAACGTGGTCTAGTGGGAGGTGTCCCTGCCTGTGGCAAGGAGATTGGAACTAAACGGTCTGTAAAGTCCCTTCCAACCCTGACAACTCTATGATTCTATTTTTGCTTCAATAGTTTTTGTTTATTTATTTTACCTTTCTCAACATTTTGTCAAGATCTCAAATTGTTTTCTCCTATTTATCAGCCAGGCCACCTATGTGATTACTCTGGCATCATGTTTAAATAATCTCACTCTTGATGAGCAAAGCAAAGTTGCTGCTAACATATGAAAGACAGAAAATGAACATTGATTATTTTGTAAATAGCTCTTCTAACAAGCAGATTATTCTTATTTCATAACATCCAAAGCCTTTTCATTTAGCCTGTGTTTAACATGTCAATATCTCAGTCCTGATTCAGTAGATCATAGAGGCAATTACTGAATTTTAATAATGGGTTTAAACCTTCATTACTTATCAAGTCATATGCTTATATCTCGTTTCATTAAGGAAACAGAATTAAGAAAGAGTTTATGCTATCTTTTGAACATGATCAACACCGCATGTTGGTCAAATCTGTGTTTGTAAATGTAGATACATATCCGTAGCAGTCAACAGAGGCAGGAAAAGTGCTGATCTGCTTTATCATTTCTGGGTTAAGTACCTTTTTGTTAGAATAGCCTATTTCAATCACAAATTATTTTGGGAATAAAATATACTGAAGAGTTTTTATTTGATTCTTTAGTTTCTAACAAAGTCAGAGTACTTAAACTTCGAAGCATGGATTTCCATTTCATCTGAACAGACTCTACAATGTTGAGGAATTAACAGAAGTCACAGTGTTTACAAATAGAGAAAGGAAAAAAGTGGGAGTTCCCATTACAGTTTTCAAAGCTAGTGAATCTGTCAGACTATCAGCAGAACTAGGATAAACATGTCCTGCCAAAGCATTGAAACAGTGAAGATGGGAAAAGTTTGGAAAATATTTTAATCTATTAAAGCATTGTTGTCAGACTGGTCAAACGTGAGTGACATAAAATCATGAAAAAGCTGAGTTGACAGTGAGTAAAAGTTTCTCAGAACAGTAAAAAATAAATAATCTGTTTATTCTGTAAAGCTCAGGAAATTCAAGCAAATAGGGCATAAGGTAGTGATATGATACTTCAAGTTTCAATATTGTTAAATAATATTTATAATTGCTCCAAAAATCTTGAAATAATTTTTTGTCCAATGTTAAAAGTATTGCTATAGTCATGTGGTATAGTAGGCTCCATTGGTTGTAAGGTAGTACTGGTGACTTACATACTGGTTTTGGAACAAAAATCATTCATGACATAAAACAATTGCCAATTTCTTTTTTTTCCAATATTTGGGTACGTTCAGAATGTAATTTGCCAATAATTTACAAAGCATTTTATAAATGTGAACTAATTAATCTTGACAGTATTATTATAAATAACTCATAGAATTATTTGTATTCTTCAGTTCAAAAAGCACCGGGCACATGCCCTTGCCTGTTCTTATGTCTACTTTTTAAGCAAATGCAAATGTCAGAGAATGAATTGGTGTTTCTGTTACGAGAATCACTTGTTTCTTATTCTATATGTTTAAATTGGTTTTAATCATCAACACTTCATATATAACACATCCTTTATCCCTCCTGACTGCACACACACTCTAAATTTAATTGAAATAACTGAAATGGAACTACAGATAATTTGTTTTTTTAAATAGACTGCCACATGCTCCATTTACATAAAATCCATTAGTTTGCATTAAATACAAATTAGCTGCTGATATGAATTAAATCATATATAAATAGTTTAGAATAGTCCCAAAACCATGCATTTTAATTAATATAACAATTTAACCAGATTTATCTGTAAGGTAATCAGAACTTTCTCTTACTCATTTTTCAGTATTATATGCTAGAGAATTCAGGGCTGTCCTGTAACACTGTTATTTTAACAATGACATAAAGGCATGGATAAGGCAGGAGCAATGCTTGGATTCAGGCATTTATATCAAATCATATTATTTTAAAATTATTCTGCAACTGCCAAACCAGAGGCGATATGAAATAAGATCTACATTTTAAGGAGTAAATGAAGATGCTGAAAATCTTTTGAGTCTTCAGTGTCTAGTTGTTGCAGAAAATCAGGAGTCTCATAAAGGAACTGTGAGGCTACTCTTTTTTTCGTAGCCTTTCTAAACATAAAAGCAAAATATAATATGACAAAAAGAGTTAAGTAATTGTGGTATAATTAAAAGAGTCATTCAAAACTCAAGACTCCCAACATCTCTCTCCAAGAATTACAAATACCAGCAAAATAGCGTCATTTCTAGCTAGTAAATATTTCAGCTTCAAAAATGAGTAGAAAATGAATACAACAATGCTTTCTGCACTTTCTAGGTGAGCATCACCTATCAGAAGATGGCAAAACACTGCCAAAAGCTGATTTTAATGACTCTTTACTAGTAGATGTTTTCTAAGTTTGTAGCTATACAGGACCATAAATGACATATTTTAGAATATATTTTAGGAACTTTTGAATAGAGGCTCCCTTCAAATTTTGAGAGAGCTTGTATCTAATAACTCCTTATAGAAGCTAAAAATTCACAAGATTAGTGGAATTTGAACAGTAATCTTCAACAAATCGAGAAACAACTTCTTGTAGAAAGCAATACATGATAAATTCAGTTCCACTGTAACTAGAGCAGAAACTGGACACAAAAATATGGGAGTAACTTACTCAGGCTGCATAAATTCTTCAGCAGAATAGAGAATAATTGAAGGGGCACTATAGTAGAAATTGTACAACCATTACAGATTTTGAACGAGTTAGATTGTCCATGTTCCAGATGTTGTAAATGATTCACATGGTTTTGCTGCTGCTGCTACTTCTATGGAATATAATAGAACTAGACTGTTTACACTGTGGCAGAGACAATACTTCAGAACTGTGGATACAGTTTAATATTACCTGTAAGAAGCTGAGACACCTCATCATTATGTGAATAAGCCAGGTCTCAGTGACTCATGAGCTTGCAAGATCAAGCCTTATTTGTGCAAAAGTTGTTGGAGTTTGTCTCACATTCAGCCAGTGGAAAAGGTACTCCTAAATGAATATGATAGCATTAATCTGCTCTTTAGGCTGCTTAGTGTTTGCAGGATATGGCCCTTAATTTAATTTTTTTAAAAAGCATTTCTCAAAGAGGAAGAGAGTTTTCACACAAGAGATTACAGGGCTTATTGACAGGGCTTTAAACTATATTTGAAGGAGGGGGGAGATATAACCAAGCTTACTAAAGAGACTTCTGAGTGTAGTAGCCAGCACTTGTGGGGCAGTGTGTGAGCATCTTTGAGAACCAGAAGACTCACCACCCCTCAAGGGCAAAAACTATATGCTCAACTCCCTCTCTGAAATGTTTACACACCAACGCATGCAACATGGGGAAAAAGCAGGAGGAACTGGAGATCTGTGTTCAGTCACAGGGCCATGATTTCATTGCAGTCACTGAGACATGGTAGGATCCCTTGCATGGCTGGAATGTTGTCGTGGAAGGCTATGTACATTTTAGGAAAGATAGATCAACAAGGTGAGATGGTGGAGTTGCTCTTTATGTGCAAGAGCAACTGGAATGCATTGAGCTCTATCTGGGGGGGGGAATAAAGAACGTGTTGAAAGCTTATGGGTAAGTATTAAGAGTCATGCAAATATAGGCAATGCTGTTGTAGGTTTTGTACTATAGACCACCAAACCAGGAAGAAGATGTTGATGAGGCCTTCTACAGACATCTGGAAGCTCAGGACAGGTGCATTCCTTTAAGTAAAACATCAAGCAGAGGAGGCAAGAGATCAGCATGGATGAGAAATAGTTGCTTGAAAAACTCATGTGGAAGAAGGAAGTACACAGTATATGGAAAAATGGACTGGTCATTTGGGAGATTTATAGGAACGTTTTCAGGGTATGTAGGAACACAACAAGGAAGGCCAAGGCCATCTTGGAATTAACTCTGGCAAAAGAAGTAAAAGGGAATAAGAAGGGCTTTTTCAAATACATCAATGGTAAAAGGAAGAACAGGAAAAATGTGGGCCCACTGCTGAATGAGGTGGGAGCCTTGTTGAAAGAGGACACAGAGGAGGAGTTACTGGATGCCTTCTTTGCTTCAGACTTCACTGCTAAGACCAGCTCTCAGGAATCTGAGATCATGGAAGAGAAAGCCTGGAGGGAGGAAGATTTTCCACTGTTTTATGAGGATTGGTTTAGAAATCATTTGGGTAAACTGAACACCCACAAATCCCCAGTCCCCAGTGGAATGCACTCATGAGTGCAGAGGGAGCTGGCTGATGTTGGGGCTCAACCACTCTTAATCATTTTTGGAAGATCATGGAGTTCAAAAAGGACAAGTGTAGAGTCCTACACCCGAGGAGGAATAACCCCATGCACAAATACAAGTTAGGGGCTGACCTGTTGGAAAGCAGTTCTACGACACAAGGACCTGGGAGTGCTGGCAGACAATAAGTTATCCACGAGCCAGCAATGTGCCCTTGTGGCCAAGAAGGCAAATGACATCTTGAGGTGCCTTGAGAAGAGTGTGCAGCAGGTCAAGGAGATTCTCCTCTCCCTCTACTCTGCCCTAATGAGACCACATTTGGAGTATTGTGTCCAGTTCTAGTCTCCCTGGTTTAAGAGGGACAGGGAAATACTAGAGAGAGTTCAACAGAGTCTATGAAGATGATTAGGAGACTGGAACTTCTATCTTATGAAGAAAGGCTGAGAGAACTGGGGCTGTTTGGTCTGGAGAAGAGAGGACTGAGAGGGGATCTTATTAATGTTTACAATATCTGACAGGTGAATGCCAAGTAGTGGGTGTCAAGTAGTCTCTTTTCAGTGGTGCCCTGTGACAGGATGAGGGGCAATGGTCACAAACTGGAACACATGATGTTCCACCCCAACGTGTCACTTGGATATGTTCCTGTGTGGCCTGCCCTAGGTGACCCTGCTCTGGCAGAGTGGTTGGGCTTGATGATAACCAAAGGTCCCCTCCAACTCCCACCATTCTATGATTCTATGATTATTTTTTCTTAATTATATTTTCAACTGAAGGTGCATCTAATACACTGGAATTTGAGCTAAATATCAAAATTAAAGTGTCTCAACTGATTGCAGAATTCAGCATAGTATGTAAGCGTTCATATTTAAATAGATGGAAAATTTGAGCTGATGTCTCTACAATATTGTTTCAATCTCTGAGACAAATTTGGCATGCATATACACTCAAAGTAATACTGTTCTCTTCAGTCAGGAAGAACAGAGGATAATTAGCAAAGAATTAGTCATCCTAGATTCGCTGTTTCATCTTGGCTGCGTTTTACATAAAGCATTAATATACAGTGCATAATGTATCTTATTTTTAAAATCATTTAGGAATGTGAAATGCACAATAATGTTCTCTGATGTAGTACAATTGACACTAATATAGAAACGAATTGTACAAACCATACAATCATAAAGAACTCTTACACTTTTAAATAAAACCAAGGAAAATGGTGACATCTTTGAAAAGAAAGACAAAAAATCATTGTCCATATTAAAATAAAAATATTTTTACCACCACATCTGCTTAACACGGATGCTTACTCCTATGTTTTGCTCTTCATAGCACCGAGACAGACCTAATTATTTTAGGCAAATCTAGCCTCATTAAAAGACATAGTAGATACACATTGCTCGGTATTGAACAGCAGTTACAGTGTAATTAGTGTCACTTAATGGAAAAATGCAACTGAGGGGCATATTGTTATCAACTACTTTCCAATATAAAGCTGGCTGCTGTAATAAAGGGAGCAATTATTGACTGATGAACTGTTCAGCCTGGAAACTGACCCTGACTAAATCCTATCCTTTCAAAAAGGAGTGGATAGGCAAAGAGCTCAAGGTAATTCTGTTTCCAGCATTCCGATGACATAGAACCACTCCAGGTAGTATAAAATGTAAGATATTATATTTTCAAACAAAGAACAACAGAATATAAAAATGTTGGGACCTGAAAATATGTCAATAAAACAGTCTACTTTCAGAGAAAGTTGCAAGATTTACCCTCACCTAGTCACAAAACCTCGTGATAAAGGTTTTTAATCCTATTTTTCATCCTCACTGAGAACTTATCAAGGGTGCATGGGTGACTCCTACCAACGTAAACATTTTTAGGTATTCTGTCTAGAATCTAAAGAGATTGTCATGAATCATAACTTTGCACTAGTAATTATGGAGGAGGTAAAGTCAGTTAAAGATTGTTTGAATTCTCACAATTCTGAGGTCCTTATCTGTCCAGCATTTGATGGTCTTTGAGCTCTGCACATAATACCAGACAAACTATTAGCACCTGTCAGTTCTGGAAACAAAACAACAACAACAAAAGTGTTTTCACAGCTGAATTTTCTTAGAAAACCAATGTGAGATACTGATTGGCTTTGAATAACTTCCCCATCCAAGATTTTCATTCTGAACTGGCAGTTTCCTGTATTACTTCTGACTGGATCAGAGGAGGATCTAAAAATGGCACTCAAGCAGAAATACAATCTTTCATCGAAGTGTCATGGCTGTTGTAGCAACTAGAAATGCTACAGAAACCAAAGCTACCTTCACAAGTAGCTGGGATCCATGCAGGACTTCAGAAGAAGGGCAAAATTCAGGAAGAACTTTTCAGTAGTAAGCACTGTCACAGGAACCATCAAAATCAGTAAGCACTACATGACTATGTTGTGAAAGATGCTGTCATTAAACTATCTGATACGGGAAAGTATCCTTTTCCTTCCACAACTTAAAGTCAAGTATGGTTAGAGAATAAAGTATCCCATTTTGTCCCAATGATTAGGATTACTGTATAAGCAAATCTGGGTACTCAAACTAATAATGCAGTGAGATTGTTAATGGTATTGGAGTTTAGACTACGATTATTAGATGACTTCCCACTAAGCTGTATCAAGTTAAGTCATATGTTCCTAGCATATATGCTTTGTACAGACATGATATAGCAGTTCATATTTTTAAAATTATTTCTCTTGCTATCCTTCCACTCCCAAAAACAATGGCAAAACATATTGTTTGAAGAACTAAAGAATATATCCCAGCATACAATTCTCCAGCAGAAGATTAATAAATGGTAAACTCTTTAACTAAGATTGTGGTTTCATGGTCAGCTAAAATCTGTCTAAATTTATGCTCCCTGTTCATCTCTGTCCACAGCTGAGCAGAAGTTTCAGGATGTTCTTCAGATCATTGTACATGATTTATAATGTTGAACTGTTACTAGGTTTGGAAGTTTAGGGGAGATTTTTTAAACAAACAAGGAATTACTAGGGTTGACAAAAAGATAATATTTCTAAGGGTTTCTATGGAAATAGCAAAACAAACCCTGGACTATTGTCAAAAAAAGCCCTAAAAATATGTTCAGCAGCAAAGCTTTTGGCTGAGTAGTGCCTCAGTTACAAATACGAAATGACATGACATTTAGATATGTGATCTGCTGAATTATGCTTTGGTCTGATTATATATTCTGTATCCAAATTACAACTACAGTTAGACCATGGATTGGCAGACCATGCACATACTCAGATATAGTGTTGCATTAGACTTGGGATGAGAAATGAACTTACGAGTTGGCAATAAGGCTATTTGCAGTTACAGATTTAGTTATTTTACTTGCCAGAACCAATGGAAAGGAATGAGATCACTAAGGATATGCTATTGAAGAGATTTTTGAGGATTTCTACAGGGTTCCTGTAGATTTGTGTTTCATTTAATTTCCTTTGATGATATGCAGACTTCTGTGTTTGAGGACTTTTCAAAAAGATATATTTATGGTAGTTGAAGAAAGGATTGATTTTCCCTTTGAGCTTTTTTACATCACTCTACAAAAAAAATTGGGATGAAGAAAGGATGTTTGAAAATTAATTTGCATTCACACCTCTTTCAGACATTTTGAAATTCAATCTAATAGCATTTATTGGCCTGGAAAATACAAACATTTCCTTTACTAGAAATTATGACTGAATGACTTCTCTCTCCACAGCAATCCTGGAGATTATGGTGGCAGCTTTCATTTGTCAGGAATTTGCCCTGAATCTCCATGTATGTATATAAAATTGTTTCACACTAGCACTCCTATAAACATTGAACACATTACTAAGGTATCAGAATGGATGAAGCTAGCCAATTAAGGCCTGGAGACATTGTGAGTTACCTTACCTATCAGAGCTCCAGGACACTTTGCCCAGGGCAGGCACTGCAGCACTGAACCCAACTGGGGCATCCTGCATTAAAAGCTACACTAAAAACCTTGAAAGTCCAAGGCAAAGACAAAATATTCACCCTATAGTAACGTTAGCCTATTAGTCCTGTCAGCTGACAAACAGAAAATAAATTGAAATTTTTTCCCTATTTAAATGAATAACAAAATACTTGTTACCTGGTTGCTGTATTTTTTGTCCAAAGCAGCTTACAGAGAATGCATTTATTCCCTTGATCTTCCTTCTCTCAGATACTCACATGTTCAACTCATTCAGTTCATGCAACTCATGCAGAATTTAGCTGGTTCAAGCAGGGAGACTTTTTTTTCTACTGTGCTGTACTGCTATGTGGCCCACTGAGTGGAAGAATAAAGTTTGTTAGGTTAAGGAGGCTGCTAGAAACAAGTGAAAATTAAAGGAAATGTCCAAGATAAAAAGCTTGGAACAGTGAAAATAAGCATAGAGAATCTGTGATTTCCTCCCACGATCTATAAAATACATGAGTCAAGAAAAGCATATGTGCCTTAAGAAAAGAAGAAACAGTTCTGCGAATTTTTCAGTTAAGTCAGATGAACATGTCCTTCAACTGACCCTGCATATGAATAGTATCCCACACTATAAATCCTTAACAGGTTAAATAAATACATTAATTATTTTTCAAGTTCATTGTATACCTATTTGGGAACTGATACACCAGATGACTAAATTTACAGACTTCTGACTAGAATACTTCAGTGTAGTCCCTTAAAATTAAAATTCAGTTTGTTCCTTGACTACAATTTTAATCAACAATGCACATTTACATATGACCTTTGTCATGAGAGATGCCAAAATAAAGAATTCTATGTAACAGTTAATTAGGTATATGCCTCCTTAAATATAGAATCATAGAATCACAGAATGGTAGGGATTGGAAGGGACCTCCGGAGATCATCGAGTACACCTGCCCTGTCAGAGCAGGATCACCTAGGGCAGGCCACACAGGAATGCATCCAGGAGGGTTTTGAAAGTCTCCAGAGAAGGAGACTCCACAACCTCTCTGGGCAGCCTGTTCCAGGGCTCCATCACCCTCGCAGTAAAGAAGTTTCTCCTCATGTTGAGGTGGAACTTCCTATGTTCTAACTTCAACCCATTATTTCTTGTTCTGTTGCTGGACACCACTGAAAAGAGATTGTCCCCTTCCTCTTGGCACCCACCCCTCAGATATTTATATATATTAATAAGATCCTCTCTCACCATCTCCTTTGAAGGCTAAACAGCCCCAGTTCACTTAGTCTCTCTTCATAGGATTCCACAATTTCTCTGTGCAGCCTGTTCCAGTGATCCGTCACCCTCACAGTAAAGAATTTTTTCCTTCCTGTGTTCCAGTTTGTGACCATTGCCTTGTCCTGTCACAGGGTGCCACTGAAAAGAGACTGGCCCCTTCTACTTGACAGCCATCCTTCAGATATTTATAAACATTACTAAGATCCCCTCTCAGTCTTCTCCAGACCAAACAGCCCCAGGTCTCTCAGCCTTTCTTCATAATATGTTCCAGCCTTTTAATCATGTTTGCAGCCCTCTGTTGGACTCTCTCTAGTATTTCCCTGTCCCTCTTGAACCGGGGAGACTAGAACTGGACACAATACTCCAAATACGGTCTCATTAGGGCAGAGTAGAGGGAGAGGAGAATCTCCTCGACCTGCTGCACACACTCTTCTTAAGGCACCTCAAGATGTCATTTGCCTTCTTGGCCACAAGGGCACATTGCTGGCTCATGGATAACTTGCTGTCCGCCAGCATTCCCAGGTCCTTGTGTCGCAGAACTGCTTTCCAACAGGTCAGCCCCTAACCTGTACTGATGCAGGGGGTTGTTCCTCCTCGGGTGTAGGACTCTACACTTGTCCTTTTTAAACTTCATTAGGTTCCCCTTTGCCCAGCTCTCCACTCTGTCCAAATCTCACTGAATGGCAGCACCATCTTCCAGTGTATCAGCCAATCCTCCCAGTCTCAAATCATCAGCGAACTTCCTGAGGATACACTCCATCCCTTGATCCAGGTCATTGATGAAGATGTTGAGTAACACTAGACCCACTACTGAACCCTGGGGAGCACCACTAGCTACAGGTCTCAATCAATAATTCCATTCCTAATGTAGTATTTAGACTTCTTCTTGTTTTTTATAATTAATTAGAGTTATTTCTAAAGACTTCTTCTTTTTGAATATATTTTTCCTGAAGTTACTTGGAGTTTGTAAAGGTAATAACTACTTGTTCACTATATTTGAAAATTCTCTTTCTTTTCATCTTAATTAAAGCTTTTTTACAAAATCTGTATTTCTTACCTAGTTTACTAGTGAAATCTAAAATTACATACTTTATAAAATATACATCTTGCAAATTGATGTTAATTTTAGGTAATTTATCTTTTTTAGCTCTTTTTTCCTTCTCATATGACACAAAAGTAAATTTGATTGATTTTAGACTCAGAGATTTTGTGAAACAAAAAAAAAAATACTTTCAAATGAAAGCACACAGGTCTGATTCTTATTTTACACTACTGTAAATTAGGAGTAATACTAAAGAACGAACTACCTACAGCCTGACAAATCTATTGTAAGTGATAGAACAGTATTTACTATTTTTATCCCCTCTGTTGTATATCTATAAATATCCACATTCTTAACTTCTAAAATATATTCTACTCTCATCAGCCTCATTCACAGTAACACAATATTGAGTTATGTGAAAGACCTTCTTTGCCAGAATTCATGTTCATCAAAAAAAAAAAAAAGTAACCATAAATTCAGGAGATAGATAACATATATTCAACAAACTTATGCATGGCTGTGTAAAAAATATATGTGTATAAATATACTTCAGCATTTTTTTTAATTCAACTTTTAGTACTGATGGTGTTGCATTTGTTTTATCCCTAATGGCCTAGTCTAAATTTCAATTACACAACATCCGTCTACATTTCATTTTGCTGTCAGTTTAGCTCCCTAATTGTAGGAAGTTGTCGTCCACACATTCCAGAA
>VWZK01017644.1:108337-133152 GCA_013396935.1 Baryphthengus martii | reverse complement strand
GGCACCAACTGGAACCCGGGAGGGGCCCTTGAAGTGAGGGTGCTCTGGGTGACCCTGCTGGAGCAGGGTGGCGGCACCAGAGGAGCTCCAGAGGGCCGTTCCAGGCCCCGCCACGCTGGGGTTCTAGGATTCTGTCCCACTAATGAAGAAGTGTCTGTGAAACCACATGAAAAATGGTCTGTTTTCCTCTAGTTTCAATGTTTTCAAGGCAAAAAGAAAAGAGATTCCTCAGGAATTGGTGCCTGTGCTGAAACAAACTCAGCATTGCAAGTTTGCGTCACTTCTAGGGTGCTAAGTTTTGGGTTTGTTTTGGAAGTTTTTCTCCTCTCATTTCCTCGTTCTTTTTCCTTTGTGGCTTCGTCTTTGTGTTGGAGCCCATCCTGCCGCGTGTGGTCCCCATCCCCGTGTCCCTTCCGCAGAAGCAGCGGCCGGAGGAGCAGAGGCCCCAGATGGCCAGGGGCTACCACAGCCCCACACTGGGCTCCCCACAGCCTCCCATCGCCCTCGCCGGGCTTTTTGGCAAGACCTTTTGAAGGTGCAGCAAGATAACGACCCGTTTTCAGGCACAGGAAAGAAAGGACCGAGAAATGTTAATTTATCGTGCCCTTTGGGCAAATGGGAGTTAAGTATTTGGAATATATGAATGCAAAATGCTGCGCCTTGCTCGGTCGAATTTCCGCCGAGGGGAAGCACGTTCCTGTTTGGTTTAAAATCAGTGAAGCAAACCCAGCTCGTTGCTGTGGATGCTTTGCCTACTTGTAGGGATTTAAGGAACGGGAGCCAGCCGGGAGCGGGATGCTCCAGTACCATCAGTACCAGTACTGACACCTCCTGTGGCAAAACTGGGGGGGATTTTGGGGTCCCATCCACCTGCCCGTGCTGAAGGAGGTGACAGGGACCCCGCACCCACTTGGGGCTGTGGCTCCCAGGAGCATCTCTGATCCCACTGGGCAGCCTGGGGGGGTGTCATCCCCTTTCCCCACATCTATCCCCGATCCCCAAACCCACCGCTCGGCCGTGTCTCCTGTCAGGACTCGCACCTCGACTGCTCTTACTGAGCTTTCCTGATTTTTACAGAGTAGATTTCAAGAGTTTCTTTTAAAACCACAACAAACAGTTAAAAACAACTGAACCACAGCTGTCAAAATAAATAACTCTGCTTTGTGTTGCGCTGTCTTCTTTTTTTTTTTTTTTTTTCTGTTTTCTTACCACTCTGAAACTTGCTTCTTCCTAAAAATGGAATCCGCAGTAATTCTCCCAGCTGCTGGTTCAGATTAATAAGGGTGTCTGTCTCCAGCCCTCTTCCCAGCCTCTGAGATTTTTCAAGTTGCACAAGCAATATCTGCACGTGTGGCAAGGAAACAACAGTCAACGGCGCGTTGATAAGAGCAGCCCTTAACGAGTGCCACATCGGGCTGCTACTCAACCGAAACTTGATGTATATTTACCTTTTTTTTCTGTTTTCATCAGCTAAAGTCTAAATTTCTGTTTTGGGTACATATTGGAGTTGGGTATTAACTCCTGGTAGGTCGTAAGTGGAGCTTCTGGGTGCTGGTGTTTGATGGGTGGGACCTGCTTTGGGTCACTGCTGGGCGCCCATGTTTTGTAGCAGGAGTAAAATACCAGGGCAGGCTGAGGAAGGAGCTTAAGACTTGAGATCTTAAGGCTCTTGCAATTATTTCTCTCCTCTCAGTGTATCCTGGTGAAGACTGATGAGTGATTTGATGGTGGCGGGGAGTTTCTGGGATGGAGGGAGGAGAAAAGGCAAAATGAAGACAATGTTTGGGGCTGGCAACAAAAATTAGAGAAAATGTTAGGGTTTCGACGTGCTGCTCGATAGTTGTAACCATTTCTGGGCAATGGGGTGAAGAGGGTGTCATCTGAAATCTTGACACCAGGCCTGCAGCGTTTTAATTATTTTTTTTTTTCTCTATTTAAGCTGGAAATGGCAGATTTGGGTTCGAGCGCGGCTCTGCCTGCCAGCAGCGCTGGTTGCCGCCCCCTTCCCTCTCTGCCTCTGAAATCCATTGACAGGGTGGCCTTAAAGTTGTCCAGAGGACGCTTTTGGCTCTCCTTCCAAACAAAGAACACCGGCTCCTGCAGTGGGTGGGGTTTGTTTCTTCAGCTTTGGTCAACTGTCCTTGGTACGTGGCAGCAGAATGGCCAGCGTAGGTCGGTCCCGTTGAAGGTTTAATGTTCCCTGCGGACGATTGGTCATCCCAACGGTTGCTCACAGATCTGTGTGCCGTTGCTGAAAATAATAATTGGAATATTTCTGATTTCTTTTATCATTTACGATTTTCCATGCGCTGTGTCGGTTTAGTGGTTGAAGCGCTGAACGAAACGATCGCCGCTCTCATTCAGCTCTTTTCTTTGTATCAACGGGGAGATTTCAGGACTCTGAAGACTCAGCACGTAGTTCAGGCCGCTGACCCATCAGCATTTCTGCTCCTTTGTCTCTTTGCTCGTCTCTTTGCACTGTGCAGGGAGAGAACGACTTCCTAACGCCGTTGACGTTTTGGCATTTCTCCCGTAATCGCCAAAAAATCGCCGCTTCCTCCTACGTGTCCATCAGAGCTCTTTAAAATCAGATGCGTTTTGAAAGCAGCTTTTTGATTTCCTGAGATCCGCATTTGGTCTTCCTTCCTCCTGCTCCCTCTTTCTTCCTTTGTTCTTGGAGGTTAAAGCTGTGGGTGTTGAGGTCCCGTTAGTCATTTAGGCCACTTCTGAGCTCATCGTGTTGAAAAATGCCTGGATGAAACCGTTGCTGAATGACAGCAGATTTGCATCACCCAGGCTTCCTTAGAGGTGGTTCAGTTCCTTCAGAGTGATGTAGCTGAAGGGAGAGTCTTGTTTACTTCTGCTGGGATGGAGGGGATGTCCTAGAGGACGCAGCAATACCAATTTTGCTTATTTAACTGTAATCCTGAAAAATAGACTTCACTCCAGAGAGAGCAAACGCGCTTTTAGGATCAGAAAATTCATCTTGTAGGTGCCGTAAGGGTTTTCTCGCGCTGCCCTGTGTAAATAGTATCCTGCCTTTTTTTTTTTTTCTTCTTCTTCTTTGTCTCTCTGGTTTAAAAGGTTTCGAGTGTAAAAGACGGTGCAGGAAGGTAACTGAAAAGCTCCACGTGTGGGTTGAAGCAGTTTCTGGAGTTTGCCACTGCTGAAGGAAATGGGCTCTGTGGTCCTGTCCCTCCTGGTGGCTGTTGGCTCCAGCGCTGTTGCCGTTTCCTTGGCTGAGCGTGGTCGGCAGGATCCGGGCTGCTCCCCAGGCTGCTGCTCCACACCTGGTTTGAAGGGCTGATGATCCCTCCTGGGCATTTGGAGTGGGTGTTCTGAAGGCATCTGATGATGGGTTGTGTGTAGGGTCGTGAGTATTTCCTCTCCTCCACCAGGATGGCCTTTTGCGTTCGCCCTAGAAGCTGCCCATAACCTGCTCGTGGTCCTCTTGCTTCTCATCTTTGAGATGACACCTTTGTCATTGCTCCTGCGATTCCGTGACTTTTGGGATGTTGGATGGGGTGTGTCTGCCTGGAAGTTAATGGGCCATGCAGCCTGTTTTTCCCTTCTCCAGATCCAAGCAGGATAGATTTAGATTGGGCATTAGGAAGAAGTTCTTCCCCATGAGGGTGGTGAGACCCTGGCACAGGTTGCCCAGCGAGGTGGTGGAAGCCCCATCCCTGGGAGTTTTTAAGACCAGGCTGGATGAGGCTCTGAGCAACCTGCTCTAGTGGGAGGTGTCCCTGCCCATGGCAGGGGGGTTGGAACTCAATGATCTTCAAAGTCCCTTCCAACCCTGACCATTCTATGATTCTACATTCAGGAAAAATAAAGAGAGAGGCAGAGAAAGTTTTAAATGAGCTCTACTTCAAACTGCTGGGGAAGCCCGATGAAGGAATCATCCCTGGGTGAGTATTTATCACCTCCTACAAATGCTGATGCTAAAATATGCGTTTGCCTGAGGCTCAAATGTGATCTCTCAAGGGCAATGGGAATCTCACAGGAAAAAATCATCGAATATGCTTTTTATTTCACGATGTGCTTTCTGTCTGCTGGCAAAAGAGTTTGCCAGGTGCCTTCATGGTGCTGGGTTTGATTCGTTCTTGCTTGAAGTGTGCAAGCGGGGAATGACAGTTCTGAACCCGTGAAGGGAAGCGGGCTGGTTGGGCTGTTAGGCTCAAGGTTGCCCTGCTAACCACGTCAACAGCTGCTCATGGCTTCTTAAGCTGCCAAAGCAGCCTGCAGATGGATTTAACACCCAACAGACACCTGTTCTGAGCCATTTAGCTCTGCAGGCACATGGCGCGGTACTGCAGGGCTCCTGGCCATAGAGAACAGCTCAAATGTGTTCAACAGGTTGCTTGAGAAGGTGGAAATGGCCGGCTTTCTGCTTCAGAGTAGGGCTTTCTTGGTGAGAACGAGGAAAAGAGCAGTAAGAAGGAATGTAACCTGGAAGAGATGAACACCAAAGGGATTTTTTTGGTGCTTCACGCTCGGCTCTGTCTTCCAAAGCCCTTCCCTCAGTCAAAGGACACGCATGCCCTTAGTTGCGGTGTCCCCACGAAGTTCAGAGTGCTTTGCAGGTGGGAATAAGATGCCACTTCTCCCAGATGCTTGGAGGCTCCTGTTCCATCTCTGAAAGGGTCCAGCTGTAGCAAGGCCAAGTTGCAAGATGACCCTCCCAGGAGTTTTAGCCCCACTGTGGTGTCGGAATCCCCACTGGCTGATCCCAGCAGGACCTTAAGTTTCCTGAATGCACATTTGTGCTCATTTCCAGTGGTTTTCTCCCTGCCTCTTCTCTTGGTCTAGTTTTTGCCCTGTGACCACGTGAACTGTAGTGGCCACCAAAGCCAAGCCGAGGACCATCCTCCTCGGAGTAGCTGAGGTGCTAGCAGAGGGGAGGCCCTGCTGAGAGAGGGAAACTGGGCTGGGGAGGGTGCGTTGTACGCAAGAGCGATCCATCAAGACTTGCTTCCGGCAGTCACCAGAGCCAGCTGCTTCCCAGGAAAACAGAGCTCCACAGTAGGCAGGTTACTGGTTTCCCTCTGACGACTCCATCAGCCAGGGATTGTTCTCTGCCTTCAGGCTTTTTCGTTTCAAGCCTTTGAAGCCACTTCCTTTCCTTCCATTGAGAGTCGCTGGAGTGGGGAGGTGCTGCCGTGCCCCAGCGCAACGTGTCGCACCGATACTAAATGGATCGTGTCACCTGGTCGTGGTGGCATCGCTTGTCCTCGGCTTCTCCTTCCATTCTGCGTCTGTTCTCATCTCCGTTTGACATCTCATTTCACAGTCAGTCCCTTCTCATTTTATTTACAAAGTTCTCTCTGTTGCACGTGGTTTGTGGACTGTTGGAGGATGCCCGGCTTTTGTTTCTCCCCCATCTTTTTGTGGGCAGCCTAAATCCTGCTGATCTTTGTCTAGAGGAATTGATGGCCATCGTTGACCCTGCTCCTAATAATCCAGGGGAACATGGGCTGAATTCCTCACTGCAGGAGGTGAGTCTGGAGCAGCGGTTAAGCCTGCTGTTGGGTTGCCCTGGGACCAGCAACCACCTGCAGGAGGGTGGTGGGGAGCCCTGGGAAGCCACTGTCATCTTTTGGCCGTGAGCTGCTCCTGATGCTCGTTCCCCTCAGCTCGCCAAGACTTGTGGCACAGGTCTTGTGGTTGTTGACCACGTGAAGATTTTGAGGGATGTCTCAGAGCTGTTGAGAAGTCCAGTGAGTAAGCAGTGGCTGCTGTGGTTACACATCTCCAGAGACAACACAGCCCTGGCTGAGGAGCAGCAGAGCTTGCATGTTCTCCGTGCCTTGATGGCCACACTTGAGACACGCTGGTGCCCATGAGTCATACGAACGCAGATGGAATTATTTTCGTTGCTTGAAGACGGAGTAATTAAACGCGGTATATACGGATCCCTCAAAATGACAGCCGCCCACAGAGCTAAAAACAGGAAATCCATTAACTTCATTATTTAAAAAATAAAATAAAAATCCTCCCAACTGATTCCTCTGTCACTTAAAGTTCTGCATGGAAGGAGGGCTAATTTAACGCTGCATTAACTCGCTGTTATCACCCTCCTGTTACCTAAGTAGTTTCTAATGACTACCCTGGAGAGCACTTGGAAGCTTTTAAAAGTTTTTATGCTAAATTTTTTTTCTATTTTTTTTTTTTCTGTGTGTTTTATACTTTAAGAACAAAAGTTATTGATAACGTTTTCCCAAATCTTCCACCACCACCAGGAACTCTTCTGTTGGCTGCAGAAATGTGAAGTATCCTCAGGTGGTTCTCTCTTTGGCAAGCGAGAAGTTGGAAACATTTCATGTAGGTCGTGTTTGGAGGAAATGGGTGCGGCAGAGTTTGACTGTGGGGACCTAGTTCCAATAGAATCACAAAGTCACAGAATGGTTTGGGTTAGAAGGGAACTTTAAAGGTCATCTAGTCCGACTCCCCTGCGGTGAACATGGAGATCTTGGACTTATTGGTGTTTGGAGCAGCAGCGTGTCCTGGAGCCAGGAGGGGGAATATCTGCTCTTGCCCGGGACAAGGTGCCAGAGGGGACTGTGTCCTTCAGCCCTCTGAGCTTTGACTGCTTGAGAAGCAATAAATCGTTGTCTTTCCTCATTGTCTTCTCCTCAGAACTGTGGTGGAGCAATTTCTTCCTTGTTTAAGCATCTCTCCTTGCTCTGTCCTGGTTGGGATGTGTTTCTGAGGTCAGCACCTGTTGCGCTTGGAATTTTGGGGTAGGTGGCTGTGCTTTGGTTTTTTTTGGGGGGAGGAGGGGAGCAACTTCAAAATCAAGCATTTTTATTACTCTGCAGTGTTTTCAAGTTGTAAAATTGAAACTTTCTGCTTTATATTGATTGAAGAGAGCTTTGCTGAGCTCCTAAGGTGTGTGCAACGGTGCCTGGGCTTAAGGATGACTGAAGACCTAAGTTATTTCCACGTCCGGCCTTGTGTGCGTGCTCAGCCTGGCGATGGAGGAGATTGAGAACAGTATGAAGAGGGTTTTTGTGTTTACAGGCTGACTGTGTGACTGTGGAGAGACCTGCTCTTTCCGTTAGGTATCACCAGGAATCCTGTCCAGCGAGAGCCCTGGGAAACTTTTTAAAACTTGACACAAACCCAAACGTTTTCTTGCGTTGCGCTCTTTGCGCGTCGGCTATTGACTGAAATTTGGAAAGCGGGAGGGCGCGAGGAGCGAGTCTGTCCTACTGCTAGGTTTGTTGTCCTTCTGGAAAAAGAAAAATGACTGGAAAAAAAGGGAAAAGGGGGCAGTGTCGCAAGGGAGGGAGGGCTGCTGGCCATGCCTCGTGGAGCACCCGGTGTTTCTGGGGTACAGAGCTTGACCGATGGCGGTGAGAACTCCTGCACAGCGAGCTAAAGCGGCTCACTCAACTGCTTTCCAAGGGCTTCCTTCTTCCGTAGGCTAAGCCTTTTGCATCTGGTGGTTGCTGCTCTTAGGCCTGAAGTGACACAGAAGTGGATGGATCCTGCTCACTTGGGGTTTTAGTGTCATCTTCAGCCCTGTGGTGCTCTTCCCCCACCGAATCCCTGGCCCTTGTCTTCCACAGAGAGGTTTTGAAATACCAGCGTGTTCCCACAGGTGGTAGCTGAGATGTAAAATGATGTAAAAATGATTGTAAAGTGATAGTTAGGTGACCAGTGTGGTACTTTAGCTTCCTTAGAGGACACGTTAGCCGGACACGTCAAAAGGATGCAGCTCGTGTTAGGATAGTTTGGAGCTTTACTTTCCTTGGAAGAAGTGGTTGCTATGAATGGTGAAAGTTGTAATGATTTATAGAGTATTGTGGGTTTGGGGGAAGAAAAGAATAAAAAAAAAGAAAAAGGAAAAAGCAGATTGAATTTCTTGAATGGGGTGGATTTTGGGGTTGTTTCTTTTGTTTGGAGGGTTGGGGGTTTTTTTGAGATTTATCTTTCATAGTTGGAAAAGAGATTTGACCTGACTGCTCTCCTTGAAGGCAAAATGTGCTCATTAGAAGAAGTATTGAGGCATCTGTACAGCTCTGAGCATTTTCTTACCCGCATTATCTGCAAGTGGGGGATGAGTGCGGGTGGCAGGGTGAAGGAGGAGACCCTGACGGAGCAGGAGATGGGGATGAGCAGTCAGCACAGAAGCAAAGAGCAGCCCAGTGCCCATGGGAGCACATCAGCAAATAAACACCAAATTACTCAGCGTGTTCCTTGCTGCTGGACACGGGTCCATCTGCATCGACTGAGCCACCCGTGGTAGTTGCAACGAGTATTTGCAGGCTCGAGTCCGCGGTCAGAATATTCCGTAGTCACCGGCGTAACCCGCGCGGTTTCCAGCAGCTGTTTTAAGGCCGGAGCCGAAATGCTGTCATACTAAAATTTCAGGGAGGTGAGGAGGAGAGGCTCGGGAGCGGTTAAATCCGATTCCAGCGTGAGTCGGTCCGCGTTGGGTTGATACCCACTCTTATTTCGGCTGCCGGGGGAGGCTGACACCCAATATCCACGGGCAGACAGCTGCGGTGTCCGCTCCCCGGCTCCTCTGCGGACGCGGAGCTGGAGAGCGTGCGTACGGTGGAGAAATGTTTGTCTGTGCCACACAGGCACGTGTAGATAGGTCTGTACCAAGAGAGATGCTTTGCCCTTTCAGCCTATCCCATATTTTAGCAAGGAAGAATAATACAAATAAATTATCAGAGCTGTTTCTACCATAGTGAGGGTTGGATTTTGACCAAATGATTTTTTTTTTTTTTTTCCCTCGGAAAAATAGATTGAAAATAAAAAATATCGTTGTTTTTGGACCTGCCTGTTTTGTAGTTAGGTCCTTGGCCTCGTGGCTTTGTCCCTGTGTGAAGAAAACTGGTTTGGGATGGGGGAAGGCTGAAGGTGCGGAGGGCTGGGCTGGGTGGGAGGGGATTGAAGTGACTTTGCTCTGGAGCTGTGGCCAAGCTGCTGTAACTTGGCTGCTTTTTTCATCAGGTATTTGATGGTCAAAAATAAAGCTGAAAATTGGAAACCTTAATGACATAATGCTCTATAATCTATATTCCATTAGAAATAATACTCTCTATAGGGAGCCATCATGGGGCTGCTTTGGACTTTTCCTGGAGACCGTTCATACCAAATAGACTTTTTGTTGGGTTTGGTTTTGGGGTATTTTATTATTTTTTTTTTGTTACATGTTAAGCAGCAGTCATGTTTTCTGCAGCTCATCAGATGTTCCTGCCAACGCGTGCGGTCTGCGCCGAAGGGCTCGGGGAGACCGCGCGGTGCCGGCTTTCGCAGTTCCTCTTTCAAGCAGCAAATGGGTTTTGACTCTAGAGATCGCTTGATGTTGAGCTAAATTTCCTGGCTGAAAAGTCAAACTCTTGGAGGGTTTCTCTAATTTTCAAGAAGAAAAACATTTGAAAACCCTAAAAAGGAATATGGGAAAGCCTTTTTTTTTGGTTCTGTTTTTTGCTTCCTCCGCTTCCCTGCCTTTCCTCCCCCTTCACCCCGGCACATCCTCCCCGCCTCTCCTCCTTCCCTGCCCCAGCAGAGACCTCTAGAAAATGCCAAGCTATGGATTTTGCCACATCAAGTTTGGAGCACGTAACAAACATTCAAAACACGTGTGGGGCAAGTGCAGCCACCATTGGCAGTTTATTTTATTTCAATTTTTTTTTTTCTTTCACTCTCCCCCCCCCCCCAAAAAAAAAAAAATCCAACCCCATGGCTCCCTCTCCGGCTGCGCGGGAGATAACAATGGGGCGCTTTGTGCCGCTCTGCAGCTGCTGAAATTTGACTAGATCCAACTGAAGAAAACAGGAGCAGGTGGGTCAACAACGTGACCCTTTCGTTCCCAGCAGTATCAGTGTGCGCCGGGGCCGGAGGGACTGGGCCGGAGGTGAGCCCCGAGAGTTCGCCGGGGCTATAAGGATGTGATGGTTGGTGCTTTGAGGTTGGGAGCTGCCTTTCGGAGAGAGCCCCCAAGCCTTTTAACGTCGTGGGGTTTGCTGCCGTTTGTAAAACGGGTTTCACTTCAGAAACGCTAAGATTGGGAAATGTCGTCGTACGTGATAAACCGGCCTGTTCCCGGTGCTTCGATTCCCACGTTGCCACCAGTTTCTCGGATGATGTGATGGTCCATGGCTGCCCTGCAGATGCTCCTAAAGCTCCCCGTGCCCAACGTCCGCTCTCCCCTCCCACCCCAAAGTGAGTGGTCATTTGATTCCCCTTCTAGGTCCACCCAGGTCACAGGGATGACTTCTTTCATGTCCGTGTTTTTGCTGGGCTAGAACTGGCCACAGAAAAGTCAGGGGTGGGCATTTCTGCAGCTTGGCAGAGGATTTGTTATGTGGTTCCCAGTATGTTTGGGAGAGATGGAGGATGTGGTTGTGTTGAGCTCCTTTGCCTGGCTCTGCCCCAGCAGCAAATACATCTCATCAACACTTTCAACTTGAGGTCAAGGAGAGGAGAATAGAGATAGGGAGGAAAATGCCGTTATTACTTAGCTATGTGGGTTGGCAAAGTTCTGGTTGTCCCTACGATCTCCCCTGCCAAGGTGTGATGATGGCTTGGTTGCTTCCTCGTAGGTGTCACGGCACATCTGAGCTTTGTGAGCCTCAGAAGTGACATTAAAAGGTGGCAAGGCTCCAACTTCGGCCGTGTCCAGCAGACACATGGTTACAGCCTCGAACCTGTCTAAGATTGTGAGGGATTTTGAGTCTGAGGCTTTTGAGGGTTAGACACGAACAACTGGAAGTCAGTGGTTAGAAACGCAACGTTTCTGTTGACGGATCTTGTCATCTTGCTTTCTAAGATCAACTTACAATAAAACAAATGTGATACGGAGCAGAGCTCCCCCCTTCTGCGTTGTGCTGTGGATACAGTCGTGCTGTTCAATGTGTTTATGTCCTTGAAAGTCTTCATGATTTAGCCGTAATGTTTAGTAGAAAACTTGACACACGTAACGTTTTGGGTAATCCGGCCGTCAGAAGCCCTTGCGTTGCTTGTGGGCTTCGATCAGGCATCAAGGCTTGCACATGATGGAGCCTCTAAGAGGACTAAGAGGTTACAGCCAGGATGAGATCCATGCGAAGTGGGGAAGGGGAGAGCGGTGACAGCTTTGGCAGCGGATCGGGAGTGGGAAGGCTCCGGGGTGAGGAGCTGCTCAGGGGCGGAAGGAAAATGGATGGAGGCTGGAGAGAAGCTCCCAGTGCCGAGGGCAGGCTCCGGGGCTGTTTGGGCGACGTGTGCTGGTATGGAAAATTGATCTGCATGACCACGTTACCAGCTGTGGGGACTCAGTCCGTTGGGAAGAGGGTTGTTAATAAATCACGAGGCTCTCCGTGCCGCGTCTGCATCTTAAACCTGGGTTTTAGCGGGAGCTTGCTGCGATCTGCTGCGAAGGTCAGTGGCAAGAGCACAGCGCTTGATCTACGCGGCCGAATTTGCCCGTTGCCGTTGACGGGTGCGAGAGAAGCCGGAGCCGGACAGGATTTAGACGGAGACTTTTGAAACGATGCTGTGACCGTAGTTTGTCCTCGACCGCGCTTGCAGTTAAACCCCGTTCGGTGCCGGCGTAGCTGCACCCGCCGCCAGCCCCCCTCGTCAGCAGCGGGTCGTTGGAGAGCTTTCTCCCAACAGCTGGCACCACTGTTTGCTCGGGGGCTCCCCTCCCACCGCGGCGCTGAGCTCTCCCCCTCGCTGGCACGGCTCGCGGCGGATCGTGCCGCTGGGACTCGCAGCCGGGTGGTGGTGGTGCCAGGATTCAGAGTTGTCGCTTTGGGACGAGCGGCACAGGTGCAGGTCGGACTCGTGGGCCTTGGAGGCCAGCACATACCGGGGGGGGGGTTGGCTTCGCTTCGCACACGTGCTCTCGTGCACGTGTCCCTGTGTGCTGGGTGCGTGCTTGGATAACCAGAGAGGGATGGGATGGGATCTAGAGGGATTTGGGCAAGCTGGAGAGATGGGCCCGTGGGAACCTTGTGAGGTTCAACAAGACCAAGTGCAAGGTCTTGCACTGGGATCGGGGCAACCCCTGGTGGGGGTGAAGGGATTGGGAGCAGCCCTGCAGAGNGGTGAGAGCCTGGCCCAGGTTGCCCCGAGAGGTGGTGGCTGCCCCATCCCTGGCCCCATTGCAGGGGAGGTTGGATGGGGCTTGGAGCAACCTGCTCTAGTTGCAGATGTCCCTGCTCCCTGCAGGGGGGTTGGACCAGATGGCCTTGAAAGGTCCCTTTCCACCCAAACCAGCCTGTGATTTAATGCACAAGAAACATGTCACGTAGGATCACATGATTCTTCTCCTGCCCCTTTCCTTCTTGTTTGCAAAGGCCTTTGTAGGTTTTTGGTTTGAGAGTAAGGATAGAGTAAGGATAGAGTAAGGATAGAAAATTGAAGAAAATCAAAATAAAAATGCTCCAGCATCCTGGATGTAGAGACTGCTGGGAGATGTCGAGGCATTCGCCTTCCTGGCCAGCCCTGGGGCGCCCATCCTATACGTCTGCGGAGAGCGCAGCCATTACCATATGAAAACGCCGATAACAGTGGGATTCTTGTGCCGGCAGAGGCGCGGGAGATATACTACCAGTTCGGTGCCAGTTAGACCCGTAACTGCCGTTTGCCGCTGGGTTTAGTAACAATTAACCTTTCACATTTTGTTTTCGCCGTTGCTTTCCTGGCGCAGCTGCTTTCATCGCAACGTCCTTTCGCTTCTCCTCTCAGCGGTGCGGGTTTTTGGCAGTTGGGGTATCTCTTGGAGAAACCGCGGGATGTATGGAGGGAGAACGGGGCTTTTTTTTCGTAGCTGTTTAGCGTATAATTTCTGGCAAAATAAAAATAATGACGTGTTGATTTGTGGGACCTCGTGCATAAAAAAAATTGGAGATCGTGGAACTGCTGCTTGGAAAATTTTAAGCAAGCTCAATGTTGTTTTGCTTGTGAGACGACATCAAAAGATGGGTTTGAAAAGTCTCACCCTGATGCGCCCTCAGACTGGAGCTGCAAGAAATTAATGCCTCTGGCTGGTGTTTCCCAGTCTGTTTGGGCCAGGTGAAGGGAAATGTTCTGCACCAAACTTTTGTCACTGCCGTTTGAAAATCAGTGAAGTGCCTGGGAAGGGTTCTTGGGAAGGGACATGGCTACAAGTGACCCATGGGCATTATCTGGTTCGATTTTTGTAGACGTGGAGATGGGAATGGCACCATCTGAAATGGCTTCAAGGGGACAGCTGAGTTTTCAGGAATTGTCCCCACCAATGTGCCATTTGTGGAGCACATTGTGGAACCAATGTGTCTTTTTTTTTTTTTTAATGGCTTCAGAGTGCAATTGTATCACAGAGAAAAATTTGAAAATAAGAGCATGTGATTGAAGGTAGGACAAAGTTGGAATAATTTGATTTTGGCATCACTATGTTCTTAGTGAAATCCGTAGCGGAGGTTGGACGTCACCTGTCAAAACAGAGCTGCTGTGCTCTGGCTCTTCCTGGATAATCATTTCAATATTTATACTCTCTGTTGTGCTGGAAAAAGAAAATGCAAAGTGCAGATTTGCATGAGGCAGGTTAGAGCCTGTCTTCTCCGGTATCTCAGGTGACATGTTCACTGTGGGGTTACCGGGCTGGGCTTTGAGCTCAGCTCTACTGGAATTCAATCTAGAGGAATTTTGCCGCATCCTGCAACGTGTAAAACTGTCTTGGTGGACGTTTTGGGCTTCTGTTTCATTATGTTTTTTCTTTATGGTTAAAAATCCAAAGCTTCTGGTTGCACGTTAATGTTGAGCAAGACCAAATGTGATTTTAATCATTGTCTTTTGACGATAAGAGCATTTTTTATAAGGATTTGTAGTGTCAGGATGAGGGGCAGTGGTTTTAAACTAAAGCAGGATAGGTTTAGATTGGACATTAGGAAGAAGTTCTTCACTCTGAGAGTGGTGAGACACTGGAAGGGGTTGCCCAGAGAAGCTGGGGACACCTCATCCTTGGAAGTGTTTCAGACCAAGCTGGATGAGGCTCTGAGCAGCCTGCTCCAGTGGGAGGTGTCCCTGCCTGTGGCAGGGGGGTTGGAACTCGATGATCTTCAAGGTCCCTTCCAACCCTGACAATTCTGTGATTCATACAAGTTCTTTATTTTTTCTCTTGCTTCACACTGCATAAAATAACCATGTAAGCAACAGAAGCATCCCAGTGTGTGTGATGGGTGTGTGGGACACAGATGGTACCTAAGTTCCCCCAAGCTAAACTTAGAAAAGCATTATAGGTTTGTTTTTTCATCCTGGTATTTAAATTTGCGAAAGGTTAACTTGTAGAACTTGTACAATAACTATTTTCTTTTTCTTTCTCACATGTTGGGCCTACAGGATGGGAATCGCAGCTCCTGGAGACGGGGTTCCTGGGGATATTCCTCTGCCCGCTCTGGACCCTCTCCCGCCTGCCCCGGCACACTCCTCCTTCCAGCATCGTCATCTGGGGATTTCGGTGGCTGATCTTCAGGATCATGCTTGGAGCGGTGAGTGGGACTTCACATTTTTGCTTTTGCAAGGTGACAACAAAAGCAGTGCCTCATCCCAGCAGAAAACCTGCCCCTGATCCATCACGCTGGAGTCCTCTGGTGTAGGAATGTTTCTGGTTACAAGGAAGAAGCTCGTAGGAGGAAATGCTTCACGCTTCGGTTCGCAGAATCTTTCAACTTACTAGTAGGGTTGATTTTAAGGAAGGCAAACTTAGGCGTAAGAATATCTGTGTCGAGAGGTGAATATCTGTCTTGGGATGTTCAAGGTGAAGCTTGACAAAGCTCTGAGCCACCTGCTGTAGTTGAGGATATCCCTGCTCACTGCACGGGGCTCGAACTAGAAGACCTTCGGAGGTCCCTTCCAACCTGTAATTCTGTGTTGGTGCTGCTGTTGTGATTGGCTCTTGAAAAGGGATAAAAGTGAAGGGTGAGACTTGGACATTGTGGGTTTTTTGATAAGGTGGTTGGGAATCCGATGGGTAATTCCCAAGAACCAGGAGCTTTTCTGGGAGTTATTTTTCTTTTGTGTGTGTTCTTTACTGAAATGTCATCCTCTGCTCCGTGCTTTCAAAGAGAACAATTGCTGCATTACTGTCCCAGTGCCGGTGGAAATTCCCAATTAACTTATAAAAGAACCCATCAGGAGCCGACAATATCTTTGTGAAAATAAAGGTGCGGCAGAGACGTTACCCTGTCATCTCCATCCACATTTCAGACATCTCAAGATATCCCAGAACTTTACGCTACGGATCGTCATTGTAGCAAGAGGTTACAGCCGGGTGGGACCGTTTGCTCTAAAATCCTTCCCTCACCCCAGCTCTTAAAGAGCTTGGATCTATAGTTGAGCTCAGTAAGCTCTTAATTACCCTTCTACTCGTAAAAAATAAAATGAACTCAATGGGGTTTTTTGGGTTAACCTTAGTGTTACCTGTTTTCAGGACAACTTTGTTGGTGGAGAAGGTGTTACTGCAGTAAATACTCTTGGAAAACGGGTTCCCTACAATTGTTTCATCAAAGGGTGGATTCCCAGCCAAGGAGAGTTCGGCAAGTTCGCTGGAAAGAGCAGAAAATTTTGCTTTTTCATGTGTGTCCTGCAAGTGGTATTTCCAAGGCCGCTCTCTGGTGTTGCATTAATTGCTTTGCCGCAGCCATCGTGTGGCTTTGCCAAGTTTTGCTCAGCTTCCTAAAGCCGCTGCCTGGGGTGGAGGCTACTGGGAGCATCTTTAATGACTTTAAATAATAGAAATCCAGTCTTTTAGGAAGCCTGGCTCGTGTAGAGAGAGGCCTGAGAGCAGGGAACGGACCTAATGGGAAGATCTCCATGCTGGGCTCAATGTGCAACGTCAGGACGCTCGTGGCAAACGAGCCGTTGTGGGTAGGGAGGTAAATGCAAAATTATTTAGGCTCTTGTGATCTGTTTCCTGGCACAACTGGGAAATCGGTGTTTGAAAAAAGCTGGAATGGTTCTTGGCCAAACTGCTGGTAGGAAGGGAATCGTCTGCGGAGCTCTGTGCTGTTTATGGGGGAATGATACTGTTGTGGAGTGGTTTGGGTGGGAAGAGACTTTTCAGCTCATCAAGTCCAACCGTTAAGCCAGCACTGCCAGGGCACCACTAAAGCAAGTCCCTCAGCCCAGCTGAATTTTCTTGGTGAGTTCTATGATGACCAAGTTTGCGTCCGGCTTCCCTTTTAAAGCAGGAGTCTGAGCTTTGCTGCGTTCCTGCTAAACTCGGGTCGTATATTCTGAATTATGGGACAGGTTGGACGTAAAGGGAAAACCGTGCTCGCCAAACATCTTTGTTACTGTTCTCTCGGTGCTGTTGCTTGTTTTTATCTGGAGAGTAATAACTCTCCTGTTATTTCAGGGAGAGCTCTCTGCAGAAGAGATGCCGCTCCGCGGGTCCCTCATCTGTCTGGGATACCGATATGGAACTAACAGGCATGGGAGAGGAAAACATGGAAAGGTCATTAAATGAGGGAGCTCCACAAGCAAGTGGAACCGGGTGATTGATGATATCTGTAATGTTTTGGGGCCCAAACACATGTACGTTTCCTTCTCGGCCGGGATAATGACGCTCGCAGGCACCGGGAAGCGAGTTTAATGCGTGAAACCCAAGTCTCCTCCCGGAGCCAGATGCACCTGCTCGCAGACCATCTTTGATTTCTCCCCTAAGCTGGGCAGGAACTGAAGCATGTGCGCAAGTGTGGGCAGGAGGGGGTTTTTCCCAGGAATGGGGTTGACGATGATTAGATTTTAGGCAGAAAGAAAGTTTGACTTTCCCGCGCGGTTCTCTGGGGATTTTTCCAGCTGTCTGGAGTAAGGCTTTCCTTGGAAAATGCTGTCATAGAATGTTAGGGCTTGGAAGGGACCTCTGGAGATCATCAAGTCCAACCCTCCTGCCAGAGCAGGATCACCCAGGGCAGGCCACACAGGAACAGATCCAGGGGGGATTTGAAAGTCTCCAGAGAAGGAGACTCCACCACCTCCCTGAGCAGCCTGTTCCAGGCTCTGTCACCCTCAGAGGAAAAAAGTTTCTCCTCCTTTTGAGGGGGAACTTCCTGTGCTCCAGTTTGTGCCCGTTACCCCTCATCCTATCCCAGGGCACCACTGACAAGAGCTTGGCCCCTTCTCCTTGACCCCCACCCTGCAGAGATTTGTAACCATGAATCAGCTCCCCTCTCAGGCTTCTCTTCTCCAGACTGAAGCCAACAGAAGATGGAGCCCAGTAAGGTGCTGGACACAAAATGATATTTACTGTAAAGAAGGGAGGCTGGACCTACAGGACGTTATTTCCTAACCCAAATTGGCACGATTGTTGCGATCGGTCTCCCCAGAGCACATTAATCATCTCCAAAGCTTCCCATTTCCTATCACCCCACGCTCTTGTTTACAACCTTCTAGCATCCCCAGCATGGTCCTGTTTCCTCCTCCCTTAGTCTTAACCAGCTGATGGCTGCTGAAGCATGTGAGCAGCATCGTGCAGCTCCACAATGCTGTAAGGGAGCCTTGCTGTTCCCTGGCTAATCCTCCTCCCAAAAATTGCATCCAGATCTTGCTTTATAGAATCATCAGGGTTGGAAGAGACCTTGAAGAGCATCCAGTTCCAACTCTCCTGCCACGGGCAGGGACACCTCCCACTAGAGCAGGTTGCTCAGAGCCCTATCCAACCCGGCCTTAAAAGCTTCCAGGGATGGGGCTTCCACCACCTCTCTGGGCAACCTGTGCCAGGGTCTCACCACCCTCCTGGGGAAGAACTTCTTCCTAACGTCCAACCTAAATCTTCCCTCCTCTAGTCTGGATCCATTCCCCCTTCTCCTATCACTATCCAAAATCCTAAAAAGTCCCTCCCCAGCTTTCTTGTCGGCCCCCTTCAGATCCTGGAAGGCCACCAGAAGGTCTCCTCGCAGCCTTCTCTTGTCCAGACTGAACAACCCCAGCTCTCTCAGCCTGTCTCCATAGGAGAGGTGCTCCAGCCCTCGGATCACCCTCGTGGCCCTTCTCTGGACATGTTCCAGCACGTCCGGATCATTCTTGTAACAGGGGCTCCAGAGCTGGATGCAGGGCTCCAGGTGGGGTCTCAGGAGAGTGGAGTAGACGGGGAGAATCCCCTCCCTCGACCTTACGGTGCGTCCCTTCCCTGGGAGCGGGCCAGGCTTGGTTAGAGTGGATGGAGCACGAGAGAAGTGAAATCACCCCGGCTTGGCGTCCTTGGGGGAGGTGGGGAGCACAGGCAGGCTCTGCTGCTGGCATTTGATTGGCAGCCAGCGCCGGGCTGAGCTCAAATATTGCTGACTTTTTAAAAGGCGTAATTACGCGATTCAATCTATATGTTTGATGTTCCTAACAATCCATTAGCGCGGGATGTAAAGACGGATGCTTCGTAGGAACGTGGAGAGGCAACAGAAGAGCGGTCCCTTTTGTGTGAGGGAGCAGCTTGTTAGGAAATACGCGATGCAAACAGCCATTTGCGGGGCTGACTCGTCTGGGAAGCGCGCGGTGACTCGACGTCTTTGCCGATTCGCTTGCGAGGCTCTGTCGCTCTCGTGTCTTGAAGCTGGGAAGATGCCAAGTGCCGTTTTGAGCTTGCCCAGGACTCAGGATGGGTAAGGGAAGGTGTGCGCTCAGCCCAGCAGGCGTTAGCCAAGGGTGGGAACCCAACCCCTGGGGCCGTCAGGAGGGCGCTTTGCTCAGCGGTGATGTCGCCTGGTGGCTGTTGGATGTTTTGACATCTGCAGCTGCCTGGGGAGATGTTGAAGGTGTGCCGCTGAGCTCTCGAAGCCTCGACCCTCTCTCAACTACGTGCATCTGTTTTTCAGCAGGCAGAGCTTGTTCTCCAGCTGCTCCGTTCCCTGTGGAGCTGCTGTCGGACTCGGTGCGTTTGACTTTGAGGCCGGTGGGGCTGTCTGCGTTCCGCTGGCCCAGCTTCCCGCTCCGGCTCGGCCTCTTCTCAGAGCCCCTCGCTGCACATTGTGGGGCTTCAGCTCCTGGCAGCCCTTTAGTCAAAGTGCAGATTTTTATCCTCACCTGATCCCCAGTAAACGGGGCTTGTTGGAGGAGTAGCCGTGCTTCTCCGCTTCGGGGGAGCAGCATCTCCTCGGCGTCTTGTGGCTTTTCAAAGCCCCTTGTGCTGTCTGGGCTTTGTGCTCTGCGTGGGCTACTGGGAGAAGCTTCTGGCATCATTGCCAGGGCTGTTTTAGATGAGGCTGTGGCTTTACCTCTGCAATGGGCAAGTTCTTGTTTCACTTTTTTTTTTTTTTTTTTTTTTTTTTTTTTTTTTTTTTTTTTTTTTTTTTTGTATGATAAGCAGCGTCACTTAGGAGCTCGATCAGAGAATGTAATTTGCGGCTAGTAACCCATTCAGCAAATGTTACTCCCCTTCTTTTATTTTTGAAAAACGTTTGAAAGTAGATGACGACTTGGTTGAGTTCATTTATTCTGTGTAATTAATTACTGGCTGTGGGTGAAAACTGTGTGCTGGGGGAATCCAAATACCTGCCCCGCCTGTGCTGGGGGCAGGTTGGGGAGTAGCTGTGAGCTGATGAATTGACGACACCGTTGTTGCTGAAACTTTGTCGTAGCTCTTTGGGTCCCAGAAGTCGTTGGTGATTCTGTAGGTAAATCATCACGTGGAGTTTGTGTTTCTTCAGGAGCTGAGTGTCTAAGAACCGTTGCTGTGTACTTGCTGGGAAATGTGAGAAGTTGATTTTCGTCAACACTCCTGTGGGTAACTATGGCAACGCTGATAAAACTCGGTAACTGAGAAAACACATGCGAAGGGCTGGGAGGGTGGGAACGTGATTGAACTAGATTTTGGGAAGAACCTTAGACAGGGTTCATCCCTGAGCCCCCTGCAGCCAGGCTCGACAGGGAAGGGGCAGCGGTGCTGGGTGTCGGGAGCACCTCCTGATTTCTCTGCCGGCTTGTGGGGTGATGCCACGTTGTGCTGCAGAGGGTCTCAGGTTGCATTTTGGTGTGAATCAAGCTGAATCTTGACTGGCAAAGGCTGAAGCTTTGGACTGTAGATGTGACTTTTATGATTTCCTTGCTGATTATTCCCAAGGTGGCCTCTGCTTGGTACACACGGCTCCTCCGGTCTCACACCACAGGGTTTTTTAGATAAGAAGCAGTTAAATGTGGGACTCTTGCCTCCTATCAGCCCATCTCTCTGTTGATAAAGCAAATAGAAAGAAGGTGTGTAATGAGTTCAGATCTGACTCTTGGCATAGTGTCACCTCTTCCAGCTGAAGCTGATGAGGTATGGTGGTAATGATGTTCCAGGCTCTGACACCCTCACAGGAAAGAAGTTTCTCCTCCTGATGAGGTGGAATTTCCTGGGTTCCAGTTTGTGCCCATTACCCCTTGTCCTACCCCAGGGAACCACTGACAAGAGCCTGACCCCTTCTCCTTGACCCCCACCCTGCAGAGATTTACAGACATGAATCAGCTCCCCTCTCAGGCTTCTCTTCTCCAGACTGAACAGCCCCAGGGCTCTCAGCCTTTCCTCACGGCAGGGATGTTCCAGTCCCTTCATCATCTTCATAGCCTCCCTTGAACCCTCTCTGGTATTTCCCTGTCCATTTTACTTTGGATCAGGATGGGTTTGCCATGCCCCTTGAGCAGACAACACTGCTGAGAGACATATGTCAATCAAAGGAGTAGGTAGGTGGTGTTTGCCAGCTTGATGACGTGACGCTCTGTACAAATAACCATCACCACTGGAGATGCAACGAGGTGTAACAGCACCTTGGGGAAACTAGAAGTAAGTAGGGAGTTAAGGTGGAGCTGTGTCTTGCAAAGGATCCCAGACATATGGAATAAGTTACCAGGGAAGGTGGCTGGAGCAGAGAGTAAGTGAGTCTGAGACATCTTGATTAGTTTCTGGAGGAAAGGATTTGAAGAGTGTAGTGAAAAAGCAGGGAAACAGGATTTAAAGCACATTACCACTTTAATTTAAAAGCGCCCAAAGCAAGGAAATTCAGATTTAAAGCTGCCAATCTATCCCTGGCTGGTGCAGGTGTTGGGCTTGGGAGGACTCTGCGGGGTCTGGATGCAGATGGGTCCGTGCCCTGCAGACTCCGCTCCCCGGCCGAGGCCGTGAGCTCGGGCAGCTTAAGCTCAAGCCTTAAGTTTACCCCAAGAGTTAGATCTTTTAATAAGTGTTATATAATAATACCACAATAATATTTATAATGTATGTCTATTTTTGTATGCTAATATTATAATCACCCGCGGCGTGCTCAGCATCCTTGACGTCTCCCTTGTGTGATTCCCTCAGAACCGTTGCGGGGCTGCTCCCGGCACACCAGGGGATGGGGGCACACCAGGGGATGGGGTCACACCAGGGGATGGGGTCACACCAGGAAGGGGGTGTCTTCACCTCCTTATCTTCATATATTAGAGAGCCCTTCCCAGGAGTCGCTCCCTCCGCTCCTCCTTCCCAGGGTACGTCACGGGGAAGGTCCTGAGGAGCAGCGAGGGAATGTAGGGAAGCCCAAGCGCACCTCCTCCAGTTGTGGTTTGTGACTTGATGGTCCCTCCCTTTGATTTATTGGCTATAAATGAAATTTCTCCTTATTTCTTTTTTTTTTTTTTTTTTCTGCTTTCCGGGCTTCCTTTTCTGAATGTAGCTACAGATTGAATCCCCCCCCACCCAAGTCCAAGCTCTGCCTCTCCAAGCTCTTCAGGTACCTCCTCGGAAGAAGCTGCCGCAGAACAGAGGAGTCTCGGAGCATTTTTTTGGCAGGCAGAGACTTAGAAAATAATTTAAATCCTTTGGCATTTCAAGTCTACACAAAAGATACATTTCCCCTTTTACAGGAGGAGAAAAAAAAAAAAAGATGGTTTAAAGTGGTAGCCTTGGGAAAGAAATAGTGCAAAAAGATTTATAATAATTAGCACTAAATGCTTCCACTAAATTCTCTTCCTCATTTCCTAGTAAATGTTGTCCATCTTTCACACAGAGGTTGTGTTTTCACAGAGAAAGGACCGATTATTTCCAGGTTATTTGTACATCGTTAGATATTTAATCTCTTTTAAAAAAGTTTTTAATTTTCTTAGGAAAAAAAAAAATGTTCCTTTCAACCAACTGCAACGAATTATTTTAGAAACTGGTGGCTCATGTTAAACTCTTCGTTTTTCTTGTTTTGTTTTTGCTTGGATCCTGCTGAAAGTGTCATAACGTGGGTGGCATTTGAAAGGTTACTGGAAAGGGTGGGGATGTGATTAGCTAATAAGGGAGATGAACTTTCTGGCAAAAATAATGAAGACTTTGAAGCAAACGGAATCTGGATGCCTGTAGTAAAATCGCATTAGATGTAATGAAATCAAAGTTGGAATCTAAGCGATCTCTGTAAATATGAAAAGAAAAAGAAAGAAGGAGAAGAAGAATCAAACGGATGTAGTTGTCATTTCAGTGACAAGCGTGCCCTGATCCTGGGCATTATGGCTCTGAAATGGAGAATAATTATTCTAATTTGTTTTATTACATTAGCGTGGGTAGGAGGGAAGAAAGGGAGCTTTCTTTTATGGCTTTCTCATTATTCATCGGCGAGCACGGCGGGGCCAGGCTCCCGACTCCCGCGCCGGGGCTTCATGGGAATTTTTGGAAAATGATGTCTGCAATGTTCTGACCTTTGCCGTCCCAGCTGCAACCCTCCTCCTCTCTGCAGGGATCCCACACTTGACTCCTTAGCAACCTCCTTTGTGCCTCTGATCTCTCTCCATTTGTCTAGTAATAGCCCTTGGCAGGAAGACTCGTTGTTCCTTCGGTGGCTGTAAAAGGCAGGGAGCCGCTAATGCCAAGGACTTTTCAAAATCCCTTTCACCCACTCCTTGCAGCGCTGCCTTCAAAGTCAAATCAGACGCTGGTGCAGTCTTGGTGGCTTCTCAAAGGGGCTTTCTGGTAGCTGGAGTGGGGAGGGGGAGAGAGAACCGGCAACCGATGAAACAAACCAAAATTTGACGCCGGTGATTTCTCTCTCGGAAAAGCGTCTTCCAGTCCGTCCAGTTGAGGTGCTTTGCGGTCGTGTTTCGTGGTGACTCCAGTTCAACTTTTGTGCTGGACCAGCTTGGGATCTAGAAGTTTGCTTCCTGCACGTGGGACCTGTCCTGTGGGCTTCTGATCTTTCATGTCCCACCCCTGCCTGTGCAGGTGGGATTTGTTCACCCAAAGGCGGGTTGTTCCGGAGAATCTGGAGCTTGGTCCTGCCATCCGCTAGCGCTGGACCAGAGCTGATGTTCTCCAGCTGACGGGGAGGGGCCATCATCTTGGTGCAAGACCCGAATAGGGCTGGCTGGGCTTTGAACTGCTGCTCAAGGTACAGAATAAAGCTATTTAAACAGCAGTGTCACCTGAGGAGCGTAGGTTTGTCATTCTCTGGCTAAGGAAGAGAGATTCCAGCCTCTTGTTTCTTTCTTTTCATGGAAGAAGCAGGAAAGGTTGGAATTACCGGCTGCTCGTTTAATGAGAGGTTTGCATGAACATCAAGGACAGATCTTAAAGCCTTTAGTTTGCTCTTGTCAGAGTTGGAGAAAAAAGTTTCCGAAAAGCCTAATACCTGTGTCACGTCTTCCTTCTGTGACATTTCTTAACAAATGGAATAAACCACCCGGATCATCTTTCCTGAGCCGCAGAGCTTGGACCATCCGGGTGGTGGGAAGGTGGGGAGAGCCGCCGAGGGTCTGGGCCAAACCCAGGCTCTGCCTCCGGCACGGTTCGTGGCAAAGCCCTGTGCCAGAGCGCTCTGCAGTTGAAGATTTGGCCTCATCAATTATGCAAATGTTGGGAAGTATGCAGCCAATTTCAAGAGCCGTAACAGGAACCTCCAGGCGTAGAAGGAACCCTAGAAAATGTGTTGACTTTTCAAAAAGCTACAGCACTTGCTGGTCTTGAGTTAAATATTGTCTCTTATGAGATATATATATATATATAAAAAAAAGTCATAAAGCAAGGTGGTGGAGTTCAGAGGCAGTTCTGCACCCCCAGCAGGATTGAGAGACACTATTGTGGCCTTCAAGGGACCCTACAAGGAAGCTGGGGAGGGACTTTTTACAAGGGCTTGTAGTGATAGGATGAGGGGTGGTGGCTTCAAACTGTAAGAGGGCAGATTTAGATCAGAAATTCGGAAGAAGTTCTTCACTCTGAGGGTGGTGAGATGCTGGAACGGGTTGCCCAGGGGAGTTGTGGGTGCTCTGGAGGCATCGTGTCGGGTCCCTCAGATCCAAGAGCCTCAGGGTCCAAGTAGGATGGAGGAGCTGCGGAGCAGACTCTCCCCTTACAGCCCTGTCCTGAAACAATTATTTTTTAATTTTTTTGTAATACTCCTTCCTCTTCTGTGATCTTGGGGTCTAAATTACAACTGATTTGTCATCAGAATGCACTGGTACATACTGGTTTGGCTTTCAAAAGCTGTTGAAAGCGCTTTTTCTGTTGGTAGCGGAGGCTGGCGGGAGGCCGAGTGGGATTTTCTCTGGGACTGCTTCATATTTTGTTATTATGATAAAAATTACAATCTAGAATCTAGATCGCCCTACACTGAGATTTTTTTTTTTCTTTTTCACCCATCTTTTGTATTGTGAAGACACAGCACAAAGGTCTCTAGATTGACTCTAAATTTATAACGCTGGTGCCCCGTACCCCACCCTTCTCTCCAGGGCTGGTATCAATAGGGGGTTTGCAGACATAGCTTGAGTCACCAGGCTTTTTCTCGGCTTCCCGTGCTATTGGCCTGTCTGTACCATTTTTATTTTTTTTTTTTCAGAATTAATTTTGGGCTGAAAAAGTCTCAAAGAGTGCTTTGTTCCTCCTTGACACTCACTCCAGGGAAAAAAAAAAA
>VWZK01017644.1:73207-108300 GCA_013396935.1 Baryphthengus martii | reverse complement strand
GGGGGAAAAAAAAAAAAAAGAAAAGAAAAAACCGTGGAAAATCTGACATCTGCATTGTAGAGAAAAATCAATAGATAGGGAGGAATATAATTATCCCCCACTCCTGAAAGAATTTTTAAGATATTTTTTTTTTTTTTTAACAGTGACTCATATCGGCTTAGAGCTTGAATGACATTTTAATTTTTTTGGCTTTTTTTTTTTTTTTTTTTTCATTCTGAATCACCAAAGTACAGCAGCCTGAGAGGGCTACAGTTGGGCTGAGCGCTCTGTGTAAGATGCAAAAGCAGGATTTGGTGTTTTAGGAGTTCAGCCACTTCCCTCCATCCCTCCCTCCGAGCACCACGAGCAAGGTGCTCCATCGCTCCGTGGCGATGGGTGATGGAGAAGCCCTGGGTCTACGAGCCACCTTGGCCGGTGTTGGGTGAATAAGGAAAGGGTTTGTCGTCTTCAGAGATGTTTTTCTCCTTAACGCAGAGTGTAAAATCCTGATGAAGTTGCCTAGGACTGTACATCTTGAGCTGGTGCTCGTGCCTGGGTTTGGGCTCTTGGAGAAGGGAGTCAGGGGAAAAAGGGGAGCTGGTGGAGTCAGTGGGGATGAGGGAGCAAAGGCAGGGCTGGGAGCTTTGCTTGGGTATAGGCAGGTTTAATTAAAAGGGAATCAGCTAATTGGCAGGGCGGTTGAAAGGAGAGTGGACACGGGAAAGAGAGGCTGAGGGAAAGCTGGAGAGCAAAGACCATGGCCACCGCTCATCTGTGTGGGGCAGGGATGGGGTGAGAACTTGGTGGGAGGTCTGGGGGTGTTGGAGGTGGATCTTTCTCCCTTAGACTTCCCACTGGCTCTCACCCCATCTCTGCCCCATGCAGATGGGCACTGGCCATGGTGAACCCGTGTGGACCTTCCCTAGAGGATGCTTCCCCTTGTCTCTGTTGGGGTGGCTGAGCTGCATCCAGGTGGGGCAACAGCTTTGGGTTGTGCTCTGGAGAGCGGATGGAGGACTGTCAGACAGGGGAAATTGGAGATGGGCTTCCGTGGTTCTCATTGTCTGTGGTGACTGTGATGTGGCCGTGGTGGACGGGCTCCTCTTCACCTTTCCTGGGACGGATCTGCATGATTCCCACACTCCCAACCTGCAGATCCAGAAGGTCTGAGGCAGGTGCTGGGGGGTGCAAAAGGTGTTTTCGAGGACCTGTTCTCTTCAGATGCTCATCCTTTCGGTGAGGTGAGGTGAGGTGGGGATCCCCAGCGTGCCACAGGGCAATTTCACATTTCAACGCCCTCAAACCAGGGAGGGGTCTTCAGAGGACACAGCCGGCGGCTGCCGGCCTCACACCCCTCTTTGGTTCTGCCTCCCGGTCCCGTGTCACGTTCCCCGTGCCACCGTCTGCCGTGGCCTTCGCTTTGGGATTGCCGCCACGGTTTGTCAAGCTGGTGAAACGTAGAAATCAAAAGCAGTTCATAAACTTCCTCTCTATGGCTTCATTTCCCCTGAAATCCCTTTTATTGGCTACTCTTTCTCTGATGGGGGAAGAGAGGGAGGTACGTGAGGTTGCTCCATCAACCAAGACAGGAGTTGATTTCAGTGGGAGTGAAGGGGTGAGTTTGATTCCCACCCCCAAGGTCCTGCCGGTTGGCAAACCCTGCAAACGTGTTCGACCATCTACAGCGTTCCGAAGGGAATTTATTAGTCATAAAGAGCCAGTTTTCAGCAGGCTGACTGAGTTTTATAAGCCGGGTTGGTCGGTGCCGTGCTGGCTGCATCAAGCCCTGCAGCAGGCAGGCAAGAGGATGAATTTTTGCAGCGTGGGTTTTGCTAGGAATTTGCTGGGAAATACATATATTTTGCCTTTTTTTTTTGTCTCTGGTTGCTTGTGGATGTGCTGAAGTGACTGGGTGGTCGTTATTGTAATAAGGTATTGCAGGTAGTGGTGATGCTGGAGGCAAAATGGGTCTTGTTCCACATAGCTGATACCTATAGAGGAGAAATAAAATAAAAGTACAGTGATAAAAGTCATTCGTGACCCCCATGGTGTATCCAGGGTGTAGGAGTAGGTGAGTTTGGGAAATGCTGTTTCTACGTGACCATGACCGCGGGGCTGGTGGATGGAAAACGTGTGAGCGAGGAGGGCAGAGTGGCTGTGGTGATTAAAACCAGGCCTTTTATTGAACACCATTAAAAAAATAATAAAAATTAGGAAAAAACCCAAACAACCCAAATGTAACTTTCCTTCTCCGGTGAAAAACGCTGGTGAATTTAATGCACCTTAATTGCGGGAGCCGGGGAGCCCCGGAGGCTGAGGTTTTGGCGGTACGAGCAGGTGCTGCATCTCCATCCTCCCCTGCGCTCCTCCGCCGTGCCCTCCAGGGAGCGGCCATGGGAGGGGAGAAGGTATTGAGCCCATATTTCATTCGGGATGCTAATTCAATCCAGGGCGAACGTTTTATAGTCCTCATGCGGACGGCGGCGCGAGGAGCTTTCCGAGCGTGCGGAACGGCCCGGAGCCGCTCTAAATTAACGTGACAGAGATCTCAACTTTCCCCTTCCCCGGGCTGGGTTTTCTTATTGCTGGAAGGGGGTTTGTGTGCGCGGTCTGGTTACCACCAGCTCAACCCGAATGATCAACCCCCCCACTTCCTTGTCTCTTTGTACCCACCGTCCCGTCAGTATGAATTTAATAATTCTGGTCGGAGCTGGATTCAAAGCAAGGCCACGGAGGTGAAAGGGCAATTGGTAGTTCACGTAGCCACCTGTTTCCTTCCCTTTAGTGTAGATTTAATTTGTATTGCCAAATACCTTTCCCTCCTGATAGGCAGCGCTTTGGAAATCCCTCCAACCCCCCCCTCACAGCGTGCAAACAGAGCTGGGGGTTCTGGGGGTGCTTGGGATGTTCCTGGGGTTGTGACATTGTGTTTGTCTTGATCACTGGGGAAAGAAAATAAGCTCGAAAAGCTGTTTTCCTGTCCCTCTGCCACACACACACTTTTAAATTTTATTTAATGATCGGAGCAGATCATAAAAAGGGAAGAATTCAAAGATGTTTTTGAAAATCCCTGTCTCCTGCCCATTAGTTTCTACCCTTGTGTCAAAGTAAACGCAGATTTCAAGTTTTTAGCTAATGCGGAAAACTTCCTCGCTCAGAACTAGAAAGGGACTTCCTAAATTTGCCAACTTCAAAAAAAAAAACAACCCACAACCCAGACCTCTTGGTTTCAATCGTAAACCAAGTGCCTTGGTGCTCTAGAGCCTAAAGACGGGCTGGGACCTTTCTCTCCTGCCCTTCTGCTCAAGCACCGCAACCAGGAGGTAGCTGGAGGTCTGGGATCCGACCGCAGCGCCCTGCAGGGAGGAAGCAGTTGGAAATGTGATTTTGGGGGTGTGAACCCTGCTCTCCAAAGTGCTGCTAAGTCCTTTCTTTCCTTGTTTCCCGTTTAATTTGTCCGTATTTTTCACCTCTTGAGCTCCGCTCAATATTCGCCCTCAAAATACTCCTTGCAAGATGTTTGTAGCTTATGTCCAAATGAGAGGAGGATCTCCCTTGATGCTTTGGTGATCTTAGAGATCTTTTCTAACCTTTAGTGATTCTACAATTCCGGTTCTGCTGGAGTCTCACGGAGTTGTCCCCTCCATTTCCCCCCTGGCTCCTTTTCCTTCTGGTCCCTCTCGTGTCCTCTCCTCAGCCAAAGAGAGGACTACTGGGGTACGTCAGGGATGCACTGACCTCTGCTTGTCTGTGAGCAGGGGATGGGGCTTTCTCCCCGTGCTTTGATCTGTGATATGGCAGCGTAATCTGCTGCAGCTGTGGAGTCCAGACCAGCTCAATATCCACACAGAAATCCTGAGAATGGCTTGGGAATTGTTAGCAGACTGAGAGAAATCCAGTGCTTGTGAAACTCCAGCAGATGTGGGGATCCCCTTGTCCTCCCTTCCTCTTCTGCTCTCCTGGACCCAGATACTGATCCTCTAAGTCAAGAGGACAGCATCTGACTTCCAGAAATGGCAGTGGAAGTCAAATAATTCGGGGACAGTGCGTAAAATGCGAGTCCATCCGTGCATGGAGCAAGGAGCTCGGCCTGGTTGTGTCCGTACCCAGAGATCCACAGCTCTCCACAGCCACTGTGGCTTGTCCACCTTCCATGGTCCTCCTCAGCAGAGAGCAAGCTCCAGAGCACGTAGATTTCCGTGCACGCCCTGCTCTCGTTTCTCAGTTCAACTTCTTTTGCCAACTGGCAAACTCAGGTGGCGGCGTGGGAGTGGAAGCGGACGCGAAGACAGCGTCAGGGTAACGAAGACTTGAAACGTCCCCTAATGATGAGAGTGGGAGGGGTTTTTTTTTGGTGCTGAAAAACAAGATTTGATATTAAGAGCTTGAAGTGACTTTCCTGTTTGAAAGCTTGATAGTAAACAATATGTGATTAACTCCCTTGGTGACTCATGGCAGGGAACGATTCTGATTTTCAGGAGGGTGCTTTTCTGTCGTATGCTCGTTTTAATTATCCCGGCTGAATAACAGAATGGCTTGGGCAAGGTAGGAAGGAAGGTCATCAAGATAGCTGTGCTTTTTTAATATTCCAGCTTTCTTGCCCAGAGCTTTTCTCAGCGCCCGTCCTGCCACTGACAGGGCTGCCGACTGCGGCACATCCTGCGAGATGTTATCGACGGATCCTGTAATTTTAGAAAAGGTCGGAGGAGCGGAGCGAACGGCGGATGATTCAGGAGGCGGGGGGGGAGATGGTGCCATGGCTGTTGACAGCGAGTCTGTCTTGTCCCTGCCTCTTCTGCTCCAGCCCTCGCAGAGTGATGGAGAAGAGAGTGATGGGATCTGCTGAAGAACTCGCCGGAGAGTAAAAGTGAAGATCTGCCGCCGGTACCCACCGTTCCGCTTTCCCATCCCGAGGGTCTTGTGGGACAGCACTTTGCATCCCTCGAGCTTTTGTCTGTGCCTTTGTAGGATCCTAGGATTAGTTTGGTTGGAAGAGATGTTGAAGCTCAGCAAGTCCCAGTGTTGCCCCATCCCTGCCAGGGCACCACTGAGCCCTGTCCCTCAGCACCACAGCTCCACGCCTTGGAAACCCCTCCAGGGATCAGGGGGACTCCAGCCCTGCCCTGGGCAGCCTGGCACACGCCTGGACAACCCTGCAGGGGAACAAATTGTTCCTCAGCTCCAACCTAAAGCTCCCCTGGGGCAACTGGAGGCCGGTTCCTCTTGTCCTGGCACTTGTTCCTTGGGAGTAACTGGGCTCAGACTGGTTCCTTGGTAGCAGAGTCTGACCCCCCCTGGCTCCACCCTCCTGTCAGGGAGTTGTGGAGAGCCAGAAGGTCTCCCCTGAGCCTCTTTTTCTCCAGTCTGAACAAGCCCAGCTCCCTCAGCCGCTCCTCACCACACTCCTGCTCCAGACCCTTCCCCAGCTCTGTTGCCCTTAGCTAGACACGCTCCAGCTCTTCAAGGTCCTCCTTGGAGTAAGGAACCCAAAAGTGAAGCCAGTATTTAAGGTGAATACTGTAAGGTGAATACTTTGTGGACCAGCTGTGCTTGGAATTTTTTGTGATGGTGCTGGTGAGGAGTGTCCATTTCACGATGATGCTGAGGTGCAAACCTCCTGGGCCAGGGTATTTCTAGATCTGAGCTCCTGGTACAGAACTGTCTATGGAGCCACCCCCAGCCTGTCCCATTGCAACCTGTGTAAGACAACGGCACGTGTGAGGTTTGAAGGTACCATGAGGAGTTTGGGTTTTGCTGCCTTAATCCTACCAGGTTCTTGAGGTTTGTTTTTGACTAAAAATTAAGAGGATGTAAATTGTCTGGATTGATGGATTTTGCGAATATGTAATAGTTTCCATTTACTGTCCTCTTCGGTTAGCGTTGGCATGAAAAATACTTCATTTTTTTGTGACTAGTGGGGAAAAAAAAGAAGAAATAATTTGAAACAGGAGGTGGGTGAAATCTGCTTGAACTTGGCATCGTGCCTGATAACAGGTATCATTTTGGGCTGTCAGTAGCCCTGTTGAAGGCTGCTGGGTCACCCCAGTAGACAAGTTATGTCTAAACATCACCTGGTATAATGCTCAGACCCAGAAAGGTGCCTATTTCCTATGAATTTACCTGCCAAAGGAGCTTCTAACTGGTTTTGAGGATCTTTGTTTCTTTAACCAGGTCTATGTTGGGTTAAGCCCAAGGTCCAGGTAATTCTTATATTGTCTGGATATTTCTGGAGATTTACTTCTGAGGTCTGGACACTTCTCAGGGGTCTTTAAGTGGAAGTTGAGATTTTTTTTTCTTGAGCCCCAAATCTGCTAAACTTTGTTTCATGCTGCAAGTAAAGGGGTTTGGTTTTTTTTCAGCAATTTGGGTGAAACCATGAAGCTGGGACGGGCCGTAGCAGTGGAATCTCCTCCTCTGAGCTCTCTGATCTTAGCACTGAAAGGTCACTGGTTTCTTCCCTCCTGCAAATGTAAAGAAGCTTCGGGATGCTCCTGGTGTAGCCACCAGTGGGTCCCGAGAGAAACTCCCTGTGTTTTTTCTCCTAAGAAAGGCAGGAACATTATAATTAGGGGCAATGTCAGAGGTAGGGAAATACCCCTTAATTGTATGCAGATGATAGAACTGGTTCAGCCTTTTGACTAGTGAAGCTTTCCTCCGTTTGGGATATTGTGATCCTAATCAGGGAGCTTTCCGCCATACATCAAAGCGGAGCCCGCATACCTTCGGGCTGGCCCGGCTTGATTGCGGAGCTTCCTGCTCCAAGGCTCATCCCTGGCCCAGGTGTCCTTCCTGCTGTGGACGACTGATTCCTTTCTACTCTTCCATCACTGAGGCCAAGAAATTTAATCCCAATATTACTGCCAGCCCTGGAATGGACCCACTGATTTGGAAATGTCACCTTCTCGTTGCCTTGAAATATCAATGCACGGCAAGCTCTGATACCTGCTCGTTTCGTTGCCAACCTCTAACCTGAGGTGGAGCAGAGCTGTCATTAGTGCATTCAGCTGGGGTTAGATCTGTCAGCTTCCTTCCCCTTCTCCTCTTTTGTTTCTCTAATTACTTTGATTGCATCTCCCTGTAGCCAGCTCAGGGCTGGGGAGGCTGCGGGGTCCCCAGTCCGTGTCCCCTGGTTCCTTTTCTGGAGGTTTTGTGAGAGGGAGGGAGGCAATTTGGTCTGAGTTTATAAAACTGCTGCTGTGTTTAGATCAGCAGGGAACTTTTCAGTCTGTTTTAAAGAAATGTCCTAGTGGCAGAGCCTGGGTTTTGTGCTTTTTCTGTTGCTGCTCAATGCTGGAAGCCGATTCTGGGAGCACTGGGCTGCTCATAGCCCCTCTGCAGAGGCTCAGCTGTGAGGGAAGCATCTCCCAGCACCCTTTAGGTGCTGTGGCATATTCCACAAAGATTTGCTGTCAGATTTTCCCTAAGCAGGCGATGGAAGGAGTCATTTTGGAGCTCTTGTTGCGTTATCTTCCCCGGGCGATGAGGGCTGGGCCTGGGGTGCAGATGTGCCGTCGTCTCGGCGGGGCTCCTTCCAGCCTCTGCGCTTCCCTGCCCTTACGGACCATCCCTGGAGTTTGACCATCTTGAGATAATACCCTGAGATACAAGATAAAGTAAAATAAGTCTGAGTGATGATATATTTTGTCTTCTTTTTTTTTTTTTTTTTTTTTCCTTCAGGGGCTGATTAAAATTCGAGGAGACCGCTGCTGGAGAGAGTTAACTTGCATGGATTACCACTACGAGGTGAGCGATCTGCACGTTCAAACTCATTCCTCTCGTCTGCTTTACTTTGGTTGAAAAATTTTCCTCTCGTGCCAGGCAGCTCTCCGTGTTTTCCTTCTTTATCGTAGCCTCCTGGCTCTGGCGACGCCATCGATGTCCATGTGCCAGCTCGGTGATGTTATTTTTCCCCAACCACAGTCCTAAAAAGACCAGTTTCTCCCCTCCCCTCCCCATCATGGGCTGATTTAGGAGCAAACCTGAGCCTCGCTCAGAATTCCCTCTGTAAAAAGGCAACAGGAGAGGGACAGAAAGGAGTTTTCCGTAGCCTCGTGCTGAATCTTTTCTGCTTATGATTCCAAACCGTGGACCTATGTGGACAGAGCGTCTCGGTGCTCTCCAAGACGTGGAGCACCAGTCGTTGGCCATTCCCAATTACACAATTTCATCCTCTTTTGACATCAGTGTCAGTGATTACCCTGCCTTCAGATCAGAAACTGTGGTTTGTGTTCTGGCTCCGAGCGTTGTCTGCTCTTCGCCTCCCCTCTTTTTACTGAGATTTTTGTGTTTTGTATTGATTGTGTTAAAAAAGAAAGAGATTTCTGCCTATGGCGGCGCTTCGCTGGGCAAGTGTCGTAGAATCATAAAATGCCAGGTTGGAAGAGACCTCAAGGATCATCTGGTCCAACCTTTTAAGAAAAAAAAATTAAAAAAATATTGGTTTAAGAGAGAGTAGCCCCAGTTTAGTGAAGGGACCGGCACGGGAGCAATATTCCTTTCCTCATCCATATAATGAGCGGGTGAAGGCGCCGTGTCCGTTACCACGAGGCCACAAAGTCTTCACCCGGTGCAGTTTTTGGTGCTTGTCCCATGTTGGTAAGACCCAGGTACCTCTTCGTGTCTCGGCCACACAGTTATTTCCAGCCAGTGGGTCTGAGCTGCCAGCCCCTGGAGATGGTTCCTGTGGGGTGACGTTCGCAATGGACCTTCATCACGTCTGGAAACCGTTTCCCCCTTTCCACTTAAACCTGGCAGAGCCTGACCTGCAGAACGTGTTCCAAGGTGTTGCCTATGAATTGCTTTTTATGGGGTGGGCACGTGGAGCGGTGGGAACGCTCGGACAGGACCTCTGTCTTTCCGCCCTTGTGTCAAGAGCACTGCATGTGAGTTGATGACCACATCACCAGTCCTGTTACAGGATTGGGATTCCTCTTTGTGAACTAGGAAAAAAAAATAATCCATCCGTTTTCCAGGCGCTAACACCTTTGTTTTTCACTCCTGGGACTGAGTTAATGCGTTGAACGTTTTGAAATGGAATTTTGCAGATCCAGAAAGCTCTATCTGCCTTTTCAGCTTTAACACTCCTGGGTTTTGTTATTATCACTTAGTTTCCCTCACTGAGAGCAAGGGTGACCTCTTAGGAAGGCTGCCGCTCAGGTAGCTCTTGTCGGACCATCGATGTCCAACTTCATTCTGAGTAAAACCAAGGATACCAAGACCCTTCAGCGCTGCCACCCTTAATCCAGGCCGCAGTAAATTGTCCTTCGTTCTCTCCTCATGCTGCTGGGCACCTGGCAGCAGTCTGGGAAAAGCCAGCTCAAAATGAGCCCCCCAAGCCCACCTCCCCCCCGCCCCGGCCGGCTCCGCTGGTGACCCCAGCCCACAACAGTCAGCCTGCGTAATCCCAAATATTTCAAATCAAAACCAGCATCGGTTCTGTAGCCCCGAAGGCTAATTAAGACCATTCCCGTCATATCCATAAGGCAGGATCCCCAGCCTGCGCACGTAATTGGGAACAGGGGCAGGGGGCAGATCACATTATCAATATCAATTATTTTAATCCGCCCGAAAGAAGCTGCAATAAAAGGAAAAGGGAAGAGGCCAAACTTTTGTCCGCCAGCGATAACAGACAAAGGGCTGCAGTTCACCTGCTGGTTTCAACCAGCCGGAGGGAGGAAGAAAAGGACGAAGCTGAAGGTCCCCCCGCGAGGGAAGGAGGGGAGGGGAGCTGGGAATCTGCTCGTAATTAGGATGATAAAACTGGGTATTGGACCAGCTCGTAAGTGGACCCGGGCCAAACGTAGTCTGCTGTGATGTATGTTGGCCACCCCAGCTCTCCTGTTCCAGTCCTGAGCCGCGGTCCAAGATCTACAATGGGCTTCTCTGCCAAGAGCGTTAATGAAAACACATGGCCTCCATCTCGCGCGTGGTGAGCGCGCCCCGCGCTATTTATTTGTAGTGGAACCGGCGGCCCTGCTCGTGGAAAATAACGTTTCCACTTTTGTCAGGAGCCCTGTGTAAAAATTGTAGAATGTTGTTATGGCTTGGGTAATTAAACGGAGCGTGTTTTTCCTCTCTCTTTCCTTTCTAATGTGCAGGGCCTTAATCCCGGCCTTTATGGAGATCTGTTCCTCAACTGAAGACCCTCTGTTTAGAGGGCTTACGATCTGTGACGCTGTATAAGTTGGAGAGGGAAATGGCAGAACTCATGGTTTACATAGGAAAGGTATTTTCCTACCAGCCTAACTCTCCTCTGATCCCCGAGGAGTAGCCAGGCTCTAGTAAGTGTGAAAGAGAAAGCCGGACGCGGGTGGAGATGAGAAGACTTTGCTACACCACCGTACACAGCCTGGCACGTGGAAAACTACCTGGCGGCTGGGATGAGGGGTGGAGGTGGAAAAACCCGGTGGATTAATCGTGGCTCTGGGTGCCAGGAGGCCCAAGTTCTATTCCCAGTTTGGCAAAGCACCACGAGCAGGGAATTTAACCTCCTGCTGCATTAGTTTCTTTGCTAAGGTGGCCAGAGGCCCCGAGGTGGGTGAGCGCCCTGCTGTGTGTGGGTCTCAGGGCTCCTGGTGCCCGCGGTGCCCTGTGCAGTGGTGTCCACGTCGGCATGTGAAAATGGACATGCCTGGCTGGTAACTGGCTGGTGAAGTCCTGGAGTTCGACATGTGATGAGTTTTGTTGATCTTTTGTTGGGTTTGTTGTCGTTTCACCGCCAGCTGTAAGAATCCAGCTGGGATTCTTACAGATCCCTGTAAGACATCTCAGTAAAAGGGGGGTTTTTGCTTGGTGGGACCTGTTCCCGATGGAGTCAATCCAGAGCGAAGCTGCTTCTGCCTTTTAGGTCTGTTTGTCATCATGATTATTAAGCATTTATCTACTGTGTACACAATGGTTTACAAATATGCGCGCGGCGGTTTGCAGGCTGGAGCTGGATTTCCGCTTCCACTGGAGCGCGTGGCACGGATCCCACGGCGTTCCGCGGCATCCCGCCCGTCAGGATGGGATGAGATCCTGGCTTGTGCGAGCGGCGAGAGGCGGCTGAGCGCGTCCCTCTGTCCCTACCTGCTCTGGAGCTCATCCTTCACCTCTACGAAGTGCAACAACTCCCTCCCATAGCCAATGTCCTGTGTGGAAAATGTCTGCTGTGGAATGTTTTGTGCCTCTCGAGGCTGTTTCTGGAGCAGGATGTTGCCCAGCACGAGGTGGAGCAGTTTTCTAACCACTGTTGGTAGGTACAAGTTCTCATGAGCCAGCCATGGGATCAGGGAGCACCAACTCGCTCCCCAGGGGCCTCTTTACCAGGCCCTCCTGCTCCAAGCTTTCTCTGGCTCCAGCTTTGCTAGTTCTGGGTGCGCTGCTTAGCTGGCACCAGCACAACGTCTTAACGTGCTCCAAATGGAGAAAATCCTCTTGGTGCAGCACCAAACCTGCAGCTCTCCGCCCCTCGCACCTTGCAACCAGATGTCTTGGCACGAGGCCGGGTTTGAGTGGCATGGGCGGGAGGTGAGCGTTTCTGACCCACAACCGGTCCAAACGGAGCCCCCGGGTTTGGATGCCGGTGGTGGTCTTGGAAGAGCAGTTAAGCAGATATTATTAGGGGGGTTAGAAATGGGAAAGTCCTGCAGGGTCACATCTACGGTGTTTAGCCCGTATTCCCATGCAGAAGTGCTCCCGGTGGGATGAGATCCAGCGATGCAGTTTTGTTTTTTGTTTTTTTTTTTTATAAGGGCTGCCAAAGTATTGTTGCTTTTTAATTACAGACAGATATCTTGTAAAATTCAGCCACCAACTGGTAGGAACAGCTGCTGGAGCAGCTGCTCGGGCAGCAGAGAGCATGGAGGGGAGAGTGTCCTGCTGGGCATCCTCCTCCTCTGCCAGCTTTGCCCCAAAACTGCTGTGGAACACATCCAGGAGTCACTCACGTCCCAGTGGCCTGTCCTTGGCTGGGCTGGCGCTGGGTGAAGCTCAGCAAAGGTGTGGTCCATGGCACTGTACCAGGCGAGGGACCTGGAGCCCTTGAACAACTCGCATTTTATATTTTTGATGTGAAGATAATTTAGTTTAGGTGATGTCTTGAAAGGAATGCCTTTTTTTTTTTTTTTTCCCAGAAGTTTCTCAATGTTTTGCATCCTGTGCTGCAGAAAGCCAGGCTAGGAAGGCAAAGTTACTACAGAGACAAAAGTGAGGCAGAGGAATGAGGGGAAAGGAAAACAAAAACCCACTCCCGAAGCAACAAAATCCTTGTCAGCACTGGGAGCAAGATCCAGGGTTTGCTTCCCTGCTGTGGAGTTATCTGTAGGTGCTCAGGATGGGTTGGAAAATCCGAAGGACTTTACTGAACCTGCCGTTGCTTTCTAACCGGTTTTAGTCCTGAATTTGTCAGCGCTGCCGAGAAAAGCTTTGTTCTTTCCGTTAAGACGCGGCGCAGCCACAAAGGTCACTTCTTCTGATTCGTACAAATTGTGGCTAATTATTCTGTGACTGTTTTTTTCCTTAAATAGAGGCTGTCAATCAGGGCTCCAGCTTCTGGCCTACAGCAGCCCTCCAGTTCCTGGAGAAGCACAATGTCTTTTGTACCTAATGAGGGGCTTGCTGACTGATAGCTGTGCCGATAAGGGTGAGGAGGAAGCTCTAACTGCTCTTTAACAGCCTCTTGATTTCTTTTCTTCCTTCTCTTCACTGTATTAGAGCTCGTTAGACTTTTCATCTAGCTTTTTCCAGCTTACTATGAAGCAAAAAGTAAATAATATCTAGCAATTCATTTGGATAAATGGGAAAATGATCTGCTTTTCTGATCCCTGATGTCTCAGGATGGGCTTTATTCCAACAATTTGCATTGCTGGAAGCAAAAATGTTCCTGCCAGGGAAGCAGGGACTCCGATCTCGTGCTCAAAATGTATGTTTTAAATTTAATAGGAGGGAAACGGTGCTGAATTAAACAGAAAACAAATAATTTAAAAGAAATAACCATGCAAAGCATTTTGGAAATCTTTTTAACAACATTATGAAATATTTATGTAGCAGCCCAAGTTTACAATCGTTGGCCCTTTACAGAATTTTCTCTGTTCTGAAGACGATAAAGGTGGATCCTGGCAGGACTGATGGTCACAGTGATGAATTATTAAGGCCAACACAATGTTTTCCCGAGCTGTGGCTTCACCGTGGAACTCGCAGGGCTGGCCTGGCTCTGGGAGCTCAGGTTTGGCAGGTGGGCTTTCCAAAACTGATGTCTTCTGAGGGAAGCACAGATCTTCCCCTTCCGACAGCCACCAAAGGGAAACCAAAGAACCTGCATCAGTGGGTTGAGGCTGTTTCTTGGCACCTTTTCCCTTTGCTGCTGTGAAGGGGTTTGAGTTTGTTTCACTGAATGCAGAATAATTTGTGTTTCATGCTCCTTCCTTCATGCAGGGCATGAACTTGCACCGTTTTGCTGGTTGCCCTTGGGACAGGAGGTGCTGAGTCACAGCAGCTGAGTTCCCAAGGTCGGGTTATCAGATGAGGTTTGCTGCAGAATAGCTTGAGGCTTGAAGGAGGAACAAGATGCTGCCTCGACATGGGGAAATTTTGCAGATTTTTTTTCCCCAAAGTATTTGAAGAGGCTGTGGAAATCCAGCGGTCTGTGCTTTTAGGGCCTGGGACGGTGAACTCAACGCTGCTGGACACTTGGCTTTGAGCCCAAGGTGAGAGCCCACCCTCAGCATCTGGGAGGGTTTGACGAAGTCGCCGTGGGGTTTGGTAGACGTGGGTTTCTGGAGTTGCTCACTGCCTGTCGTGACTTGAAACAGTAAAATTTGTACTCTGGAAGACACCTTCCTGTGAAAATGAGAGTGAAGTGAGGTGTGGTCCATCTCTGCCCTCGCTGGACAGCTTGCCAGGTAGAAGCCAAAGCCTCTGTTGATGAGTCCTCTGTAAGGAGAGCAAGGAGGTTCTGCCCGTGGTGGATTCTAAATGCAGTTTGTTTCTGTCTCCTGTTGTAAAAGGAAACTGGTCTTTGAGTTAAGGCGACAGATACCGAAGGGAAGAGCGCGTCTGTGCTCAGCTTTTTTTTTTTTTTTTTTTTTTTTTTTTTTTCTGCTTGTTTCCATTTGGTCCAAAATGCCCTGTTAGGAGGCATAATTGAAAACCCACTTGCCCTCATTCCCACATCTCCAAGGGCTGCTTAGTGTGGATTTGAAGCTGAGGGTTTAGGCGCTTTCTTCTGGGTTTCGGTGATTTGCGTGATGTCAGTGCCAGCGCTGGAAGAAGGGCCGATACCCGACCTTGCCTGCGATCAATTAAGTAATAAAATCCATCACAAGGTAAGTGTTTGAAGCAATAATATTGGCAGATAAATGTCAACACATCAAAAGCTTATTACGCCGTATCTGGATTTTGTATCAGGCTGCTGCAAGAAGGTCTTTCTCTGAGACAGGTTTTCAGATGAATCCCAGGTGCTCTGTATTGGAGGCGAGGGATCTTTGGAGGCTATTTGCTAGAAACGGTCGTTACTCCCAACTTTTAGCTGGGCTCCGTTGTCCTAATCATAGTTCCATGTGCACATTGCTGAAAAAGAGAGGGAGCAAATGCTTCCCTCCTTTAGGGGGATTTCGTGCTCCGCTTGGGTAGCTGTGCACGGCCGGGTTTGCACCGGTCGGGTTTGCTGGCAAAAGCACAGAGACAGAGATTTGGTGGCTGGAGAACTTCAGCTGAGCCCTTTTGGGAAAGAGGCCGGTTTTCCAGAGTTTAGGCAGTGACGGCGGGCTGTGCTGCTGTTCCCTCAGTAACTGTAGAATAACATTCCTGTTGAGCAGCCAGCTCAAACACAAGGCAGTACAAAGGTATAGTAGTGCATGAGCTCTAAGAAACACTCAGCTGCAGAGCAGTCAATGTTCAGAAGTGTCCTTGTGGAGCTGCAATTTTAGAAGATTAAAGGATAAATACTGACATTCACCCTCAGTCCTGCTGCTTTTTAATAAGGGGAAAGAAATGCTGGGCTTCCGTGGGATGCTCCGGAGGAACCAAGGTGATTAATGACATTGGGCTTGGNTTTCTTCAGGGCTGCTCTCAGGCCAGTCACTGCCCAGCCTGTAGCGGTGCTTGGCATTGCCCCTGCCCAGATGCAGGACCTTGCACTTAGCCTTGTTGAACTTCATGAAGTAGAACAAAAGGAGATTTCTGCTACTTGCAGGGACATGGTCGGTGATATTTTATTCCAAGCAGAGCAGGGTAGGGAAGCCGCTTTCCAGAATTGTGCACTCGTGAGATCGTAGCTTGACTGGCAGCCGGCGTTCGGTGCAGGAGCCTGGCTTGTGTTACCTCGGCAGCAAACGCGACAGACGAGTTGTAAGTGGATTCCCAACCACCTCAGAGTCGGCACCAGTTGAGCTTTGTTGGGACCGGGATCCTGGCAGCGGATTCGGGAGAAGGGGGAGCAGCGTCTGCTCGGAGAACTATCAAAATAAAAGGTAGAGTTGCAGCTCAGCATCGGAAGGCAGACCCAGCATCTTTGGCCTGGGGCTCAGGAAACCACATACTACTGGAGTAAATTGGACGTAAGCAGGTGCTGAGAGAGGAGCTTTCAGGATAGCTTTGAAAGGAAACCCTGGCAGGAATTGGAGGGATGGGATAAGCAGGGAGTAAGTGATCCCTCCCAGGCTTCAACCACCACGGGTGGCAGAGCAGCTTCTGCTGTGGGATTTCATTTCTCTCGTCTGTGCCGTTCCACAACCGCTTTACTCTGGGTTTCTTCACCAAAAGTACCTACTAAAATCAAAAGTGAAGCGAACAACCTCTGTGATTCTCACTTTGGTGCAAGCCAAGCAGGTTAGTGGCACCTGCTGCTTGGGTCACCCACCGGTTGCCCCGACTTTCCCCTGGTTTCCAGCAATATTAGACCAAAATAGAATAAACTTGCAAAAGTTTTGTGGAAATGCCCCCCCCCCCTCCCAAGGAACTTTCTGTTGTGGGCCTTTTGAGGTTTCTGAAGCGTAGGAAGACATGATCCCTCCCCACTGCCGGGATCAGCGGCAGGACTGTCAGTCACCGGCTATAAATGCATTGGGAATATGCCAATACCGTTTTCAGCAGTAATACAATTCCTCTTCCTGGATTCTTTTCTGTTTTTCTTAAGGATTTGTTTTAAGCCTGGTGAAAGCTTCCTGTACAACGATTGGATTTCATCTCTTCGTTACACTCTCCCACTGTTTCAAACCCGTTTAACAGACCACCCAGGACCCTCATCCCTTGCCTTTCAATATTCTCCTCTTTTCTCTTCCTCCCCCCTCCACCCGTTTGGTCTTTTTCAATCCTAATCAGATTAATCCTCACAACCCACTTTGCAGCCAGTTAAACAGCTCTCCCTGCTCTGACTCTGTATGTGGCTTTTATCCTGCTGGCCAGTTTCTCCAGAAGATGGGAAGGATGGAGCCCATCGCTTCCTTCTGCCTACCAGGGGCTGTGGGGAATAATCGACTGCTCTTGAAACGTTCAGGACCCAGGAGGTTTGTCAGCTTTGAAGATAACAGAGGCAGCGCTCCGATCATTATTTAAATTGTGGATTTATGAGCTAGTTAATGGTGTGTTTTTAAGAAATCTGCAAAGAGGAGGAAGATGACAAATTTCAGCGCTATCTGCGAGACAGAGACAGGAGGGGAAAATGGTAGAAGAAAATTTAAGAGATTTCCCGGTAGCGTCTCCATTACATCTCCTTGCTTCATGGACGAGAATCGCTCCCCGATGTGGTGTCAGCAGCTCCTCTTTTTCTACCACGACATGTTGGTCCTCCAGGCTCCAAAACCATGTCCACCAGGCAGGATTTGCTGCCTGGCCCAGGACCCTCTGCTGTGATGGGGCATCCTCAATATACCCAGCTTGGGACTTGTTCAGACCTTGCCCAGAGCCTTCACACCAGTGCAGCCACCCCTGCATACTCCAAATGGCCCAAAGTGGTCTCCATGGCAATAAGGATAAGGATTTTTTTATCATCCCTCGTGGCTTCTGTGAGCATTAAATACTGTCTTTTCTGGTCTTCTACATAGCACCGTGCCAGCTGCAGTCAAGGGAGAATTGCTCTTCTCATCCATTCCCACTTTCCCCAGCGTTTGTTGGAGATTAACTGTCGTTCCAATTGCCTTGCTTTGGAGACCTTTGGGATGATGCAGACTCTTGATGTCCGTCTGCCAAAATGTCGTGCTCTTCTTTTTCCAGAAGGTTCGCTTGTGATGGCCCAGAAGTCTAAGCAAAACTGAAACTTGAACGCTGCGATTTCACGTAGCATCACCTGCAAAATGGTGTTTGCAGAGCCTCCTTTGTGGAAATGCAAAAAAAAAAAAGCCACCTACATCCTTGCCATCTGCTTGTCCAGGGAAAGCAAAATAACTCCACCCTTCTAGTTGCAGAGTGGGTTTAAGCAAATAGGGTGTTGGTTTGCGAGCTGGTGTTTTGTACTTTGGGGGTCAGGTTATATTGTCATCAGATTGTGAAAACCTGCTCTTGTTTCATCTCTTTCTTTGGTTGTGAAATGTGCTAAATTGCTTAATGAATTTTCACAGAACGGAGAAGTCCGTTCTGATTTAATAAGTGAAATTATTGAATTTGTTGCCTGCAAAAGAGCAAGCACCCAAAAAAAGTTCTGTCCTTGAGGCTCACTCTGAAAGTCTGACACAGCCCTTGAGCTAATGCACGGTGCATTGAGATGGGCTTAGCGGTCGTGATGACGTTGGGTTGACGGCTGGGCTTGATGATTTTGGAGGTCTTTTCCAACTTCAATGATTCCATAGGAAGCTGCATTCCCAGGGGTGGGTGTGTTTGCCCTTCTCTCCTCCTCTGGTCCCATGTCAGGGTTTTCTTATGGAAATAACCATAAGAAGTTGTTTCCCATTCTCAGCTTATCACTTTATTACGTGCACCAGAAGTTTGGAGTTCACCTTGAAGTTTTATTTCCACAGAATGTTGGTTTGTCCAGGAGCAGGACCAGCCACTGACAGAATTTAACTGGTAAAAGCTTGAATGACTTGCTTATCTCCTGTTGACATTTAATTTATGCTGCTTCCCTGCCTTTCTCTGTGTTTTCAAACTTGCTGCGTTGAACATACGCTCGACTTGAGTTGTGACAGGAGGTGTCACCTCAGTCATCGGGGGGCTGCTGGCCCCGTGCGATTCCCATACGCACTTCACGGAATCGCAGAATTTCCCTCCCTGACGTAGATCAGGAAGAATTCCACGTATTTCTTCAATGGAGGTGGTTTTTTTTTTCCTCTCTTGGTGGTGATTAGAGCGCTCACGGCGAAGCCTCTTAGCTCTAGAAAGAAGAACGCGGCGCGAGGCTGGTGCACGAATGAGTTAATAGGAGAGCCTCTGCTGCCGTGTTTTGCTCCAGAGTCGTGTGCGCCCAACTGACCTTTAATCTTGGAATATAAATCACTTTCCAGTCCTATTATTTGTAAAATCCTACAGGCTTGCAAACGCACAAAAGAAGCCTTTGTCTCTTATGAATTTAATTTATAGGTTAAAGTTTCGACTCGGTGGCAAGCGAAAGCTGATTTACTCTTCGCTTCAGGAATTGCCGTTCTGGAGAGGGCGGCGTTTGCGAAGCTGCCTCCAAATTGCGGTGTGTAATTAGGAGCTTCTGTAATTAGAGCTAATGTAATACAATTTGCTTATCTTTTTTTGGGGGGTATGTGTTCTGTGTAAAAGCTGGGAGGGTACCTCCATGGGGATTAGCTCTTTCAACCCTAGGAACTCGACAGATCGGTAAAAGCCCTGGGTTAACGTTGTGGCAGGATCGGTGTTTTCAAGTCGCTGCTCTTGGATTTTGCGTATAGAATTGTCCCGACATCTCTTGTACAACGTCATTTATGCTGCAGCAAAATCCAGCCACTTGTGTGACAAAATGTGGATGACACCGGTACGGAGCTTCTTCCCGACGGTTTGAAACAAGACAACCGTTCCTATTTTTATTTTATTTTAAAATTTAATTTAAGCAATGAAATCCCCACAGGGAGTCAGATGGAGGACACTGGTTTCTCTTCCTAGAGTTTGGAGTGTTCCCGTTTGCAGTTCAGGTCCATTTCATAGAATCATAGAACATTTTTGGCTGGAAGAGACCTCCAAGATCATCGAGTCCAACCTTTTCCTAGCCCTATCAACACCACTAAACACCATTTCTTCCGCTTCAGGGGATTTCTAGTTAAAGCAGTTTTGTAACCAGGTTTTCTGATCTGTCTCAAAGTAACTTGGGACAAAGAAATCAAACTTTCTCATAGCTGTGCTATCCTATCACGTTCCAGGGGAAAAGCTTTCACTGTTCACGAGAAGCTTTGACCTCAAGACCAGTGGACATGGATCAACGGGGACTGCAAATCGTCGCCCTTGCCAGCATTAGGGAAATACCTGTGTCAAAAATGGCATTTATCTGACTCATATTCATGAATTCACTTATCTATATTTTCCAAGGATCATATTTTTCCTCTTCCCTTTCAGCCGGGCCGTCTCGATGGCTAAAAAGGCTTTTATTGCTTTAGCATTAATCAAGACATTTGACAGAATTGAGCTGGATCCTGTCCAATTAGACTGAGACAATATTGAATTTCCAACTGTCATGTTGGATCCATTTGACTGTAACACAAGCCCGTCGCTCTCTGCAATCAATACAGGGGTTTAACAATCCCAGTCCGCAGTGAACGAGCGCCCACCTTTCCCCCGCAGCCACGGACGGGGACCGGAGGCAGCGGAGCTGGGTCTGGACTGGATCCTGGTGTTTCCCGTCAGCTCCAGAGGGCACTGAACAAAAGCTCTGTGGGACAAGTGAGGAGAAGATGGTTTTGGTTTGTTTGTTTGGTTTTTTTTTTTTAATGAACTGGCTTTCCTCAAGAAGCCTGCTAACATCTGGAGACCTGCTGCTGGTTCCCCTCTTCCCCAGGCTCCACGCTCCAAGCCTTTGGCTGCCTTGGTGAGTTGGGTCCAGCACCCATTTTTCACCCATGTTCACCTTAGAGATACAGATATAAGGAAGAAATTTTTGACTGTTTTTACAATTTTTTTTTTACACTGAGAGTATTGAGACCCTGTCCCATGTTGCTCCGAGAGGTGGTCGCTGCCCCATTCCAGGGGAGGTTGGGCCAGGGCTCTGAGCAACCTGCTGTAGTTGCAGATGTCCCTGCGGTGAGCGATGACCGTTAAAGATCCCTTCCAACCCAAACTATTTGATGGTTCTGACTGGTTTTTTTTAACTTCTGAGTGTCAGGCCATCCCCGCTCACCCCGAGGAGAGCGTGGAGCTGGGGAACGTTAACCCGCAACTGCTGGAGCTGAGCGAATTCCACTCTGCAAATCATTAAAGAGCATTTACTAAACTAGAAAATGTGGGTTGGCTTTAATACCCACTAGGTGAGCTGCATCACTTGCCACAAAGAACACGTCGGTTTGCCGGTAGCTCCAGGGCCTTGCGACGGTCTTCATCTCGTCTGATAAAATTTCTTGTCCTCTGTCTGAGGAGCAGCAATCGGATCCCACGCGGGAGGTGGCCCACGCTGGGCGTGCGCCGTGACCTAACATCGGTGAAGCCTTAAGGCAGGAGTTTCGATTCACGGTTTGCAAGCAGCTCGCGATGGAAATCTGCTGCAGGGTGTTACCCTTGGCCCCGAGGCAAACAAGTGAAATATTTTCATTCAAGGAGTTAATTGCAATTTTAACAGCCTTTCCGTACGGACTTTGGCAGATGGTGATGGGAATGGCTGTCCTGCTCTACTCCAAGCCAAATGACTAAGGACACCAGTGTGCAGGTGTTGAAACCCAGAAACCCAGCGTGTGTGAGAACAAGCTGGGAATGTTTCTTCACTGGGAGACCTTCTCAGTCTTTACAACTCCCTGAAAGGGGGCTAGAGCCAGGAGCCCTGGTGGCTGTGACAGGACCAGAGGGAACAGCTGCCAGCGGTGCCAGGGGAAGGTTAGGCTGGACCTGAGGAAGCATTTCTTCACTGAAAGGGTTATCAGACAGTGGAATAGTCTGCCCAGGGCAGGGCTGGAGTCTCCATCTCTGGAGGTATTTAAATGGAGTGTGCACCTGGTGCTGAGGGACAGGGTTTAGTGGTGAACTTGCGGTGTTTGGTCGAAGGTTGGACCTGATGATCTTGAAGGTCTCTTCCAACCAAAGACATTCTGTGATTCTGTGACTCGTTATGTCGTTCATTAATGATTTTTTTATTATTGCCTCTGCACTTTAAGTTCCTGCAAATCATCCTAAAGAGTATTTCCAGCAACTGCAGGAAGAGAAAGAGCCCCATGAGCGGACGTGTTTGGATCCTGAGATCTCCAAGCAGCAGCTGCCAGCTCAGAGCTCCGTCTCCCTTTGCCCTTGCTCACAGATTCTGTCGGTCAACAGAGCTGAGGGAGGTTTCACAGCCTGTTCCTCCTTTTGAACATTGAACCTGAACTATCTGAGTGCACAAGGGATTGACAGGAGAGGGCAGGAGCCAAAGAAAACTGCAGGAACCTCTTTGCTCTGCCAAAAGAAGTGAAAGGATAATGTAGCGTGTAGTTATCAAAGGGGAGGTTTCTCAAAGCCGGTCAAACCTGACTTTCCTAATTGAACTTTGGGTTTATTATAGAGAGAGCGACGTGCTTTTGGAACTTGCTGAGATTAAAGGTCACATGAGGGTTCCTCTCCGAATTCCCGCAGCCCTGCTCTTGTGTGCTGACCTTGGCTTTGGGTGCTGTCCTTAGGGAGGCTGCTTCTTCCAGCCGTTCTTGGCCCAACTTTGATTCTACCTGAGGATGCTTGGGAAGGCCCTGCAGAAGTTGTCAAAGAGAGACTGAGGGTGCAAGGGGAGGATCAACACCTGACCCCTCTCCATGTCAGGGTCACCTCCTAAAGGGATGCTCGTCTGCTAAACGTGTCTTCCTCCTGCCGGCGGTCCCCACGTGGTGGCCTTGCAGGGCAGGAGGCAGTTGTGAGGGGCTGGGGAGCTCACCGTGTCTTGGCCAAATCCTGCTGGGGTGCTGCTCCTAATTGGTGCTGAGCATTTCCAGCAGGTTGATCCCTTTGTTCCGCAGAAACCTGCGTACACTACGTTTAAAAAGGACGGTCCTTTAATTCTTTAAGCCACTAGGCTGAGTTTCACCATGGTCTGCAAATTTGTCATCCTTGAGAATTTCCTTTAGCAGCTCAGTAAGAGGCATAACCCGAAATCCGTCTTCAGAAAGCAATTTTTCTCCGCGCATCCGTCTCACTCCCGCGAAGCGTTGGATGATTACTATTCCTCCCTGTGCGTTTGTGCGCGACTTCCATCGCGTTGCTCCTGCCGTAGGGTTTCCTAACCACGAGCAGGATCTAACAGTGCTTTTTATAACTCCCTTTTACGGTTTTCCCTGCCAAATACGCAGCAGCAGCAACGCCACACGCGACCCGACCGCGCTACCAGCGGACGAGCGTTGGCCGATTCCTTGGGGGGGGCTGGAAAGGCCAACGGTCGCTAACAAATGTGGCCCCGTCGCCGCTCAAATATTGGAGATTTGCTTTTTGTTGGTTTATTACTCCTGGAAGTCTCGGCAGGGTGATTAACATCGAGCCCATCGCTTCCCTCGTTACTGTAACGAGCGTATCAAGCTGATGGGAGAAGGTGGGGGGGAAGTTTCCAGGGATGATGGAGTGCGATGCTGCGAGGACGCGAAAGCCATGTGGGTCGCGTTACGTCATTAAAAGCAAAACTTTCTCAACTAGAAAGTACCTCTGAGATTGGTAGTTGCTGTGTGTTCTTGCTTCCCATTAGTGAAAGGAAAAGCTGCAGTTAAAGATCGGTACGGGGAGGTTTTTTGTGGCTTATATTTTTTTACTTCTGGAAAAAAGAAAATCTTCTGAAAGTGGCAATTTAGCAGCTCGGGTGCTTTGGAGGATTTTAGCTGTGGCTTTGTCCCGTTTAGTGTCTTTGTAGCTGTAGCCTGTATGAATTAGTGGGTCTTGCTCTTCTTCCTAGAAAGAGTAACCAAAGAGTAACTCAGCGAGGAGGGTCGGGGTGGGACCCTGCAGGGCCCAAAGGAGAAGCTGAGATGCAGGAGCAGGGATTTATTTTACCCCTTGCTCGACACCGTCTCTTATTTTGTCTGAAAAAAGATGAGCCCAAGTTTTATTTTATGTGCCTCTAGCACATCTCTGAGGAGCTGGTGCCAGGCTTGAGACCTCTCAGCCCATCCCTCTCTGAGAGCCCTTTCCCTGGGCAATAACGGAGGCTTTTAGCAGGGTCGCCTCTACATCAAGCCTGGTATGGGTTTAATTTGCTAGTTCAGATGTTACCGACTTCTCCTGGATTTCTAGTGTTTCCTCTTCTACGAAATCTTATATGCCACCTATACGGGAGCCCTTTTGGCTGGGTTTTTTGTTTTGTTTTGTTTTGTTTTTTAAAAGGAGAGCACTCAGGAATTTCTTACTGTTTCTCCGGCGCTTTAGTTCAATTTACACTGTACACTAAAGAAATAGTTCCCTTTGGGTTAGGATAGGTTACACGCTCTCCTCCGTGGAGGAACAAAGGGCTGCCTGTTCCAGCGAGCTCGGGTCGAGGTTGGGAGGTGATGCTGCAGACAATGAGGATGCGAGATGGGATTTTGAGGATGTATTTCATGTTTAGGGGGTTGACGAGCAAATGAGAGCGTTGCAATAAACCGGGACGCCAACAACCCCTGAAATGCTGGAAAGGGAGAAATAACTGAAATGATCGAAGCGCAGGGTGTCGGCTGCGCTGTTCTTTCCTAGAGGGACCCCGGGGCAGCCCTTTGTGGGTTGGGGAGGTTGGATCCTGTGGTGCTGGGAGGGGGCGGCGGGGTCAGGCGGGTCGGTGCTGCCCTCGGGCTCTATCGGTGTCTGCCGACAGCTCTGCCCACGCTCCTCCGCCTCTGGCTCCGTGGAGTCTTTTCATGCTGAGCTAAACTTGTATCTCTGTACCAGATTTGGGCTTTTTGAGTGCTGCTGAGGTGCTGGTTTAATGCCGTGGCTAAATGTGGTGGTCAAAACTGAGTGAAATCTTATTCATGGGGAACTTACTCATGTCTATAAATATCTAAGGGGTGGGTGTCAAGTGGAAGGGGCCAGACTTTTACCAGTGGTGCCCAGTGATAGGACAAGAAATAACAGGTACAAGCTGGAACCCAGGAGGTTCCACCTCAACAGGAGGAGAAACTTCTTTTCCCAAGAGGATGATGGAGCCTGGCCCAGGCTGCCCAGAGAGGTGGTGGAGTCTCCTTCTCTGGAGACTTTCCAACCCCCCCTTGGATCTGTTGCTGTGTGGCCTGCCCTGGGTGACCCTGCTCTGGCAGAGGGGTTGGACTTGATGATCTCCAGAGGTCCCTTCCAACCCCTACCATTCTAGGATTCTATGAAATCGCTTAGTTTTTTTGTTAGCATTGGTCATTGAAGCAGAGCTTCGTGCGGAACGTCAGGTTTTCCCGTCCTCTAAGTTGTCCTATGTGGTTCCTGCTGTGCTGCACCTTTTGCTGCTTTTTCTGTCACATCCTCTCCAATGAGGATCAAAGGATGGGCTGGTAGAGCCCATCCTTGCATCTCGGTGGCAGGGCAGCCCTGAGTAGGACATCCTTCAACATCCCCAGAAGGGCATGGCCTAAAATCATTATATACCTGTAACCATGATATCTTTTCATGGAAACTTTTAGTCCACCTCCTTTTCAGAGCCTGTTGGAGCTGCTCTCCATGGCCTGGTGTTCCCATGGCTCTGGTGCACGCAGACCTCTGCACGGTAGCCAGCCCGGACCTCTCTTTGCAGAACTTTTCACGCTTGAAAAAATGAACCCCCGTGGACCCTTAATGAGGGTTTTCATGTTTGGTTTAAGGAGGCTCCACAACATGCTGGGTTTATGGCTATTGCATTTGTGCTCACCAGAGCTGGCTTTAGGGTCCCTCTGGGATGAATAGCTCGGTTACTCCCTCAATCTTTTCTTCCAGAAGTTGTATTTTCAGCTAAAGCAGCTGTAAATTTGTATAATCTCTCCTCTGCCGTCAGCCGCTGCTGCTGGAGCACGGCATTGGAGGCCACAAAAAAGTTAGACTGTGATTTTTTTTATTATTTTTTTCTTAATTTTTTTTTTCCCACCCTGGAATAGCGGTTGAAATGATGACTTAAAGTTTGTTTCTCCTGCTGTTAATGTCACCGCTGTCTTTGATCCCGAAGAACAGCCGGAGCAGCCCTGGGCACGTCTTGCCGAAGGTGTGGACATTTCAGCCCCTGATGCTGTGCAATGGGAATTGACTTCTTGGATCTCTTCCTGCTCCTCTTAGACAATCCCGGGCCTGTGCCCTTATTCTATACCTGGCTTTGCTGGGGCAAATATGGATTTCCGTGAGTTCTGAGGGGGCTCTTTCTGGACTCCAAACCCCGTTCTGGAAAGTCATCCACATGACGACCAAAGACCAGAAGCCATCCAGGGTGTGGTAGCCTGCGTAGTCCCTCGGGGTGGCAGATTGAAGGCAGACTCTGTCTGAAACCGGATGGGAGCACAAAAATTATCGCTAGCTTTGGATTTCAGCAGAACATCCGACTTGACGTGATTGTTCTTAGGGGGAACTTCCACCTTCCAGCCTTCCTTTGTCCGTGGCTCCAAGAGGAGTCATCAGTGTTATCTAGATGCCGCTTTCTAAGCCCCTGTTTCTTGAAGATGATCCCCACTTTGCCAGCCAGTAGCTTCGAGCCCAACCTGCCCGAGGTGATGCCGGACCTCGCGCTTCCATTCTGCAGTTGGCAAAATGGCTTAGGAAAGAGCGAGCACCGTCCAAACCAGGAGATGGCTTTGGTTGCGGAACCGAGGGATCACACGTGTCTGATGACTGCTCTGGGAGTACGTGGCAAAACAGTGACAGCTGAGTGCTGTGGGAATATTTGATTTTTAACCAAAACACGCTCTGCTAAAAACCTCTTGGGAAGACTTCCTTGCAGCATCCCTATGTTGATCTTGGTCTTGAGCGTGCCGGCCGTCGGTGTGTCCAGGGGCACTCAGTGTGACGTCGGTGGGTAGCAATTAGCTCACCGTTTAGCATTGTGCATTTTTACTGATTTTATGGCTTCTGGGAGAGCCTGACTCTTGGATGACTTTTTTTTTTTTTTATTGTAGTCCATTAAGAAAGCTTGCTTTGGGACTTGGTTCTACCTGTTGAAAGAATTTATTAGAAAAGATATTGAGAGCTTTGTCTTGTTTCGCTTACAGATTTCACGGGATAAATTGCATCCACGTTATGGGACCATGAGCGTGTGCCTATGACACCAGCTGGTTTTGATAAACTCTAAAATGGCCCGTCCCAAGTAAATTAAACACAAATTTTACGAAACAATTATGCATCGGCCTTTTTATCCCCTTCCCTCAACATTTGAATTTAATTTTACTACTTGAGATTTAGCAGAAATTCGATCCTTTATCATCTTCTGAAGAGCAAACCATCTCTCCGAGGCCCAGAATTCCTTTGGCTCTACAGTGTGGATTTGGGGTTCCAAGCTCAGCTTATGTCCAATTTAGGTTACTCTGTACCCGAGCTGCCCAACTTCAGTGGATGGTTAAAACTTTTGAAGTTTGTTCAAGAATGTGCTTTACATTCTGTTGCGTGGCAGGAAAGATTCCTTCTTTTTAATTTTTCATTTAAAGCAGCCTTTGGTCAGAAAGGCAGACCCAACCAAGGCATCGTGAGTCAGTAATCTTTCAAAACGTTGGGTTGGGCCTGCAGAGGTATCTGGTTATTCAAGAAGGATCTAAGACTTATCTGTATGGAAAGAAAGTCAATTAGAGCCACCAACACAGCTCTTTGACTCGTGGTTATGAGTTGAGCATCTAATCTGCTCCGGAGTGGGGATGTGGTTCTCCAACTTTACTCATCAGAGGAGTTTCATTAGTGTCTGTGAGGCTCCGATGTAACAAATACTTCCATGTGTGAGAATTTTGACAGTTCAAGATGGACTTTTATGGATGTTTGTGCCTAAAGGCACCCACCGGCTCAGGGTCATTTAACGTGTGATTAAACCAAAATATGGTTGATCTTGGAGAAGGAAAATGTGTCACACAGGTGAAAAGAGAAGAGAGTTTTGAGGGTGATCTGGGCATGACTGAAGCCTGGGGAACCCTGAGGTACCATGACATTGATATGATGGAAAGTGTGGGTCAAGAACGTTGAAATGGGATGTGGTGGAAGAGGACGCGAAGAGGCAGCTCTGTAGGAAACCAGGCTTCGGAGCTTCAGCTCCTGATGGCACAGCTCTCATGGCTTTTGGCACGGTTTGGCTGCCTGCAGGAGATCTGCATCTCAGGAGAGTAAACTGGGAAGGAAGCTAATGCTGTGGGAGTGTTCAGCAGATGCATCCAGGAGTTACCTCCTGGATCAGACCATGGCCTGGGTCTAGAGGTCAGACGGTCCCTAAAAGTGCCATCTAGTGCTTCCTTGTAGTACTGGAGCATCCCAAACCCTTTGTTTTTGGAGAAAGTAAGACCTCCATCAGCTTGTTTGGTTGTGTTGAACCAAGGGCTTGTGGAAAGCTGGGCTCTTCTGAGTTTATTTGGAGGCATCACGTTTGTCTTCTGCTTGGCGTGGGATTGAGCGTGAGTTGGAAACCTCCTCGGGCAGGTTGATGTGCATACTGCAAAACGAACTTGTATGGCTGCCCTTTGTGGGGCAGTATCTCTGCAGGGACTCGAGCACAGGTAGGTGAAGGCAAACACCCCCTCTTCCCTTGACCTTCAGATCGTGGCATGGAGCTGAGGACGGACGATGGGTTCACCTTCCCTGGGTGTGCCCAGTGTAGCTCCCAAATTTCAAAAACTAGTTTGTTAGAGTCAGGCTCTGGTCTGGTGACTGTCAAGCCGTGAGCATGCTCGGTATGAGCGAATACGGTTGGTCGTGGTCTTTATGGTATGGAATCGTTCCCTTGCTGTTAACGCTGTGGGGTAAAACTCTTGGCTTTAAATTGCTTAATTTCCAGTCTGCTCGCTCAAAGAATGTCCTTTGTTCCTTGCAACTCAAATTGCGCAGTTTCTGGGGAAGGATAGTGCCCTGGGCTATCTCGTAGGAGGGTTGAGGTGGGTAGAAGAATGATCACATTATTCCCCGTAGACAGGCGGTTCGCTGCGGCTGCGGAGGGGCCGCTTTCGCGGGCGTGGGTGTCCTGATTTGCCGGGGGTGGAGAGGGGAGCCCTTTGGCTTTGCCCCAAAGGGCTTCACCCCAAAGGTTATCAAGATTTGGTGGCGTTTGCCTTCGGTGAGCTCGTCTCTCGTGTGAAGGTCCCCGGCTCCCCAGCTCCCCATCGACACGTTTGCAGGGAGCTCCGAATCGCGTCGCGTTTTGTGTGTTGGTGCCAGAGCTGTCTTATTTTCGTGTGGCTGTTGGCGTGTGAATCCGTCCATATTGTGATGTAGAAACAAGAGCGTTTTCCTTTTGAAGTTCAGAAAAAAAAACCAACAAACACCCAACAAAAAAAAAAACCAAACCCCCACCACGTTGTTTATTCTGCTGGTTTTTGTCCAGTAACACCGGGCATCTCCTGCCCGAATGCAGAGATGGAGAAAACAAATCCCATTTTAAAATGAAATAGGAGCTTGTCTGCCTTTTGATATTGGAAAAATGCCTTTTCTAGAGGATATTCGTAGTACAGGGATGATTCGATCAGGGACGAGCGGTTGATCCGGGGACCCTCAAAGGCAGGGCTGGGATTTTCCCCGCGGAACACTCCGGGGAAGGTCCCCGAGGCGTGCGGCGCTGGCAGGAAAGCCATTGTAAAGCCATTAAAGGTGTCACGCCGCTTATCTGCTTTTTTGTTTGTTAAAAAAAAACAACACAAAAAAAGGCTACAAATAAAGCAGTGTCACAAGATCCTACTTGTAATTGAGGGTCCTAAATTAATTAGCCATGGTGAATGTTCTGCATGGCTTTCTCTCCCTTCTGAAGAAGGACCTCTTTGTGCATCACGGCCGAAGGCCGCCCGGGCAGGATCCGCACATGAAATACCTGAGGGCATCACGGGGCCTTTTTCCTCCCTCTCTTATTTTCACACTTCTCTTCCCCTTTCCCCGCCTGTCCTTTCGAATTCTTTGAATGAGAAGATTTCTCAACGTCTCTTCTCAGCGTCGCTTCCTCTTCGACTCCCTCCTATTTCCCTCCGTGCCTCTAGAATCCACGGCAGTAGGAGGGTTACCCCCGTTGTTTGATTTTTTTTTTTATTTTTTTTTCTTTTCCACGTGCTGTGAGTTTGCAGAGCTCCACGAGCTGCAGCTGATCCTTCTCCAGGATCCTCTCCACTGGTTTGACACAGTGACTGGTGCAGTTTAGGTGATGTGCTGCTTGTGGCTCTTCTGCTGTGCCTCTTCCTTCGGGGCTTACCGCTTTTTCTTTAGATTCCCTTTTTATAGCCAGTTCCATCCTTTTTTTTTTTTCTTTTCTGATGATTGACAGTGTTTTGCTCTCATCTCTTGACTGAGCGCTGACTTTCAAGAAAGTCTGGATTTCTCTAGCATTGGAGATTTCTGCCTTTTTTTTCTATTCAGTCTCTTAAATTTTTTTTTTTATTAATTAAACTTTTAATTAATTAAATTAATTAAACAGACAGCAGCTGTTAAGCCTGAACATACAATTGCACTTTCTATAAAGACATTTTATATCATTCAAATCAGATTTTATATTTTGAAATGGTGATTTAACATCATTAATCATCGACGGATCCAAAGCCCTTCCAGATTTTACATTTCATTTGTGCTTCCCGATCGCCCAGGGTTCTACCCTCGCAGCACGTGGACGAACTTCTCCCCTCCCAACACCCCCATTTTGCGTGGGGAGCCGTACCGGAGCTGCTGGTAGATGAGGAATGTGTCCATCAGCCCCAAAATAAATCAGAATGGGAAATGTGTCGGGGAAAATAATCCACCAGCTGTTCCACCAAGCTGTCACTGGTGGCTCAAATGCAGGAATTAGACCAGTCTAACCAAGATGAGGACGTTGTTCTGCAGGCACGGCCGCACGAGCCCAGGTTGTCCCCGTCCCCTGTAATGGGAGGCGTTGAGCCAAGGTCTGTGCAGAGCATTCCCCGGTGCTGAGCAGAGCAGCCCTGAAGAAAAGGACTTGGGGGTGCTGGTGGGTGAGAAGCTCACCATGAGCTGACAGTGCCCACTCGCAGCCCAGAAAGCCAGCTCCTGGGCTGCAGCAAGAGAAGTGTGGCCAGCAGGGCCAGGGAGGGGATTCTCCCTCTCTATTCCACTCTCCTGAGACCCCACCTGGAGCCCTGCCTCCAGTTCTGGAGCCCCTATTCCAAGAACGATCTGGAGGTGCTGGAACGTGTCCAGAGAAGGGCCATGAGGGTGATCCGAGGGCTGGAGCACCTCTGCTGTGGAGACAGGCTGAGAGAGCTGGGGTTGTTCAGTCTGGAGAGGAGAAGGCTGCGAGGAGACCTTCTGGTGGCCTTCCAGGGTCTGAAGGGGGCTACAAGAAAGCTGGGGAAGGACTTTTGAGGATTTTGGATAGTGATAGGACAAGGGGGAATGGATCCAAACTAGAGGAGGGGAGATTTAGATTGGATGTAAGGAAGAAGTTCTTCCGCATTAGGGTGGTGAGACCCTGGCACAGGTTGCCCAGAGAGGGGGTGGAAGCCCCATCCCTGGGAGTTTTGAAGGCCAGGTTGGATGGGGCTCTGAGCAACCTGGTGTAGCGGGAGGTGTCCCTGCCCATGGCAGGAGAGTTGGAACTGGATGATCTTCAAGGTCCCTTCCAACCCTGACAATGCTATGATTCCATGATTCTCTCCAGGAGCTTTCCGATATCTATGTGCAGTCCAAAACACGTTCTACTGCACCGGGAGCTCCTCCAACCACTGCTGTGCTACCTTAAAACAGGGTAAAACCAGTGAAAAACTCCGTTTGCCTCGCAGCCAACCTACCAGTGCAACCTGGGAAGCTGCCTGTAATCTGTTCCAGTTGTAAACTTACAATCAGTCCTCACCCTACTACCCTCTTAATGCTTCTAGGGGCTGCTTGAGCTAAATCTGCTCAGCATGAGCATAATCTTATTTTCCCGTTCAACGCCACGTTGTGGCGAGCGGGCCGGGCTAATTAAACTGCGCGGCCGCTCGCGGACCGACGCTTTTGATGGAGTCACTGGAGTCATTCCCGTTTAAATCCAGCAGCCACCAAGCCGGGGCTGATGTCGGAGACGTATTTCATAGAGCTCTAATGAGCCTACATTTCAGGTATGCGTCCTCTTGCCCAGCCCTCAACACCGGGGCTGCGACACAGTGTTTACCCAAGGAAATTAAAGCCAGCAATGTGCACGTTCAGGTTGTTGGGTTTTTTTTCTTCTTGGCTTTTTTTTTTATTTAACTCTCGTGCATTTAAAAAAAAACAAACAACAAAACAACCAACCAACCCAAGAAAAAGCCTCCTCGCGACGCCCTCCTTGGGCCGTTAAAGTTTGTGCGTGATTGATTCGAGCGGGCGGAATGAAAAGAGCAGATCTTTTCTACCACGTTCCAAATCATCCGTCAGAAATCGGAGGGGAGACGGTTGTGCCCCCGGGAAGCGGGGCGTACGTTACCCCCCACCCCCTTTAATTGTGAGGCCTGGATGTGTGCGAACTGTTTCTCCCCGTAATTGGATGAGGGTCACTGGCTGCCCCGAGATATATGGGCACACTAATCAGAGAATAATTTCGACCGAGGTTGAAGTTGCCAGGAAAAGTTGTAAAAGTTAATTTTATAGGAGCTCGTACGAAATATCGGCGAGCGGTTTCGGAGTTATGGTTTTATTTGCTTTGTCCAGTGACGTTTTTATGACGGTTTGTTATTATTATTTGTGTTTTCGATGCAATTTTGGGCAGAGGGGAGGGAGCGCTGACCTGATTAGCAACCGGAGCAGCCTGTACAGATGGATCAACCAAAATAGCAGGAATTCATAAACTGACACGAACTGCCCTGGCCGCAACCAGAATTAAATCAACTTGCAGGATGATTTATATATATATATTTTTTTTTTTTACCCTTATATTCTTCTTTTGATTTCCAGCAAGTGGCAAAGTCCCTCTGGAGTGGATTTAATAAGCAGGTTTATAAATATACCGTAGGGAAAGCGGGACGTGGTGGGAACACGCATGTTTTGGGATGTCAGCAAATGCAGAGAGCGGTCATTTGGTTTGGAACTTCATCAGACTCGTCTCCAAAGCTGATTTTTGTGTTACAACCGTGTGAGTCCTTCCTTAATCTCCCCCTAATAATGTTCAGTTGTGCTGTTCTCGTTGATATTAATAGATGTGGCTGAGCCCTGATGTCATCAGGTGCAGGCTGCTGCCATTTATAGGCCTATTTCAGGTGAAACGCTTCATACTTGGTTTTTTTGCCCTTTTTTCCCCGTAAATGTGTTGTTGAGTGGTGCAGACCCATGCCTCTGATCTGAAAGAGTTTGTTAAGGACTCAGTAACATAAATAGGCACAGGATAGCCCACAGTAAAAAAAAAATAAAAAATAAAAATTAAGTCTTATCCCGTTTTGCAGACATGCAGTGGGAGAAATTGAGGAGGGATGGGAGTTGCCCTGGAGCTCAGCAGAGAGAAGATCTGCGGGGATGTCGGCGGACCCTCGCTGGAGCCCCCTCAGACTCTGCCTTCGGAGCCTTCCAGCCGGACGCGAGCCGGCACCCTGCCAGGGGCCAGGCTCTGCTGGGTCCCAGCCCCAAAACATAGGGTATAAAATGTTATAGCCCTTTCTAAATGAGTAATTGCTTTGGAAAGAGCCCCGTTAAAAGAGCGAACGATGTCAGGGCCGTGAAGTTCCCCATTAAACTGGAGCGAACGCCTGGAGAGTCCAGGCGAAGTCGCCGGCCAAGGCTGACGGAGCGCTGCTGGATCACCGCTCGGCTCTCGTCCGCACTCGCTGCTGGAAGGTCTGGGCGCCGGCCCCAGGAACGGCTCTCTGCTTTTTCAGCAGCATGACTTCAATATTCTTTCTCAAAATAATTTTCTGTGGTCCCGGAGAATCCCCTGAGCTTTGCAGTTTAAATAAAAGCCAGACCTCAAATGAAAGCCTTGTAACGTTCGAGCAACCCACGTTGACGGTTTCTTGAGCGCGGCACGACCCTTTTTCCCAAAGCAAACAAGAAAGTCATGCTTCTGAATGAAAGATTTGGGGCTACTAAATGGCCTGAAATGCTTTTGGATGCTTGTCTGGTTGCCTTTAGGTTTTCTTCTTCCAAAGAGAAAAGTTTGCTGTCGGGAGGCGCTGTTGGTGATTTTGGGCTCGCACTCGGTCTGTCGCCAGCGGAGATGTTGATGTTTGGTGATGAGGCGTGGCGTTACGGTCTCATCACCTTTTCCTTGGGCAATGTTGAGCAAGGGTTTGGAACACAGGTTAGGAGAGAAACGTTCACTGTAATCTGTCATGACATCAAAGGAGCTTCCTTGATTTGAAAGAGTTTTAGCTGCCCCGTGTTTTTACCTGATGCCATCGACACACCAGGTTGCTTTATAGCCACGGTGCTCCTGAGGTCGGTACGTGAAATCATGGAATCGCTTTGGTTGGAAGAGACTGTTAAGATCCTGGAGTCCCAGCGTTGCCCCATCCCTGCCAGGGCACCACTGAGCCCTGTCCCTCAGCACCACATCTCCACGCCTTGGAAACCCCTCCAGGGATCAGGGGGACTCCAGCCCTGCCCTGGGCAGCCTGGCACAGGCCTGGACAATCCTTTTGCGGAAAACATTTTTCCTTATATCCGACCTAAACCTCCCCTGGGGCAATTTGAGGCGGGGTCCCTCTTGTCCTGTCCCTTGTTCCTTGGGAGCAGAGCCTGATCCCTGCTGGCTCCAACCTCCTGTCAGGGAGTTGTGGAGAGTGAGGTTCCAGTAACCCGAGGTCCTCCTGTGGTGGGGAATTGGCTTTGGGAGCCCCATTTTCCCTTAGATGCAAGAGGTGAGTTGGATGACCGGGCAACAGCAGCAGGGTGCTCCGCGTTGGACACTCTGAAGGTCTGTTCCTCAGAACCGATCTTGTGTGGTTCATTTACAGTCTTTTAAATGAAATATTTTTAGCTGAAAGACGCTGGTCTAAGTGCAGCGTTCTGGGTGACCCACCCCTAGCCGTGCAAACTCGTGACAGCCCAGAGGGCCTTGGCAAAGAGAGGAAATAGGACAAGTGAGCAGAGGCAGCTCCACCTCAGAGACCTCTGTAGGTGTTGGTGTGGTGGTGACCGTTCCTTCCTAACAAAGCTGAGGGCGAGCGGAGCGGCCGGACAGCTTGTCGCCAGGCGGCCCCGGGCTCCCGGCCTGCTCAGCCGTTGAGTTTGTTCATGGTCACGAGAGTTTTCTGCAGTCGCTTCGTATTAGGAGAAACTGTGACTTTTTGGAGAAGGGCTTGTGTAATTGGGGTTGTTTTTCAGGGCCTGTTGCTGTTCACCTTCCTGTTATTCATCTTCGCTTGTCACCTCAGCTGCACAGCCTCGATTCTTTTCTGCTGGGCCGAGCCTGGTAGCAGAAAAACTACTTTGGAGGGACCGGGGGGTGGACTTCATCACTAATAATAAACCTCTAGAGGAATCAGCAAATATTTAGCGTTGGCATTTGACACGAAACGGGCGTTTTGCCATTTGATTTCAGAGAGTAGCTGCTTTGCTTTGCTTTTTCCTTTTGTGGTTTTGTTTTTGGGGGGCCTGCCGCAAGTGCACGGAGCTTGGGCTGCTCGGGCTGCCGAGCTGCACCTCTCCAACCACGTGCCGGGTGAGTTTCTTTATTACGTAGGACAGATAAAATCAAACGTCAGCAGCGTTCGAGAAGCGTGTGCCTTGTGAAACAGGGCAACGGGCCTGTGCTGGAGGAGAACGGCAGTTCTTGAACGTTCTCCTGGCGGTTTCCTTCGTTACTGCCGACCTTAAATTCCAAGAGCCGGGCTTCATACAATATTATCGGGGGGATGACAGATGGGAGCTTTAATTTTGATGCTCCCCTTTTGATGCTAAAGTTTCATTAACCAGAGCAAAAAAAAAAAAAAAGCAACCACTTTTTCCCTCCTTTTCCCTCCTTTTCCCTCTCTATTTTCCCTTTCCCCACACCTCTTTCCCTCCCCTCCCCTTTCCCTTTTCCCTCTCCTTTTCCCTCCCTTCCCTTTTGCTCCCCCCCCCTTTTCCCTTTT
>VWZK01017644.1:0-73079 GCA_013396935.1 Baryphthengus martii | reverse complement strand
TTCCCTTTTGCCCCCCTCCCCTTTTCCCTTTTGCCCCCCTCCCCTTTTCCCTTTTCCTTTTATTAGTATTTTTCCTTTACCCAACAGCTACCGTTGTTTCTTGACAGACAGTAGGTCAAAAAACCACCAGAATTCCAGGTCTTCAAGAACACCGCTCCATCTCCGGGGCCATTTAAAGAATTTAGGGGCACAGAACAGGACGCAGCTCTGCCTCTGTGGTCTCTCAGTGCCCAGTTTCTTTCTTTCACTAAACTGGGGATGCACAAACATTTCTTTCAAGTCCTCAGTGTGGAGGGGAGTGGATATGAGGAGAGTTCGCTCGCTGTCTAAGCTCCCCTTATCAGGGATGACAGAGTTCTTGAGGGGGGGAGATGTGAGATACTGACGATTCTCAGCAGAATTTCTTAGAAAGAATAAAAAAAAGTGTTGGTTTTGTTGGTTTTTTTTTTATTAGCAGGAAAAATATTTGCGTTATTAAAAACATCTGCATCCAGCTGAGATTGCTCTTATCAAGCAAAACGTTAATTGCTTTTGATGGAAGCAGCAGCAGGATTATTCAAATAGGCCTTTAGTCTCCATGATACTGTTAATTAAGCCCCTTATTTTATTTAGACAATTATGTTGAAACGATCATGGAATTACAGGAGCTCTAATTGAGCTCTTCTTTTCCTACCTGCTTAAAGATCCCACGTGGCTTTCAAGAGAAGGGAGGTGGGGCTGGGCTTATGTCCTGGGGGATTTCAAACCCCAGAATCTAACGTGAATTGGTCAACTTCCAGTTCTTGTTTCTGTCTGTAAGTTTACAGGGTGGCTGGAAGGGGTTTGCTTTATTTTTTAAATTATTTTTATAGTGGATTTTTGCTTTCCAGCAACCTTCTGGTGAGGTGTGGGGTGTGTGGGCTGCTCCTCCCACGAAGCCCACACCTGCTCCTGGTGTTTTCAACCCAGAAAGGTGGTCTGTGGGAGGGACAGGAATATCCATCCCATCGATGCACGGAGAAACGGAGAGCTGCTTCCATCCACCTCAGCCCTGTGGGCTTTTATTCCCACTGAACACATGAGTTTGCTCTCCATGCTCCCAACTCTTCTCCCATCACCCTAAACAAGCAGCGATGCTCCTCAGCTCACCGGAGGTGGGGGAGAATGGCTTTTTGCAGCCCTTCTCGTGCTGTTTGCCTTTTATTTCCAGGGATGTTGGATGGAAAATAGGATCCTTTCTGCTCTGGTCACCAGGCACCCATTTCCCCAGCTCTCCCTGGCTCTGTGCCTGGCACCCAGAGCTCAGTTGCTGCTTTAACTCTTGCGCCCTGGTCGTGCTGGCGTGGCTGGCTCTGCCAAGCTGTGCTCCTTGCATTTTTAAACTATATCCGTGTCAATCTAAGCAAAAAACCCTTCCCACTTCTAAAATCTGTATTTTTCCCCATATTCTTTTTATTTATAAATTCCTCTGCTTTCACTGTAATTAATAATTCACAGCCCCACGCTCGCTTGTTTTTCCCCTCTGCTGCCAGTTTGCTTTGCAGCCGTTCTGAGCTTCCAGGTGTGAGTTATTTCTCTCGCTTTCCTTGTTCCCTTCTTATTTTTCACCATCTGCCCCATTTCCCCGCTCTGTGGTTTTCCCTGCACTGCAGCTGCCTCCTCCTTGCTTTCCCAAGGAGATCTCTGGGGCTTTTCCCAAGTGGACGGGAGCAAAGGTCTGAGGTGACCTCAGCAGAGCTGCCACTTGGCCAGCACCTGGGCAGGATCGGTCCTGGCCGCTTTAGCTCATTCTGCTCTTCGCTGCTTTGCCTTCAAAAACCTCCGTGGAAGGAGGAGAGTGCGGAGCGAGAGAGGCGAGATTTTCAAACTACTGTATCGGTTTAGTAACGGGGATCAAGAGTTGTTTTAACTACATTTCCTAAACATATTCCAGGTGTGAAATCCATAACTTGCCTTTCCTCCTTTCTCTCTCTCTTTCCTTCCTCTCCTCGGGCAGCGCGGTGTTGGTTTCTCTCTTGGCCGCAACTGAAAACCGCAGCGAACCCTCCGCCGTGCCCGGCTCGGCAGCCGGAGCAGATCCAAGGTGGTCCCTCGGCTTTGCCGGCGAGAGTTTTGGATCTGTGGCAGGAGGATATCATTTCTTGAGAGTCCTAATGTGGAGAAGAGCCCTGAAGCAGCAGCTTGGGGTTGAGACGTGGTGGGGGTTCAGATGTGTTTGCACCCAGTTCTCTTCAGGTCAAGTGGGGAGTTAGAGGTCGGTGGAGTAAATGATGAGCAAGTGGAGACAGATGGATGGGTAAAATTAAGAGTATATCCCTCAGTCTGGTGGGCAGCAGTCTGCGTACGTAGTAGTGACATCGCTTGGTGGTTCTAGCACGAGGAGAAGGACCCACGCGTACAAGGGGGGCACCAGGACTTGGTGTCAGACTCTTGATGTCTGCGAGGCCGGGGCAGGAGGATGCTCCCCGAGCTCAGCGCTGCTTCAGGGGAGTGGGCAGAGGAGGATGTGCCTGCCTGGCCATGAATAGGTCTCCTTTACACCATGGTTATGTCGTGTTTTGGAAGAGGAATTCACTATTTTGATCGCTGAAGGATTTCCCCGTTTGGTTGTCCAACCCACAGCTGAAGGACAAGGGAATGTGATTGTTCTCTTGCTTAAAAATGTGGATTTTTCGCATCATCGAGAGAGAGCACGAGCGCTTCTGAACCACTCGAGCTGTTTTAACTGGTTTTTCTATGTGGAACAAATGACCATGGCCCAAAAAAAATCAGGAGAAACTTCTTTGGTGGGAGGGGGTTGGAGCCTGGCCCAGGCTGCCCAGAGAGCTTGGGGAGTCTCCTTCTCTGGAGAGATTCCAAAGGTGCCTGGACCCTGCGCTGCTGGGCTCCCTGCTCCGGGTGACCCTGCTGGAGCAGGGGGGTGGCACCAGAGGAGCTCCAGGGGATGTTTTGAGCCTTGCAGACTGGTTTTTAAGGAAAAACACCTGAAGACCTCCCTTGCTTTTTTTCTACCTTGTTTATACCTGCGAGGCGAGTTATTAAATTTAAAAATACACGTGTCCTTGGGGCTTACGTCTGTTTTAAGCACCGAAGAGTGTATTTTAGAGCTCCTGTGATCTGCACCTTTATAACTATGGGGTGCCCTGGCCCTTTCCATCGTTGCCTTCCTGTCAGCCATCCTCCAGCACCTCCCCCGTGGTCACCAAGGGGTTTTTTTGGTGCCAAGGGGCCGTTGGTGCTGGCAGTGGACACGGAGGGGACCAGGGGCACCCCCTCCACCCAAGGTGTGGAAGCTGCACATCCCTGGGATCATCGTGGTCATCCAAGGCGCAGGTCCCCTGGGACCGCAGATAGCTGACCCCCTTGTCCTCCTACTGGTTTTACTAGACTTGGGCTAATTAGTACCACGGGTTCATCCGAATTTGGTCGGTGTCCCACAGTTTGAACAGGAAGGTGACGTTAGCGCTGCACCTGCTTGAAGAAAATAGCTCCTTTTCTTGCTGTTTCTGCCCTGTCTGTGCCATCCTGTCCCAGAAAACCTCCAGGGAATCGGAGAGCCCAGAGGATTTGCTGGTGGCCTCATCCTACATCTGCCCCTGCTCGCCGGGGCCCCGGGCACTGGCAGATGTCTCTCCCCAGCGGGGAGCTGCCCTGATCAAAGCGTATTTACTGTCCTGGGGACAAGGAGAGGCTCTGTTATGTCAGGTGCATCCGATTCCCGTCTCGATTCCCGTTTTCCGGAGCTGTTTAGGAAGCGTCACGTGCAGAGGGGTTCCCAGAGCAGGTAAAGCACAGACTTGTCCATCTCCTGAAACGAGCCGGGTTTGTTATTGCTCTGCCTCAAACTCGGCAACAAAGCTGAGTTCCCTTGTTTGTGTTTGCTGGGAATGTCAGGAGGATGATGGATATGGCTGGAAAGGTAAATAATCGGCCGGGCTGAAGCGTAGCCCGAGCAACCCTGAGAATGTGCAGTCAACTCTCCTGAAGGCCTCTCATTTGTTACGTTTGATTTGACAGATTTTGGTGATAGCTCAATATTTTCACTCTGCTTCGGACCCACAGTGTTTATTTCTGTTAGAAGTTCCTTAAACATCCCAGATTTGTTCTTCTTAAACAGTTGCTTCAGTTTGTCGAGGCTTTAAGGCAGGAGATGCCTCTGACTTTGCTGGCAGCGCAAAGAAATAAATAATCCGCTTCCAGGATTTCCAATTTAGTTCTGTTTATTTTCTTTTAATACACACAAAGTAGCTGGAGCTACAGGGCTGGGTGATGCGTTGGGTTAATTCCATCCGTGTTTGTTTAAAATTGATGGACTCTGGTGTCCCAGAGCAGGGAGGTGCAGCGAGTGCTGGGTAAAATGGGCCGAATTATCTGACTCTGTTGCCAGAGGAGAGACGGATCGTTGCTGCAACCCCTGAAGAAATGGGAAGCGTGGGCAGCTTTGGGGTGAGCCAGGGCCGTAGGGTTGAGAGGTGGCCACGTGAAGCCTGAGTGACGACAAGTTTGTGAGATCCCTTTCCCTCCTCTCCAGGGTGACGCTCGGCACTCAGATCCCTCAGGTTGTGGAGTCCCCATGATCCCTGGAGCGGTCTCAAAGCCGTGGAGTTGTGGTGCTGAGGGACGGGGCTCAGTGGTGCCCTGGAAAGGTTGGGACAACATTAGACTCCATGATCTTGAAGATCTGTCCCTGTCTAAACAATTCTGTGTTTCCTGATGTAGGGTACAAGGTAATTTTTCACTTGGAGTCAGTTGATGTTAATTTATGGTTGAGATTTCCTTCCAGGAGCATCTTCCCCAGGGCTCCTTGGGGTGCAGTGCATCATCAGAGATGTTCAGTGGCAGGATGTGTAACGTAAGGATAAAAAGCCCACTTCTGTAGGTATAATGAAGCCACAGTGCAATTACAGCCGTGAAATATTCCCAGAGCAGAAAGGCTCCTGGTGCCAAATGCTGATTTTCCTTGGTTTGACCAAGAGTATGGTCTTGTCGGGATGGTGCTGGCTGGGTGTGCTCGGCCCAGGGGCAGGGGTGTGGGCAGGGCTTTATCACCTTTAGCCAGACATCCAGGATGAGGACACGGCTCTTAACATCCTCATGGGAGCTGGGGAGCAGAGCTCCCCCTCCATTTTTATTTTATTTCAATGCTCCCAACCAACCAAGCCAGTATCTACCCGGTGCCTGGAGCCATTTGGAAGCAGATTAAAAGTTTTCATCGGCTCTTCTTAATCGAGGCAGATAAACCAGGCTAATAGTCATGTGTTGAGTTATTGAAGGGAAGTTCAGGTAACATGCAATCACCTTTAACCTTCGGCTTCCTAAGACCTCCTGCCTGGCGATTGTTTGTCTGTGGTGTAAACCATAGTCCAGTTCATAAATTATTATGTAGTCCCGCTAAGCTTAATGCAGCGCAGGTTTCACCGTGTTTCATTTTGTGGCGTAAGCTAATTCTGGCTGTGCACGCAATAAAGCTGCAACGCTGCGAGAATTAACCCTTTCCCCCACCATGGCGAGGGAATCGGCGCTCCTCGCACGCTGGCGTCGGTGGCGCGGTCGTGGGGGGGGGGGTCTGCGTTTCGCTCCTGGGTGTGATCCGTGTGCGAGTCTCTGGTTTTGGACGTTCCCAGGGAGTCTGAAAAATTCCCTGAAGGAAACAGAGTGGGGAGGTTTTAGGGAAAAAAAAATTAAAAGTATCTAAGGTGTTGTTTTTAGAATTCAAAGTTAACGCCACTGTGATGATTTTAGAATTTAAGGTCAACAATTTTGCAGCAGGGATATTAGAAAAATGTGTTTTGGTGTAATGGCACCTCGGATAGTTGACCGCTCCAGTTGCAGATGTCCCTGCTCCCTGCAGGGGGACTAGACTAAATGACCTTGAAAGGTCCCTTCCAATCCAAATCACGACATTTTTACCTCAAAATGATATTTTTTAATTGAATAGAAGCCAGTATTGTGCATTGTCACTATCCTGTGACAAGGAGCTGGTCCCCGAGGATGTTGAGATCGTGGGTGTATCTGTGGACTCTGGAGTGTCGGGGGGTGCAGCTGAGCCCCCGCTCCTTGAAACACAAGCATCTGAGGGGCAGTGCCATTGGCAGGGAGCTGGACCCTTCCCTCCTTTGCGTAACTTCACTCCAAATGAATTTTATGCCAAGGGCTGCAATCGCGATCTTAAACTTGTTTCCTAACGTTTGCAGGTGTGGTGGTGTGAGGGTGGTGTTTTGGTTTTTAATCCCGGTGATTTGGGGCTTTTTGGCTACGTTTAACTGTAGTTGACTTTATTCAGGAGTATGACAAATCTTGCCCACCTAACGCATTGTTTTGGGCGGCTAAAACACAGAGCGAGGAGCCTGGCTGGCTGCCCTCCCACTGCTGCCCTCTGCGGGAACCGATGACTCCCTGAATCCCACCAGCTCCTGGAACCCCCTGAGCAACCCCAACCCCAATAACTCCCTGAATCCCACCAGCTCCTGAAACCCCCTGAGCAACCCCAAACCCCCTAACTCCCTGAATCCCACCAGCTCCTGGAACCCCCTGAGCAACCCCAACCCCAGTAACTCCCTGAATCCCACCAGCTCTTGAAACTTCACTAGCTCCCCCAGCCGTGATAACTCCCCAAACTCCACCGTCTTCCCAGCCCGAACAGCTCCCCAAACCCCACCAGCTCCTCCAGTCCCACTAACTCCTCAAACTCTTATCATCTCCTGAAACCCCACCAGCTCACCCAGCCCCAGTAACTCCCCAGGTCCACCATCTTCCCAAACTCCACCAGCTCCCCAAACCCAGATAACTCCCCAAACTCCACTATCTCCCCAAACTCCACCATCTCCCCCAGCCCTGATAACTCCCCAAACTCCACCATCTCCCCAAACCCCACCACCTCCCCAAACCCCTCTCCTCCTCCTTCACTCCAGCTTCTCACCTCATCCTGCTTTTCCTCCTCTCCACCCCGAAAGCCCCGCTGCCAAGGTCACCGCCACGTGTTGTAACCACACCGTGGGATGACCTCGTGGTCAGTCCTGACTGGAAAATCCCCTGCAGCATCCCTTTCTAACCATGAATAACCTAAAATTGAAGCGTTAGACCAACGTTCATCAGCAAGTCCAAATCTGTTGTGAATTTTTTTTCCCCAGCACTCCCCTTTTTCCCCCCTTTTCCCTGGTGCTTCACGCTGGGTCTTGGGCCGGATCTCAGGGTGGTTTCTTGGGGTGCTGGTGCCTGTGGGTGGGTCACCATGGTGGGAGAAGGGCTCCCACAGGAGCAGGGAGCAGAAGGTGGCCCATACAGAAGAGCATTTCTCTGGTACACCAGGTCTTGCCGTTATCTGCCGCTTCACGATACCTTAGAAGCGTAACAAGCTAATAGATCGATATTGCTTTAATAATAACAATGCATTAAGTTAATAATATGTTCACATCATGTACTTAGAATTCAGTTGTAAGTGATGATTTTAGCAGTGGGTTTTTTTATTCTTCTGAAGATCTCTGGAAATTCCATTTATATTCACACACTTTTTTTGTGATCCCAATTATTCTGAATTTCTGTCAGTGGTTCCTCCTCCTATTCAGCGGTTACTGGTTTCCATTTCAGGAGCAGATCTCACGCCCCGGGGTGAGGGGTGGCTGATTCACAGCGTAACTGAAGGGTAAGAAAAGGTCAAAAACCTCTTGGAATGAAGAGCGGAATCCTGTTGCTTGCGGGGACTCCCAGTTGCTGTGGCAGGACCTGGGTGCACGGGCCTTTTGGGGGTTGTTTTATGCCCAGACTGCTCAGCAAGTTCTTTTGTCTGGACTTTGACATTGTAATATATATTTTTTTATTTTTTTTTTTTGTGGAGAAGCCACGGGAGAAAAAAAATTCAGATATTGCTGCTGGGCAAAGCAAACCTTAGGAATGAGCTGCCATTTTCTGGGAGCAGTTGCTTCTCGCCTTGCCTCTCCAGCAGCCCCGTTACACCGGCGTTCTCAGCCTTCCTTGTTTTCGGAAAAAGTTATTGCTTCATTAGCTCTGCAGGGCCTGGATCTCATCCATGAGGTGGGAGATTTGCACCAGAGGAGCTGGACTGCCATCGAGGTCTGCCTCCTCTCTGATCTCCAGCCAGCTGGCTTTGGGAAACCCTCTGCTTTCTTGGTCCTCGCTTCCTTCTCTGGAGCTGGATCTGATCCCCTGTCCCGCTCCACCGCGTCGGCTCACCTGTGAATCCCATTCTGACCCCCTGGCCCCAGTAGCCAGCACCAGGTTACCTCCTGCTCTCCTTGGCTTGGGCCAGACCACCTCCTGTGCTTCCCATTGCTCTCAGCCCACTCCCACCCTGCTCACGGTGCCCCTCTTGTATTATCCCACTCGACCATGGAGAGCAGAACTTGTTCAGACCAAACATGAGTCTCTTACAACCTCTTCATCCTCCTGCAGTCAGATTTAAAAGACAGCAGTGCTCCTTAGGAGAGAGCCACCCTATCTGCCCGCTCTTCCTACTGGGCCACAGCTTTTCCAGTTGTTTTCCCTGCCCTTTCAGTTCCATCTCCTCTTCTAGGTGGGTGTCTACCTCCCTTCTTCTTCCCTGGTATAGCCAGAATGGAGGTATTTGTCTTTGGAGGTCTCGATCTCCAGTGATCCTTGGAGGCTGGCTGTGGTTCATGTTATTGTGATGCCCTCTGCAAGAGGGCTCTCCAACCTGTAGAGCCACAGGTCATCTTCTGCTGGCACCTAGCGTGGTACTGATGAGAGGAATCGTTCTAATCTCTCCTTTCTTAAATGGGCCACCCAACTGCTGCTGGCAAAACGTGCAGGATGACCTGGCAGGAAGATTTGGCCGCACTTTCATTTGGATTTTTGTCACCTCGCTGCGAACACTGCGTAGCCCGGAATGTCCCTGGACGGCTTTTCCCCTCTTCCCTTCGAACAGTGAGTAATAACCAACTTGCTGGTTGAAAGCAGGAGTGAGTCTGCACTGGTACTGTTTGTTACTCCTGCTGGAGAATCTGCCCTCAGAGTGCCGTGAGCACGACTTCGTCGGGATGGTGAACACCGTTTCTTCACCCCCTATCCCCGCAAGGGCTCAGCTCCTGAAGTGGCTTCCCTTCTGCGGTGGTTTGCAGGTTCTGCTGGCTCTCCTGGGAGCTCTGGAGCCCCTTTCCTCTCTGATATTGAGCAACGTGATTCTTGTCATCTTCCACTGACCCTTGGCAATCAAATAAGAGACTCTTTTGGGTTGATCCTAGTCCATTGCCAAAAAGGAGTTAGAAGGTGTTTGAGATACCTCCAGGCAGCCAAGCCCACATCCAAATATTTCTGTTGTTGACTTGTTATTTCATTGTCTCCCCTCCCAAAATTTTCTGCTCCAGGCACGGCTCGGTCGCCAACAAGGCAGCAAACAGTCGTGACTGTCCTGAGGCAAATAGGAAATTCTTGATTCAGAAAGTGTCGGGAGACACAAAGACATTCCTCAACTCCATCCCTTCTCTGGAGTCTTTTCCGTTTGGTACTATGAACGGGCTGTTTATTGGGGCAACACATTAATTTTAAAATGCTCAGTTTTGAGAAAGAAATGCTGACACCAGCAAACTTGTCCCCGGTGGGATGCTGTGGGCAGTCACAGGGGTCAGTACCGGTAGGAATTTCCACACAGACTTGCAGAAGGTGGTGACACTGTTGTATCACATCACCTCAATCGTACCCATGGGGTTGCAGAAGGTGGGGAGATGGTTCATGCGGGTCCTCAGCAGGGGCTGGGTACAAAGCCCCTCCCATCTCGTCACCCCTCACACCTCCTTCGAGCCGCCGGGTTTATTTTTTTCCGAGGAGCCCGTTTTCCTCCCAGCAGCGGCAGCCGCCCGATGTTAGTTTTTCCATCTCCACCGGGAACCACGCTCCTCGTTAAAGCCGTTCCAGGGCCGGGAGGAGGGGCGGAGGAATCCGGTTCCTTCCAACAACACGCCGCGCCGCTCGCAGCAGGCGCGGCGCTGGGGCGAGCCGAGAACATTGACCCATTGAGGAGCGCGGCGGCCGCCGTGGGCACGTACCCGCAAAAGGTTCCCGCTCTCCTCGCCGCAAACTGACGCCTCTTGGCACCGTCGGCGTAAAGAGGTCCCTGGCAATTTCAGAACCCTCTACAAGTAACCTGAATAAGAACAGAAGCGTGATTTTCACGTTCCTGATGGCTTCTTGGTGACTGATAGGCGAAGCCTGGGAGAGGGGTCCTTCAGGTGCTGCTTTGTCACCGCTCTTCCCCTTTCCTGAGCTTGTTTATCATAATTTATTAATTCATCCGAGTCTTGAAACAGTTTGGAAAGTCAGATGCTCTTTGCTTTTCCCCTCAAATCTTGTGAGAGGACAGTCCTCATTTTTATTCTTTTTTTTTTACTGTTTCTGGAAACCAAAATGCTGAAAACCTGTTCATGCAACCCCAAATTTACAACCAGGCTGCTCTTGAATTCCCTTTGCAGTGATTTAACTTCTGTGCTCCTGACCATCCACAAATCTCTCTGGTTGTTGGTATCGGTTCCCCAGATTGCCGAGGACCTGCTTTCTCCAAGTGAGGAAGAAGGAGGAGGATTCTGTCAGCTGTGGGAGTGCTGTGCTGGTGGCTTGCTGGGCTCTCTGTCCTCATGGAGAAGAATGAGAGATGTGTTTGCATTCAAGGCTTTTGACCTTCTGCATCTAAACGTGGTGGTGGTTTCCATGCAGGCTTAGAAGATGAGACTTCTGTGCACAGCTATTTTTTTCCTGCCTCGCGGTTGCGTTGTCTTCAGGACCAGCTGGACCTTTAGACGTGCTGCGGGTGAACATTGGAATCACGTTTTTGGCATTCAGTTCTTTTTGAATTAAGATGTTCTGTTGGATAAGAAGTTTATGTGTGAGTTCCTTTAGCCTTTAGAACCAGGGGAGGTCGGCCGGGGCTCTGAGCAACCTGCTCTGGTTGCAGATGTCCCTGCTCCCTGCAGGGGGGTTGGACCAGATGACCTTGAAAGGTCCCTTCCCACCCAAACCATTCCATGATTCTATAAATGTCAGAAATGAGTTTCACGTGCGTTATGTATTGAGAACTTCTGCTCTGGGACAAGACTATCGATAGAGTCTTTTCTTTTTTTAACTGGAAAATTCTGATTGATTTCTTTATTCACGTGAGATCGCCTTCAAATGATTAAGTTCTAGAAGGAGAGAAAATTATATTTATAGGGGGAAAATTATTTGGGTAGCTTTCGATACAAACACTGGCAGCGAGGTGAGGAAGCGGAAAAAACGATTCAGCACGGAAGGGACGAGGGAGAGGGACCAGGGGGATGTAAACTCAGCTGTACCTGCAACCTGGGAGCATCTGCAAAAAAACAGATGGCGACGGATTGTAAAGTGACATCGTTATTGAGCTGAAATCCTCCCAATTTATAAGTCTGATTAAAATGATCCCTGGCTGTGTTTTCCCGTAGTGTTTCCTCCGGCCAGAGGGACGCTGAGAACTCTCTGGTCCATCTGGCCCAGAGGGGCTCTTGGTGGTCTCCAGAGTCTTCCCATCTTTGCTGGTTTGTTCCTGCTCCCTGGGATCGAGACGTTGTTAACAGTGGGTACCAGCTTAACACGAAGCGACATTTAGCAGTTCATAGCTGGGTTTTCCCTTAAAGAGAGGAGGAAATTGCTGGCTATGGTGAACCAGAGATGTTTAAATGGCGAGTGCTGTTGAAAAAGTTTTACTTCCCGACGTACTTATTTGTACATTTTCTTTTTAATTAGCGCATCGACTTGGAAACGTGTTAATCACCAATGCGAAGGCGTCCCAGCAACTCTCTTCTTTTTGGGGCTGGCGCATACTTTCAGCGCACCGAGCTGCTTGTGTGGGCGAGAAGCTTACTTTTTAAATATTTTATGGAAGGCACAAAGTCTCCAAGGTGTTTTATGTGGCAAGCTAAAGATGTAATTTAATAACAACAAATAGTTGAGGGGTTATTCGGGGAAGGTTTTGCCTCTGTGCAGAAATGCTGAAGAATGTCATGGAAAATCCAAATTACCTCCGTGTGGCAGGCTGCTTTCTTTTGCCCCCCAAAAAGGATGAGCCTGTGGCTTTATTTCGTCCGACTGCTCTTTTTCCGTGATAGAGTCTGATCCTAAAGACTTTACTTTTCTCTCCTCTGGGTTTTTGGAGTGCACGGGGTCGCTGGCTCTGGGACATCTTCCACTGATACGTGGCTTTCAGGAGAAGTTTCCAGAGATGATTCAGGGGGCTTGGACCCACTGACCACTTACTCGTTCTGGTTGGGATTGTAACAAACGTTTCTCTACGTAAGGAATTTTTTTGGTTCTTTCCAAAAGCCTATGTGCCAAGAGACTTACTGAAAATTCAGATTTCAGGAGGAAAAAAATGAGAAATCTGGTGTTTTAAAAGTCTTTATAGATTTTTCTGCTCCCACCAGCGATCCCCTTCTTGGCACCACGTTAGAAATAAAAAGTCAGCTACAAACCCTGGCTCTTTTCTGGTGGCAGCTTGCGGGAGCTGGGGGCACTGCCCTCCACCCTCCAAGATAACGCCTGCGTGGCGGGGCAGCTCCGGGGACCGTCCGACTCCTCGCGGAGGAGCGGGATTATAAAGGAAATGTAAAATGACTGGTGGCAGAAGTGGCATGAAATGTCATTCGAGGGGAAAGGCGGCGGAGGGACCGAGGGATGGGAGACCCCCCTGCTGTCCTGGCCGATGGCGTTGGTTTAATGCAGCATTGATTTAATGCAGCACTGATTTAGTAGAGCATTGATTTAATGCAGCATTGATTTAATGCAGCATTGATTTAATGCAGCATTGATTTATTTCAGCATTTTAGCCACATTGCTTTTTGGTTTTTTTTTGTGCTCCTTTCCTCCTTTAAATTATGCTATGTCTTTATTAGGCTTTCTGCTCTGATCTCTCGCTTCCTCGGTATTTCCACGACATTCAGCGTAACTGAGTCCCCAGACGTGGACAAACTGCTCTCCGAACAAAAATACCAAGGTTTTTTGGGTTGGTTTTTTTTGTTGTTGTTTTTTGCGCGAATGCATTTGGGATGAGCAAACTGGACGGGTCTGAGCTCACTCTCACCTTCTGGTTTGCTCTTTCTTGGCAATGAGAAGAGAAGGCTGCCAGGAGACCTTCTGGTGGCCTTCCAGGGTCTGAAGGGAGCCTACAAGAAAGGCGAGGAGAGACTTTTTAGGATTTCAGGTAGTGATAGGACAAGGGGGAATGGATCCAAACCAGAAGAGGGGTGATTTAGGTTGGACTTTAGGAAAAAGCTCTTCCTCAGGAGGGTGGTGAGACCCTGGCACAGGTTGCCCAGAGAGGTGGTGGAATTCCCATCCCTGGAATGGGCCAGGCTGGATGGGGCTCTGGGCAAATTGGTCTAGTGGGAGGCATCCCTGCCCATGGCAGGGGAGCTGGAACTGAATGATCTTCAAGGTCCCTTCCAACCCTGAGAATTCTATGATTCTGTGAGATGCTCAGCACCGGGCTCAGACGGTTGGAATAATCCGTAAATTACTGGCAAAAATCGTGGCCCTTCGCAGAGGTCGGTGCAGTTACGGGCTCCGCGTTGCAAATCCAAATTATTTCAATACTTGGGCAGGCAGAGCCGTGCGTGGGGGTGGCCTCGTCCTACCATTGCTCTGAATTTCTTGCGGACAGTCGCGTTTGCTTTATTTTGTCCTTGATTTAAGTACAGCTGGAAAGGCAGCTTAGGCCGTATTTAATAACTAGTCCTTCAACACAGAGAGGTGCAGAAAGTGATTTGTCCCCTTGCCAAGCAGCAGGAAGAATGGGCATTTTGTTCTTGGCTTCACAGTGATTTTTACCTGGGTGTATTATGGAAAGAGAGAAAGACTTGTGCTACTGTTACCCTGCAGGCCGTGTTGATTTATTGAAACTGGAGCCGGCGGGTGCGAGTGGCGAGGTCCGTTCTGACATGGAATTTCTAGGAGAAATATACAATTGGCCTGGTTATTATTTTTCCCCCCCTCCTCCTCCGTTCGCTTGGGCGTGTTTCCAGCTCTTGCGCTAAGGAACAAGACTTTAAATTAGTCTTGAATTTTAACACAATGCAGCTCGGCTTGCGTTTTCCCGGCGTTTCGTTCTAAAGCGTCCGAGCTGGTGTTCTTGTTTCATCTCCATCCCCTTGCTCAGCTGCTCTGGAATGGATAGTTTCTTTTTTTTTTTTTTTTTTTTTTTTTNTTTTTTTTTTTTTTTTTTTTTCCCTCTTACAGCAAAGCAGAGCAGCAGAGGTTGGGTGAAAGCTTGGACGTGGCCTGATCCGAGCCCTGTTCTCACGTGGCCTCAGCAAGCTGGGGATGCACTGCGGTATTTACTCTTATTTAGGCCATTCTTAGGTTGTTGTTGCAGCTTGGGATGCTGACCTTGCAGTGAGTGCTCGGTGTGGGTGATTTGCTTACCAGATTAATGGCAAAATAGAATAAGTTTGTTGGGCTGTAACAGGTCTTGGGTCACAACAACCCCCTGCACCTCTCCAGGCTGGCGCAGCGCGGCTGGAAAGTGCCTGATGGAAAAGGCCCGGGGCAGGGTTGGTAGCCAGGCNCTGGGACTCCAAGATCTGAAAGGTCTTTTCTAACCCAAATGATTCTATGTAGTAATTGAGAAAAATACCTCAGCAGGTGCTCACTTTGAGACCAGGAGCAGTTGTTTCCATATGGATTGGGACTGGCATGGGAGCAGTGGTCTGGGAAAAGGCAGCAGTCACTGCGCTGGGATGGTCAGAGGCAGAGGGCTGGAGCTGCTGATGCGGAGAGACCGTGGCAACTCAGCACAGGTTCTGTGTAATCCTCCCACTTTCCTTTCTCCCAGTTTGATCAATGGCAAAAAGCCGCCTTCCCTCTCTGGTGAAGAATCAGTAACGACGTCCAGCTGTACTGAGCAAATGTGATTGCTCATCAGCTTGGTTGATGACTTAATCTGGGGCTGATTAGCATCTTGGAGACTGTCCAGACAATCAAAAATGATGCATAATTTTACTGTGGAATGCAGTTCATTTTAGCATCTTCCCGCCTCTTGCATAGCAGCAGGAGCTGATGTTGTGATGCGTGTTCACTCTCCACCAGGATTCTTTCCGGGGAAGAAGGGTACGTTGAAGCCAGGCTCCTGTTGTAGGGAAGAGGGTGTGAGCTGGAATAACTTGGCCTTGTGTCACTGGGTCATAGCTGCAGGGGATGTGTTGGTGGCTGGGACTTCACTGGGTGGAGGTAGAGAGCATCCCAAGTTCACCAGACTCCTGCTCCAGACCCTTCCCCAGCTCTGTTGCCCTTCTCTGGCCACGCTCCAGCCCCTCCAGACCCTTTCGGGAGTGAGGGGCCCAAAACTCAACGCAGTGTTCAAGGTGCAGCCTCCCGAGTGCTGTGCTCACTCACTCCCAGCAGAATTTTGCTGTGCCCTTGGGATAACAATAAGAAACCCATAAAAGCAATTAAAGTCCTCTCTATCTCCTCAAAAGCTGCTTCTTTAATCAAGTGAATAGATTTTCTGTTTCTTCTTGCAGCTTTCAGGACGTCTACCCAACAAGCCTTTTAGGTACCAGGGGAGCAGGAGAAGAGGACAAGGCCCTGGGGGGACAGAAAGGTTTGGGGAGCAGGAGAAGGCCCTGGGAGGAGGGGAGGGTTTGGGGAGCAGGAGAGAGAAGGCGGCCTCTGAGGGGGCGGACACAGGGACAACACCCGTGTCTGCCGGGAAGGCTGAGCGGCGGGTGAGACAAGTCAGCTGCTGCCCAGGAAGGGTTAAAGCTGGAGCTGGGACTGCTGGAAGAGTTCAGTTGTTTCGCATTAGGCCGGGGCAGCCCTGGCTGCCTTCCGTGCTCTGGGAGCCGGGGGCCGAGTCCCCGGTGTTAAATCTGCGTAACCGATGCCGTACAACTGGCACCAGCCTTGACCACAAGTGGCCGTTAAAATAAACATCCCCGGGCTTAACTGACAGGCAGGCTGAAGGAGAAACAGGCCTGCATGACGGGGAATATTAAATACCCGGCGAGAACCCAACTTCAGCAGGCAAACACACCCCCCCGCTCCCTCCCATCGCCCCGGCCCCGCGGCATCAATGGGCGCAGTGTTTGGGGCAGGCGCGTGGCTCTCCCGGGGGGTGCCGGGCTGGTGCCGGCGGTAGGGGAATATGTGAGAAATCCAGCCCCGAAACTACCCCCGGGATAAACACGACGGCGGGAGCGCCGCCGCGGCCGAGGGATCGGCCGGCACGGGCACCGCGGCGCAGCCGGAGGAAGGGAACTGCCGTCCTTCGGTTGCTCGGGGTCCGAGTTCCCGCTCCGGGGTGTTGTTTGGTGTTAGGAAAGGAGGTAAAAGGCTTTATTAAAAATGAGGCGTTTGGCTTCGGTCGGCGGTTGTATTTATAGCGATGATTTGCAAGCTCTCCAACTGGGAACGAGTGTGAGGGCGTTATTACGTCCACAGGGAGAGGGGAGCGACACATTTATTGGGTAGAATTTATCTGTCTACGGATTTTATTTATTTATTTATCTTGAGAAAAGCGCAGAAACAAGCAACGCTTACAAAACAAGCCAGGCGATTACGCAACGACGATATTTGACGGACCTCGGGGCAAAAGGATTTGAACTTTTGAAGCCTTGGTCAGCGCTGGTGGGAGAGATGTCGCCCAACCCTTGCGCGCGACATAAAGCCTCTCCGGCACGTGCTGCCTAAAATCTGTCACGTTTTTGTGCTGGAAGGTAAACCACCAGAGTTATTAAGAGTGTACTGTAGAACTTTCCATTTCTAAATCGTCCTTAAAAATATAGGTAGTTATTATTTTTACCCAAGGAAGGCTTTGAGCAGGGTGAGGACGTTAATAACAAGCACACTTTTGTCTCCAGATGCCCAAAGATGCCCCAGCCTGTTCCCTGCCGTCAACAGAATTTCCTATTTCTCTCTCCGTCGCTATGGGTGCGCATTACTTCCTGTAAAAATTGTCATGGCTTTGTAACAAGTCACTGGTTTAAGATTTTAATGAAAAAAACCCTAAAGTTATCGGTCTGATTTCCACGTGAGAAGGTGCAGTGCTGGTTTGTTGGCGGTTTGTTGGCGAGACGGAGCCGAACTGGCTGCTGGATTTGTCCAACTGGTGCAAGAGCTTGTGCGTCGGCTCCTCGGGGCCAAGAGGTTTCTAGTGATTTCTTGTACTTGTCCCAAATTCTTTCAATCTCTATCATTTACTCCTAGGGAGAAAGCTTAAAACAGAAGTCAGCTTTTGGCTACATCTTTGGGACAACCATCTGTTTTTTCCTGGGTTTTCTTAATTTTTTCCCTGTTTTTTTCTTGTTTTTTTTTTCCTGGTTTTCGGTTTTTCTTTTTCCTGGTTTTTCGTGGTTTTTTTCCTGTTTTTTCATGGTTTTTTTCTTGGTTCTTTTTCCCTGTTTTTTCTTGTTGTGTTTTTTTTTCCTGGCTTTTCCTGTTTTTTTCCTGCTTCCTTGCTCACGCAGGACAGCTAATCCAGATGGTGACACTCACTTCTCTCCAGATCCTTATGGTTTGGCAGGCTTTTTTCTTCCTTTTTTTTTCCCTGGAAAACCACAGGCAGAGTTATCCTGGTGTTTCTATCGATGTAGTTTCTGGAGGAGAATAGGAATAATGTACATACCATGTTATTTTATCTCTATATTCAATGTGGATTGAATTGGAGTAACTATTAGGGACTTTTAGGCAAAACCTGATAGCTGTCCATTTTTTGCACCTCTCTGGTGGAGTGAAGAGTCGGTTCAGGGTCTTTTTGTTATTTTGGAAGGATGTTGTAAGTTGGTTACCAGCATTATAGGAACATGTAACACCTCTTGGTACAAACACCCAAGAGGATGGATGGGATCTAACCCTCTTCAACTTGTTTCACCCTTTCCAGCCTTGCGAAAACACCTGGTCAGCGTTGAGATCGCTCTTTCCTTTCATTTTAATCCGAAAGTTTCAGTTTTCATTATTCCCCTTCTTTTACGCCTTGACTCAAAGTCTTCCCAGTAGAGCTCGAGTGACTGACAGGGCTCACCAGCCCCAGGATGCCTTCCACACCGTACCCTCAGCCCCTTCCACCCTTTGGATGTTTCATCTACAACAGTTGCTGCTCAAAACAGCTGGTTGGTTGAAACACCCACCTTTGGGCAGCTGATGTTGAGGCCACTGGAGAGTTAAAGGAGGCACCTATGATGCCGAGTTCCCCCGGTGCTGGATTTGGCGTGGAGCTCGGTGGCGTTCCCAGTTGGGAGAATTCAAATGACCGTCCAGGCAGTCGGTTCCTAATGACACAATTTACCCTTTATGAACGGATTTTATGAAAGATCCCACTGTTTGTCTCAAGTGGTGGAAAAAAAACCAAACCCAAACTAACTCGACTGTAAACGTCCAGGCCACGAAACTGCCTAATCCAAACACCGGCACGAGCCGAGGGCTCTGCTGGCGTTTGCTGCCCACAGGTTTTTCCCGTGTGTTCCTTGGCCTGATGCTGAACATCGTATTTATGAGTGCACACCTCCAAAAAAAAAAACCCTGAAGGAGATGCAAGCCTGGTTTTAACACTGGTCTTTTAAAAAGGAGAAAAAAAACCTGAAGTAATGAGAGTCTTTGAGAGAGCAACCGTGGTATGTTTTTGGATGTTAAAGCCCAGGGTCCTTGGTTCCTCCTGAGCAGGCATTGGGGTTGGAAAGATGTTTTGAAAGATGCTCTTCCACCCTCTCTCTAAAGCAGAGTGGATTTGCCCTTCAAAGCACATCCCCAAAGAGAGAAAAGGGACCACTCTGCATTGCGAGGGTCTTTGACGTCGATGGAAAATGGGCACTGGCTGGTTTGGAAAGAACTTGCAGGTTGAGGCAGATCCACGAGGCTGATGTGGCTCTGCCAGCTCTGTTACCCCAGGAGTCTGTACCCAGGGCTTTCCCCGCTCCAGGAAACCTCCCAGCTGGGAAGAGGGGAACGCTGGCACCTTTTGGATGAGGATAAAAGGCTGAAAATAACCTGGCAGCTGCCATGGTCCCAGCAGGTATCCTGGGCGCTGGCAGGGGTGGCAGAAGAACATGTTTCTCAGCAGGGTATCTCCTTTTCCTGCGCTCGTTCACAGCAGGACATAGCAAAGCTGTACCAGGAGCCCCAGAAGATGATTTGCCTGTAGATCTTCAGTAGGGAGAGCTCTGGGGGTATGGACTTTTTCCTAGTTCAGTGTAAACTTGTCTTTTTTTTTAACACAGCAGATCTTTTTTCCTCCTCGTCCTCCTCTTCTTCTGACCGTCTTCTATGCTGTAGGTTCAGCTTCAGTTGCTTAGGACAGACTGTGATCTGTACTTTTAGTACTTAAATGGAATTTTAAGCACTTTTCTGACCCTCTGGTAGTTACAGCTTTGCCTGTTGGCAGCAGAACACCCAGGGCAGATGGAAAACAGAGACCTCGATTTGCAAAGCAGCGAACAGGCGTCCTGGGGCAGCTTTTGGTTCGTGTGTCCTTTGTTCCTGTTGTACCCACCGGTTGTGGTGGTCCATTTCCCATAGCAGGCAGCATCCTGGTGCTGCATCCAAAGCTCCCTGCTCATCTCCTACATCCGAGGGCTGCCAGAGAATAACCACGGTTAGAAACGGTGAGGTGAGCGAAGCGGCCCCGCACGGCGGCAGCGCTGGCTCTGTGCTGTCCCAGCCTGCTCTGCTCTGTGGGGTTCACCCAATATCCCTCTGTTTGCACCGCTTTAGAAACACTGGTTTTGATATCGTTCCGTGGCTGCGGTATCAACCAGAAGCTCTGCTCAAAAAGGTCAGAAAATCCCAGTTCGTTGAGAATTCTCACAGAAAAACACCATAGTAAAATGGTCCAGAGAACACCGTGCAAGTGATTTTGCAGAGGTCACAGAGGAGAATCATCAGAGAGATGAACAGGGCAGGATTATCAGGGGGATCTTGAAGGTGGCAGAGACCTCAGGGGAATGAGCTGTGGGACTCAGAGGTCCCATCAGGTCCTAGTGAGAGTTCAGAGCATGAAGGATGCTGGGGTGACCCATGCTCTTTGGGATGAAATGTTTGACATCCTTTCCATCAAAACGTCGTGTACTCGGCCAGAATAAGGAACTGCGTGAGCTTCAGTGTTGGAGCTGTTAAGCCCTGTCATCTCAGCCCGCTTGAAGGTGGAGCTTTGGGTCTCACGGCGATGCTAAGTGGTTGATGTGGTGTCCTGGCTCCGTTTTCTTTCCTTTTGGCCGCTCGGTCCCGGGATGTGGCCGAGTAGCTGTTGCCTGCTATCTAATTACCGGTTGCTCATGATGGGGGTGCCTGGTGGGAGCTGGCAAATCCATCATCGTGCTCATGTACCAAGCGATCCCTCTGGCCTGCAAGAGAAGAGACTAAATGAACCCCACAGGAACGTGTATTATTAGAAAATGTAAAATGGCAGAGGCCACATGAACTAAGCAGAGGTATTTTCTAGCTGTCTGGTCTAAGGTTTGGTATCATTTTTCTCTAGGATTACAGGGGCTTTCACCTCATAAATTTGTGCCTGTTTGAGGTCGTTAATCTTTCTTTACATGTTGCCTTGCAATTTTAGAGCTTTGCCACCATCTGGGATCACATTTTAAATGGAGTTTCCACTCAGTACGTTCCTTTTCATGAAATTATTTATATAGAGAGAAATATATAATAAATATATCAGGGCTGGGTTGTTTTTAAACATTTTCAGTGCTTTCGCAAGGGCTTACCTCGTGTGGAAAAACTTGTCTTCTCTAATAGAGAGCCCTAATCGTGACCAATTAGAGGATCACATTTGCAATATGCTCTTAAATGGCAATTTAAAATATTGGGGAGCGACCTGCTTCCCGATCTGCCGGGGAAAGTGAGCTCCGTTGGAGAGTGCCGGGCCAGGGAGTGCTTTTCTGTGCCTGAAAGATCTTGGAGTACGAGATGCACCGGGAAAGCACCATCTGATGGCAGTTGGGTGTCAAACCTGGAGAAGGACTCTTGCAGCTGCCCTGTTGTCTTTGGGATGGGACCGTCTTGGTAAGCACGTGTTGCCCTAAGCTCCTGTTTCTACCAATTGTACCTTAGAATCATAGAATTGTCAGGGTTGGAAGGGACCTTGAAGAGCATCCAGTTCCAACCCCCCTGCCATGGGCAGGGACGCCTCCCACGAGACTAATTTGCCCAGAACCCCATCCAGCCTGGCCTTAAAAACTTCCAGGGATGGGACTTCCACCACCTCTCTGGGCAACCTGTGCCAGGGTCTCACCACCCTCCTGGGGAAGAACTTCTTCCTAATGTCCAATCTAAATCTCCCCTCCTCTAGTTTGGATCCATTCCCCCTTCTCCTATCACTGCCTGACATCCTAAAAAGTCCCTCCCCAGCTTTCTTGTAGACCCCCTTCAGATCCCGGAAGGCCACCAGAAGGTCTCCTTGCAGCCTTCTCTTGTCCAGACTGAACAACCCCATCTCTCTCAGCCTGTCTCCACAGCAGAGGTGCTCCAGCCTTCGGATCATCCTCGTGGCCCTTCTCTGGACATGTTCCAGCACGTCCAGATCATTCTTGGAATAGGGGCTCCAGAACTGAATGCAGGGCTCCAGGTGAGGTCTTCCAGCCTGGTCCACTCCCTAAACCAAACGTGACCCGTCTCTGGTGCTCTTAATAAACAACCCAAAGGCAGAAATGACCCACGGATGGTGGCACCAGCTTCTTCTGGCCCTTCCAGAGCCAAGATGTCTGTTCCAGGCCCTGCTAATTATTTGTAAGGGATTCTGAACAAATAAATAGCTGAACAGTTCAGCAATTCCATGTGTAATTTTAGCTCCGGACCCCTCCAAGAATGTACAGAATAAACAGGTGAATCTGTAACCCATCCACAGTTAGCTCTATATAGAGGGAGCAGCCTGGAGGCAGGCTGCGGAGGAGCAGTGTCAATAAACAGGTATGCCGTGGGCCGTGGAAATGTGGTCTTTGTTACTGGAGAAGGAGGTAGGGTGCAGTCTTGGAAAAGCAAACAGCGCGGCTGTAGATCCTTCTGCCCCCACCCAACTTGTTGGAATTCAGAAATCCGTCATTTCGGCGTCCCCCCGGTAAAGTCCATCTTGACTCGTGCCGGTGTCGGTCGGGGCTGACTCATCTGGTTGTGGCAGGAGGGTTTCACCTACGCTGGTGGCTTCGCAAGTGCAGCTTGGTGAAGAGAGGGGGGAAAAAAAGTATTCCTCGGGATGTTTTAGAACGCCAAGGCGTGAAATTGCGCAGCAGAAGTTTCTCCCGAGACCCTTTCCCCTCCGGCGTTTGTAGCCACATGTGCAACCATCATTCCCCAGGAAACCCAACGCCCAGACGCGAATCATTGCTCTGATTTTTCATGCTTTTCGCTTTTCGTTGCTGAGGCTTCGCTCAGCCGGGAGAAGCGGGGACCTGTTTCAGCACTGAAAAAAAAAAACAAACGAAAAAAAACCCAAAAAATCCCAACTTAGACGGAGGGACGGCTGGGGAAAGGAGTTAAAAATGAAACAGCAGATTTATATGTATAAAAAGTAAAAATATATGTTCTACATCTGAAGTTTATTTAGGTCCTTTGGGAGAGTGGCGCGGCACTACGTCTCTACTAAATTGCCAACATTTTATGGTCGTGCTGGCACCGTGTCAAACACACATCTCCTTGGCTTGGGTCGCTGTCTTAAAGCAGGCAGATTCCAGGGTGTTTTTCTATGAACTGAATATCACTATTGACTGGCCAGGGGAAGCTCTGCCCAGCAAGAAGACACAGGGAACTTTGCTTTTGAATCGATCTGTCGAGGCTGAATTATTTTGATACCGAAGAGCTGACCCCTTGTGACCCGCCCAGCTGTTAGATCTCTGTGCATTTTAAGATAGATACAACTTCTTAATTTTTTTCTTAGGGTTTTGTTTTCATTGGAATCACGCTAATAATTGGGAAGTTTCGGAGGGCCTGATTTTTTAGGTATCGTGTGTCCGTGTATTTTGTGCCCGCGAACGTATTTTGCGCGCGCGGCACCAGATTCCGCTGGGATTTACGTAAGAGGCCGAGCCGTTCGCTGCTCGATTTCCTCACCTACACGTGTATCTTCATGCAAAATCACCATGTTGGTCGTCAATCAAGGCTGCCGAGCGGCCGCCACAAAGCGTCGCTGGTGAGGAAGCAGCAGCTCTCCGTCCATCATCTCCCCCGGTTATGAGGAAGGGTGTTTGCAGGAGTTACCGTACGGCACGAGATGGGCTGGCTGGCTTCAGTCGGGACACAACGTCTTCCCACACTTCCCAGCAGCTGCGAGCGAGCCGGGTTATCTCCTTTTCTCTCTGCTGCCTCTCACTCTTCTGCACGGGGCTGGGAAGCCCTTGCTGCTCGGGCTTGGGGAAGTGGAGCTTTGATGTGCAGATGCGTAAGGAGGAAGGGTCAAGATCTGCGAGCAGAAGGGACTGGCAGAGAAACAGCCTCTCGGATCACGTTGATCAAATTATGCTCCGCGACGGAGAAGCCTTTTGTATTTTTTTCCCTCCAAAGTACAAGAGGACGGAGAGCTTTGAAGCTGAGAAGATGAGTTCGTGCCTCGGGAAGCTGGAGAGCTCTGCTTTGCGGTTCGTCTGTATCTTCCACAAGCGCTCAGGAAAAGGTTCAGAAATACCTCACAGCCTGCTTTTCCAGGGCACTCAGCTTCTTTTACAATCGGACTCGATGATCTTAAAGGTCTTTTCCAACCTAAATGTTTCTAGGATTCTTCACACCTTCTCCTTTTGACTGTTGGAGCCTCCGGTGCCCTGAAGCCATTCCTGAAGTGTTCATTGCACCAAGTTAATCCCATTTCTTTTGGCCAAATAGTCGCTTCTGCTCATCATTTATTCATTTTTTTTGTTGTTCCGTTTTCTTCTGTTTTTCAAGATTTTTCTGCCGTTAAGCACGCTCAGATTTGAGTATTTTGGTTAAGTTGGTGCCTTTTGATGGGGAGAATGATAGTATCTAGACCGTACGGGACTGTTTCTGGCTTGCTCTGTTTTTCACCAAGCTGGATTTCTGCGCTAGGCACCCAGGGTGATGTTTGGAAAGGTGACAGCCTTAGTGTCCATGTCCTATCAATGCCAAGTATGCTTTTGCTTGGCTGAATCTATAGATAATCTGAGTTTCCCTTTCTACAAGCAGCAGAAGAATGGGTTTCTTGTTCACCTTTTTGAAATCGATTCATTTGTCACTTGCTACTGTTTTTTTGAAAGACATTTTGGGGGTTTGAGCTGTTGAGGTGCTCAGACAAGTGGGCAGGTACAACAGAGGCTCCTTGAGGCCTTTTCAGGACTTCAAGGGACCTGTCAGAAAGAATTTTTAGTAGAGCCTGTTGGGACAGGACAAGGGGGGATGGTTTGAAACTAAAAGAGGGAGATTTGGACTGGAGAGAAGGAAGGAATTGTTGACAGTGAGGGTGGTGAGAGCCTGGCCCAGGTTGCTCCGAGAGGTGGTCGTTGCCCCATCCCTGGCCCCATTGCAGGGGAGGTTGGATGGGGCTCTGAGCAACCTGCTCGAGTTGCAGATGTCCCTGCTCCCTGCAGGGGGGTTGGACCAGATGACCTTGAAAGGTCCCTTCCCACCTAAACCAGTCTATGATTGTGGAGCAAGGAAAGGTAAAAGCCCCATCATTGCAAAGGGTAGAACTTACTACATCTCTGGGCTTCTCCTCATTTGCAATCTTGAGAGGAGAAGGTCTCCAGCCCACTCCAGCTTCACACTCCTGTGCCCACGCGGTCACTCACACGGGAGTCGTGCCGCTCGTGGTATAACAACAATATCCCCCAGGCCTGTCTGAGCAGCGGGTTGTTCAAGGACAATGTGGGGCTTGTTTTCGTGCACACGTGTAGAAGAGCCTGGAGGTTTCCCTGGGCTGAGCTGGGGTATCGAACCCCGGGATTAAATCCTCCGTCGGAGTTTATGGAACGCCACACCAATGGGGAGGCGGAGAGGAGAGCCCACGTGCGTTTACGGTCCCAGAGAAGAGCGTTGGCTCTGGTGTATAATAGCCTTCTGTTGGCTTTTAGTTTAGTAAATTAGGAGTCTTCAGGTACTTAGCACTTTAATGGTTCTCACTAAGAACATAATTAAACCGTAGACCCCTTAGGGAGAAAAAAACAGTTTATTGTGCGTATTTTTAGAATCTGTTACCAGCCCTCGTAAAACCTGGTAGATACAAGCCAGAGAACATGCCTGAGCCGGCGACCCAGAATTCATTGGGCAGCCCCCGCCGTCACACGTTACAAATCTGCCCCATGAATTATGGAATTAATTTTCCCCGATCTGATTCCGAAACGCGTTTGCAGCGCGGTTTTTCCGCCGGCTGCTGGAGGTGTGAGGGAGGCAGAAGGTTTATTACGTCGCGCCTTGTGCTGACACGTAAACTTGTTTTTTGCTAGGGTTTTTTTTTTTAATATTATTTAAAAACATTTTCTGTTTCACAGCGGCGCCCAGGAACAGGGCTCGTTGGAGACGAGGACTCCGCTTTCTTCCTCTCCCCGTACATCTGCCTTGGGCTTGTTTATTTAGTTGCTTCTGACTCAGAGCTGTGTTTTTCTGTGTCAGGAATTCACTGTTCCCCATGTAGGGAAGCTCCCGGTTGCTTTCTGGGACGCTTCTCCTTGCAAAGCAGCCACAAAGCAAAATGTAAAGCTCGAAATCCCCAGTGAAAGGAGCCGGGTGAAGCGATGCCGGAATGTTTTACCCTCTTCCTGGGCTCCAACACCGCCGCGATGTTTCCATAGGGGATGATGACACCGGGAGAGCGCTGGGAACGCCCTTATTGGGAAAGTTTCCTCTCTGACCCCCTGAGATGTGCTCTGGGTGCTCTCCCCCACCGCCAGCTGGGTGCTGCACAACAGAACCCACCGAACGGGGTGTCGGGAACCCCCAGCACCCTCGAGCAGCAGTCCCCTGGGGCACAAAAAGAACTGGGAAGGCTTTCCAGCATCGCAGGTGCCTGTCTTCAGCGATTCACACGGCGCTCTGGGTCTCTGCTCTTGCCTTCGCTGTGGCTTTCTCCTCGGGAAGCCTGTGCTGCGCCGCAGCCGCGCTCGCCGCATCTGGAAGGCATTGAGAGGAACACACACACGCGCACACATGCAGGGCTTTCCTCCCCCAACAGCCCTTCAACGAATTTCTGATAGACCCCAATCGCTTCTCGAACGCCGGGTTCCGTCTGACGTGCTGGAGGTTTACACGCTGGAGAAGGGGCGGTGGGGAGGAAGGGTCCCTTATGGACGCCGTTCCCAGAGGTTCCATCATCGGTGCTGCTCTTATCAAATTAATTTCTTTCCCTCTGTCAAAAGAAATACTGAGGAACTGCCCGGTGTTTGTGTTGGTGGCTGGTTTAGACCTTCAGTCTTGCTTGTTGTTTGAGTTATCTCACCCGTCGTGCGGCGTTGCCCCCGGTGATACCGCGACAGCGTCCGCGCTGATAAGGTGAAGGATGGCGATGCCGTAGCACCTGGGAGTCGCTTATTAACCCACTCCCCATTTCTGTGCTTCCCTTCTCCTTTTTTTCCCCGTTTTTACTTCAGGATAAGAATTAGGCGGCAGCAAAAACAAAGGCATTAAACCACAGCAGGCCTGGCTGGCCAGCCTGGGCTGCCCCCTCCCAAGCCTGGACGTGGCTGCCACATCAGCCTGAGCCAAGATCTTTCTTCTGCTTCTTGGCAATTCAGGCAAGAAGTTTATCTTCCTGCCCTTAAGCACAGCAGACTGGGGGGATGATGTCTCAGCCCAAAGCAACAAGCAGGACTTGCTGGCCTGAGAGATGAGGGTGTCAGCGTGAGCCTGTGATGGAGGGGAAGGGGATGGGGGAACTGCATGGCAAGTTTGGTAGCCAGGGAGCTGTTGGAGCGGGGCCAGAGGAGCCCCAGCAATGCTGGGAGGGCTGGAACCCTCTGCTGGGAGGCCAGGCTGGGAGAGTTGGGCTTGTGCAGCCTGGAGAAGAGAAGGCTCTGGGGAGACCTTACAGCATTTAGTATTTCAAGGGATCTGTCACATGGGGACAGACTTTGGAGCAGGGCCTTTTGGGACAGGACAAGGGGGAATGGGTTTAAACTAAAAGAGGAAGATTTAGTCTGGAGAGAAGGAAGGAATTGTTGACGCTGAGGGTGGTGAGAGCCTGGCCCAGGTTGCCCCGAGTGGTGGTGGCTGCCCCATCCCTGGCCCCATTGCAGGGGAGGTTGGATGGGGCTCTGAGCAACCTGCTCGAGTTGCAGATGTCCCTGCTCCCTGCAGGGGCATTGGACCAGATGACCTTGAAAGGTCCCTTCCCACCCAAACCATTCCATGATTCTATGATCTTTGCTTTAAAATTAGGCAGTGTCAGCCTGGCTCTGCGCAGCCACATTCAAATGTACATCGGCTCAGCACCATCACTTTATGAGATTTAATTGCCTGTGTCAGCAGGTAGGTAATTCCACATGTAGTGCCGCCTGGTCCCCTGGTCCCAGGCCGTATGTGCTGCTCACGTGAAAGGGAGCGGATCCCGGTGCGGCTCACGCTGCCGATGGAGATCCGAGCAGGAGAGGGTAGGCAGGAATGCCACCTTCCAGCAGCTCCGGCATCTTGGGATCAGGCAGTTACGTGCTGGAAACCAGCTCGTTTCAGGCTGAAAAATAATAACAGAAGCAGCCAAAAAAGCAACCTGCCTTGGGAAGGATAAAAGCATTTCTCAGCAATTTGGGATCAAGGTAAAAAAAACAAATTCTCTTTGTGAGCCTCGCTGACGTTGTGGGAATGCCGAAGAGTGGCCCAATAACCAGATTAACTCGAAACAGGTCCCGTGTGGAGAGGAAGGACCCTCGGTGGCACCTGGGGCTGCTGCTGCCCCGGGAAGGGGGAGTCCTGACCTCCCAGCCCTTGCCGGAGTGGCCTTGGCACAGCTCCTTGACCCCGACACCGCTTCATCCGGCGCCGGTGTCCGAGGGAGGAAGGATGCGGTCTCCCGTCCTGAGGGGTTACAAGCAGCCTCAAACCCATGTAAAAGCAACAGCTTTATTAATCCCAGCTTTGCTAATAAGGAATTACAATAGTTGTGGGATTTGGCAGTGGAGGCGCGCTCGCTTGCCATTGCACAGTGCGGTATTTCCCCTCTTTTGTTTGTACTTTTGATTTAAAGACAAATAATTTAAAGATGTGTTGCGTCTCCTTCAATTAAAACTCGTGTCTTCATCCTCTTTTTTTTTGGTTTTTTTTTGGGTCACGGTTTTAAAACGACACCAATGAATTTGCGCCTGTCAGATGCGCTGAGAGAAATTGTTTGCTTTTCTTCTTGCTGAAATGGCCGCGTTTCTCAGGGCTGGCCGTTATTAGCATAGCAGGATTTGGTTGGGTTCCCTTTGTTAAATTCACAGCTTTGTTGTACGGGATGGAAGATCTCCCAGTGTCAAAAAATTGCAGGCTGATAGAAGAATAATATTGTCACGAGGCCAGGATGTAAATACCTTAAACCAACAGAACATGTTTAGAGGAATTACGCTTTCCTCTCCCAAATTACCATTTTGGAAAGCAACTCCACCACCACATTTATTTCAAATTTAAACATTCTGAAAGAATATCTCCTAGGTTTTGAAATCTGGTTTCCATTCCTCGCTCCGTTTGACCTACTGCGTGACCCTGAGAAAAACCTTTTTCTCAGTTTCTGTATCTCCTCAGTCGCTCTGATGATCTTCAGCGCTCGTGCAGAGCGATTTAGCATCGCTCGGTGGCGAGCTACGTGTAACATTTCGCTATTAAATAATAACGGCTTTCATTTAAGATGAGTGGGTTTTGGTTGTGAGAAAAAAAGAGAAAATTCAAGCTCTTGTTTTTCAGGTTTATTATTTTTAAAAGTCCTCAAGTTTACATGGAAAAAATCAAATCGGATAATTTTCTCTAGAAAGAAATGAGTGGCCAGAGGCAAAGGACGATTCTCCCGTGAGCAAACTCGGGGAAAGAAATGAGGAAAAAATGCCAAGAGCTCTGTAGCTCCCTGAACAATGAGCCCTGGAGGGGAATTAAATGGTTTTTTTCCTTCCACCTTTCAGACGCAGCCGGTGCCCAACCCCATCGCCTACTTCATGCATCGCTCGCCCTGGTGGTTTCATCAGTTCGAGACCCTGGTCAACCACTTCATCGAGCTGGTGGTGCCCTTCTTCCTCTTCCTGGGACGGCGGATGTGCATCGTGCATGGCCTCTTGCAGATCCTCTTCCAGGTGAGATCATGGAATCATAGACTGGTTTGGATGGGAAGGGAGCTTTAAATCTCATCTAGGACATCTGCAACTAGGGCAGGTTGCTCAGAGCCCCATCCAACCTCCCCTGGGATGGTGCCACGGATGGGGCAGCCACCACCTCTCGGGGTGACCTGGGCCAGGCTCTCACCACCCTCAGTGTCAAAAACCTTCTAAGTCTAAATCTCCCCTCTAGTTTAGAACGATGCTCCTGGGTGGGCAGATGTCCCAGGAGCGGCAGTGCTGCCGTCACAGCAGCAGCGTCGTTCTCTGGAGCCCGTCTTCTCCGAGCAGGAGCAGCATCCGGAGGAACTGACTCAGTTGGCAGGTCAAGAGTTCAGGCTCAAGTGACTCAAGATGATGAAGAGCTCTTAGCTGTCGGCTCTCGGGTGGTTTGCGCTGGTGGGGCAGCTCTTGGGGTGTTGCTGGAGGTTTGTTTCTCTCCCCACTGGTTTTGTGGATGGCAGAGAAACGTCAGCCCAGGACTAGCGCAAAGGATCTGATCCGGCGGCTGGGATCCATACGGGCAATTCCTTCGAGAGTTAGTTTTTGTCGACATCTTTCACCCTTTGAAGGGATTTTTTTTTTTGTATTCGACATCCAATATCTCTGAAAATGTTTGAGCTGGTTTTTACAACCGACAGATTTACTGAGCCTGGGTTTGTCGTGACAATAATGTCTTGAAAAATTAATGGTATTCACGTTCCCGTTGATTTTGTTTGGGATTTGGTTTTTTTGGACATGAAATAAATAAATCTGTGCAATAGGCATAGGACAGAAGCTCCTGCATATGTAGATTCCTAGATCAATCTGATTTCTCTCGTCTCTGCCCCTACGTAATTCAAAGGGCTCACCTTTTGACATCAGGTTTGGTTTGAGGAGGACGAATCTTCTCAGGCGGTGGGGCAGGAGAGGTCTGATCTGAAGCGGTGTCGGGGCATTGCTGCCTGAGGTGCCTCTTGTGTTTGTGATGGGCACCGAAGGTTTTCAGCGTCGTTGGGAGGATTCTGTCCACCCCAAGCCTTAGAAAACCTCTTCTTTTGTCTCATGGACAAAGCAGAACATCCCATCTCTGTCGGCTGCTCGCTGTGGAAGCAGGCGGGTGTCGAGACGTGGTGGAGGTGGGAGCAGCGAGCAGGAGCTGGGAGCGGGGATACTTTTGTGGGTGAGGAAGCGTAGGGAGGATGGCGACGGCTCTTTCTAAGTTGAGTTGACCCAGGAAGGAGCAGAACGCACCACGGTGAGCGACCTGTCAGACAACAAACTCTAGGCTTTGGCACGGCTGCGGAGCTGTCATCTTCTGCTCGCGTCTGCGTCGGCAGGAAAATATAGAGTGAGGGACTGAGATGGTGCTGCTTGCTCTTCACATCTCTGCCAGGAGAAACTTCCATGACCAAAAAGCCTGACCAAACTCTCCTCAACTCATCCCCATCTCAATTGGGGGTTTCTCCATCCTTACCATGCCCTCGGGCTGGAGCACGTGGGAGACGCACCCGGAGCCCACCGTCCAACGCTGGCCTCCAGCACCCTCACCGGCTCCTCCCAGGACCCCTAACGAGCTGCGTGACTTTTTTGAGCTGGGGGACTTCAGCTGGAGCCAGTGGGGTCTGAAAAAGCCAAGTGCCTACGATAAAGGCTCCTAATGACATATTGTAAATGCGTGCGCCTAACCGCCCTTTAATTGGGGCTTTATTGATAGGTTGCAATTACCAACTTATTCCTATCACGAGGGGAGTCTGCGAAGGGAAAAAAAGGGTCCCAGTGTAAAACTCGGCTCTGGTGCCTTTATAGCGTTTCAACAAAAAGCTGTTTATTTAATATTTACTGCCCTTTTCTTCATTCAGAATGACTTTTATTGACAATACTTCTGCTCTGCAAAGGAAGCAGTAAAGTTTAATGTTGATATACCACTTAATTCTGCTTTTCAAGATTTGAATTGACATTACATGCAAGTTTTATTGGACATTTTATAATTGTTATTGGAGTCATGGTGGCTAGGTTGAGTAAGTGTATTTTTCCAGATTCCAACTGGCCTGGAGAATATTGCTTTGTCAGGAACCCAAAAAAAGTTGTACTTTAAAGAAAAAAAGTCTTTTTTTCTTTTTTTTTTTTTCCGAGCGTGAACTTATTCTTCTTGGCTAGTTCATGTTTGTAAGGAAAAAGGTTTAGTGACTTTGGAAACATCAGAGAGGAGGAGTCGGCAGCTCGTTGGAGAGCGCACCAGGGGGATGGAGTCTGTTCCCGTGGGGTTGTGCTGGTCCCAGGGCGCCGGACAGTCCTGGGCCACCTGCCACGTGGGAGATTTGGGAGATAATGATCAAAAAAACCACTGCATGGACACGGCTCTGCACCCTCCCCTTCCCATCCTCACCCACCCACCCATGTCCTCACAAGACCCAAAGTGGGGAGCCCGAGGAGCTGGACATCCCCGTGGTTTTGGTGCTTTGCGTCCATCGATGTTGCTGTGATCTCTTGCCACGAGTCCCCATAGCTTCAGCTTCCAGAAATCTTCCCCCTTTGGCTGCTTTTTTGATCTTGAATAAACAGAAGGGTCTTACTTCCAGCGAGTCACTCGATATAAATAGTCTTTAGTTCAAAAAAAAGAATTAATAATCAAGGAGCAGATTGAACGCTGGCCAGTTCCCATTAGAAAAATCATTATTCATTGTCACTAACTGCCAGACTGGGGAGGGCTCTGCGATTTACAGCTGTGGGTGCAGTTTTTGCAGGACATCTGCACACAGTTCGATTCTCGATCGGATTGCAGCAGCGCCCAGAGCACGTTAGCCGGGATCAAAGGTGAGAGGAGAGAAAACGTCATCCAAGATCTTACAGCCAGACCCCCTCAGCCGCTCGTCCCCCGGGCAGGCTGCAAAAGAGCTCCTCGGCCACCGGCGCAGCTGCTCCAGGTCCCAACCAGGGGCTCAGGGTCCCACCAGGCTGCCCATCTCCTCCATGCCAGGGACAGTAGAGCAGGTGCGTGTCCTCCACTCCAGTGACTCCCAGCTCCCGAGAGAGAGGTTTGAATGGGCTCTGCTGACCGTGTCTTTAATGGTTGCGTGAAACTCTGATCTCCTGAGGAGGCTGTTTGCACTGAAGAGGTGGCCGTGGAGGGAAAGCTCTGGGATGTGCAGCTCCAAAGTTGAGGAGCCTCTCTCAGCCCTATGGCCGGTGCTACCAACAGGAAGGTTCATGCTCAGGAGGTCTAGACAGCTCAACTGTGTCCATCTTGCTTTGTGCCATCACATGTGTCCCAAAAGCAAAGACTCCCGAATTCCCATATGCACCCGTTGACGTCAGCCCGTGAGGCATTTTCATTCCTCTAGTGTCTTCTGGGATACAAATCCCTTGGAATTCTGAGACCCCAAGTAGTGCATGGACCCATCCCACCAGCAAGGGAGCCTGCTCGGAAGATCTCAGCCGGCGTGAAAACATTAGCAGGAGTTGGTGGCCAAGCCTCCCCGTTAGACTATCTGTGCTGAGAGCGTCCTACATTGAGAAAGAACTCTCAGGTGAAGGGCAGCCAATTCTGGAGGATCTCCAAGGTAAATATGCAGCATTGTTTCAAAAACCCATCCTTTCTAGCATTTGCAGTCCGTCAAAATCCAACAGAAATGACACTAAACGGACGTTTAACTTTTCAGCATCATTAGGGATTTATTGTGAGCAGGTGCCAGACTTGAGGTGCTGAGCAACGCTGCCGCAAATTGTCTCTGCCAGGAATAGAGCTGGAGGAGAGGCTCGTAACTCGGCTCCTTCCCTGCTCAACTCCGCGCTCCAGCCCTGTAAAAACAGCCTGGCCTGAGCCACAGAAACCTCCACATAAGCCTGAGGTGGAGTTTGGCTTTTGCTCATGTAAATCCGAGGGGTTTTCTGAGAGTTCACTAAATATTGAGAACTTTTTGCTACCACTTCTTGCCGTCCTTCCGGGGAGTACAGGCGCGTTTTGTAGCTGCTGTGGAGAGGTAGGACCGTGTTCGCCAAGATGCTGGCGTCTGGAGCAGGGGTATGGGCATCCCTCCGTTAGGTTTAAGCTTTCAGAGCTGGGGTTGTGGTTTTGGACACCTTCTCTAATTCATAGGGGCAGAGTTGTTTCTGTGGAATGTCTCGTGATGGTGGTTCTTGAATGTGGTGTTCCCTTAATGCACTTAAAGCCAGCTGCAGGTGGTCACAATGGCCAAGGTTTAGCAGATCACTTGGACGGAGGATTCTTTCATTTTGAGTCTGGTGGCACCAATTGGCTGGTTTTCTAGTAGGATTGAGGTCTGAGCCTCGAAAACACGCGTGTAGATCTGAAGCACCTCGATGTTCAGGAGAAATCAAGTCCAAAATGTGGCTGTTAGGGAGAAAAGGAGGTTTTGGAGAGGTTTGGAGACCGCAGGTGTGGTCTGGACCCTGTTATTCTTGGTTCTGTAGAAGCACGAAGCCAGAGCCTGCCCGTGCCCTAAGGAGCTTGTGGCTTTAAGAGGGATAAAATTGCCTTGTGGGGAAGGCAAATCCTTTCCCCTGCCCACAGGTCAATGTCATAGGACCTCTTGCCACCTATGAGATCCTCACATCATCTCCCCTCTCTCCCCGCTGACGCTTCCATCCTTTGCACGCTGACTGTCACCTTTGCGTGTCCGTAGGTCTGTCCCTGCTCCTAACCACCCACGGCCAGAGAGAGCTGAGGAGCAGCGTCCGTGAGTGAAACCGGAGAGGGTGCAAACCCACGGCCTCGCCGCTCTGCGGGTGTTTCGCTCTTCTCTGGAGCTGGCTCCTAAAACCCTGAAGCTGCATGTTTTTCACGACATCTAACGCGCAGCTTAACGTATTTCTTGGCTCCTTAAAGGCAGGCAGTAAAATTACGCTGCTTGGCAAACGAGTTGATGAGGGGAAGCGAGAGGAAAGCCGAAGAAGCCAGGAAAAAGCCACCTTACCCCTACGAGCTGGCTGGTGGGGCTGGGTTAGAGAGCAGGGGTGGGAGGGGGCTGAGGTTCCTTAGAGCCAGGGACTGGTTTCGGCTGTGCCAGATGAGAAAGAGCTTCGGCGTCGTAAAGGTGACATCCAGAAAGAAAGAAATAGTAAGTGGAAAGTGTAAGGCTAAAGCAGTGTTGGAAAGGCAGAGTCATTCCTCTGCTTCCACCACGCTGTTCTAGGTCAGGGTCATAGAGGGAGAATTTGGGGGCTTGGGGATGGGGAGAGAGTTTTAGGCCTTCAAATCCCGTTGGATTTGAATGAATTTGGGGAGCCTGACTCCTCTCTGTGACCTCTGAAAACTCCCGGCATGTCCTCCCGTGCGGAGCATCCTCCATCGTGCCGGGATGAGCTCAGCCCCCAGTGTTACTTGTCAGGGCAGAAGTTCCCCAAAGGAGCCGGAGCGGCAAAGCCTTGGAATTACCGGTTCTTCACTGCCACTGATCCTCCCTCTGCAGAGTTTTGGCGCGGAGCTGGAACTCGGGCTGTCCCAGGATGCTCTTCAGCAGGATCCCCTGTATAAAAGCGGAGGGATGACAAGGCCGAGGAGAAGCCGAATTCCAGCCTTGCAGGAGAAGGCAGAGATAAAACCTCCGCAACCAAAACCCCCTCGAACTCAGAGCGCTGACAAAGAAAACTGCCGAGGCCGCTCCCAGGGTCCAGCCAAAGAGCTGCACGGGAAGGCGGCAGCTTCACGAGCTGGGGGGGGCCTGCAGCAGGAACTTGTTACAGCAGGAACCTGTTACAGCAGAAACCTCCAGCTCTTTTCTCTGGGAAAACAAGCTCTGAGCACTACCCTTTGCCCAGTTGGGCATCACACTGGGGACACTCAACCCCTGCGCTGCTGGGAACACGCAGGAGAGTGGGCAGCAAAGTCATTTGCCTCTTTTTTTTTTTTTTTTTTTATTTTAAAGCAGAAAACAGTTGTTGAATAAATAGATATTTTTTTTATTATTTTTTTTTCCCCCTTGGCTTGGACAAACCCCAACCTCCTAACAACGTTGATGGGAACGGACGTTTTTCCTCTTGTCGATCCCATCTCGTCTCCCAAGCCATTCATGGGAGGTGAAGCTCTTTTGGGAGGGGAAGACCAAGCCCCCCGCTTCTCCGGCTGCTGCCTCTGCCATGCCACGAGCCGTTGGAGGGAGGACTTGCCCTGCCAGCCACACACACGCAAATTAAATCCTGCTGTGGCCGTGCCCCAGCTGCAGCGCTTTCTGCTGCTGACTTCGGAGGTAGCAGAGGTCACGGCAGCAGCCCGGAGAGAGGGAACGAAAATTAAACAGCTCCCCCCTCCTCCCTTTCCCTGAAGAAAGTGGCTGAATCCTCTGTTTGTTTTCACTTGTCAGATACGAGCTCGAGTTTGTGCTTTTTCTTAAGGCTGGTGTAAATCAGAGGTGTATCCAGCAGGATTTTCAGGGTTACTGAAGAAGGGCTGCCCCAGGGAAGGTTTAGGTTGGAGCTGAAGAACAATTTGTTGCCCTTTGGGGTTGTCCAGGCCTGTGCCAGGCTGCCCAGGGCAGGGCTGGAGTCCCCCTGATCCCTGGAGGGGTTTCCAAGGTGTGGAGATGTGGTGCTGAGGGACAGGGCTCAGTGGTGCCCTGGCAGGGATGGGGCAGCGCTGGGACTCCATGATCTTACAGATCTTTTCCGACCAAAATGACACTGTGATTGTCACTGCTCAAGTAGTTGTTTCTCTTTCCTGATGCAGAGAAGTGTTGTTACCTTGTGAACACGTCGTGCACAAGAATAAAGCCACTGCCCGATGTGCTGGGAGGCAGCTGCCAGGAGATTCAGGTGTCCGTTCTTTGCTTCTCCTGTAGGTATCAGCAACATGAGTACCCTGGAGTTAAGAACATCAAAGAGACTGCAGGTGATGTTCTTTCAGGTGATAACTCCCAGGCCAGGCTCTGATTTCGCCTGCAGATCCCCTGCAGGATGGGATGCTGGAGAGCGTGGTCCTCCCGGACCAGCATCCCTGGAGGGTGCGAGCGAGTGGGCGCTGGCAGCGCGGGCCGGGCAGCTCTGCTGGGACACAGAGGGAATTCAGCTTTCGCAGAAGTCCCAGTTTTGGTTGATTTTGTTGTGGTTTAGGAAGAAACAACAAGTGGGACGTGTCCCAGGAAAGTTAACAGCAGAACATGAGTTTGCTGCTAGAGGAGGAACAATCTGATAGACAAGGGTTTTGTGGCTTAAAAAATCTGCTTTGGACTCGGGTGTGAGACAGAGGACGCAGGGAAAATGTTTTTAAAAGGTTGTTTGGGATCCTGGAAGCGCTGGGCTGGGATTTATGGAGATTAATCATCAGCCTCCGGGCCAGCCCTGTGCACCCGTCCCCGTCCCACAGCGAGGGGCGGCCGGGGTCCCCTGGGTCCTCCAGCTTGGCTTTTCTCGATGCCAAAACAAAAGGAATGTGAAATCAAAGGAGTTACCAGGGTAGATTTTCTGTTACATTTAAATCACCCTAAATTAAATACCCTCACCCAAAAAAAAATAATTTAAAAAAAATCTAACTTAAGCAGGCAGAACCCAAACTATTTACTCAGGCCTATATTTGATTTCACATCCAGCTCGAGCGTTGCGAGGCGAGGCCGCGGTGCCAGACACGGGAATACCAGCACATACCACCCCAAATCAGTAAATAACGCTGCTCGTATAATGGTGTCTGGTGTTAGTTAGCAACAAGTTGAGTCCTTGCATTCTGCAGTAGTCACAGTGCCTTAGAAACACTTACTGTTAGCCATAGGAGTGCATTTAATTAGCTTCTGATTCAGGGGGTTGGGGTGGTTGGTTTTTTTTTTTCCCTCTCTTCTTTTTTTTTTTTTTTTTTTTTTTAAAAAAAAAAAATCATTAAATAAAGTGTCACCCCAAGCCAGCGCTGTAAACTCTATTTTGATTGTGGCTGCAATAACCCCTTTGGGCGTCATTCAAATTGTACTAAACAGTTTCTGGAGAGCGCTGGTTTCTCTCAAAATAAACCCAAGTCCGGCTTTGACAAGCTCTAATGAAAAACAAATTGTTATATTACTTAGAAAAATAATTTGAAGGAAGTCTGAATTAGTTGTAAAGGTGGAAAAGGTTCAGCTACTTGAAAATAGAAATTTGGAAGGTATTTATTTTAACCATTAAGCCAGCGGCCTTGAAATACAGCCTTGTTTGTTCCAGAATGCGCCTAACGAGAGACATGAATCATGCTGTTAATCAGTATGGGAACTTGATTAATTGGAAAGGGGACCGTCAGTGACTCCAACAGGCGGAGCCGCCTGGCAACAGTCTGCGCCGGAGCCCTGGAGCTGGTGTGATTTACCATCAGTCATCCTGCTGGCACGCGGAGAGAAGCCGTGGAGGGATCCCACATTTTTTTTTTTGCGGGTTGATGGTTGGGGGTTTTTTTTTGTGTTTTTTTTTCTTTTAACTCGAAAAGAAAATGTGGTTATTTGGGACGCTGGCGGCTTTTGATTTTTGGTGCCTCTACGGTCGGTTGTGCGACTCGAAACGTGCTGGTTTCCACGGAGGAGGGCTCAGCGTGGCTCAGAGGAATCTCGTTGAGCTGTCCTGGGCAGGGCCGCCCATCGTCTCGCCTTTGCTACCGATAGTGGTTTTGCTGGTTAAACCTGAGCACGAGATTTTTACGCCCAGCTATGAAGTGAGATTTGCACGGGAAGCCCCCAGGAGCTGCCGTGGCCCTAAAAACCTGGCAGGAAGGTCCTTGTTCATTTTCACTCTTGGCCGGGAAGAGCTCGAGTGAGTTTGGCCATCCAAGAGCAGTGTTTTCTTTCAGAGCAGCGTGTATTTGCTCATAAGGCAGGAGGAGACGGTGGCAGGGAGGGGAGAGAACGTGTGGCTGTGCCAGAGGGATGAGTTCCAGCTGGGTTTTAGGTTTGTGGTGGAAGGTGCCACATGTGCTGGGCTCTCCCAGCGGCAACGGCCCCGTCCGGTGCCATCGGCATCATCTCTGTGCCATAGTAACCACCACAGCCAAGCTCAAGGGAGACCCAGGGACCGGGTCATCTTCGGTGGCCCCGTGTCCTTGGGCACGTTGCTAAGCACTGATGCTCAAAGATCACGAATTAGATCCCCAAACGGCAAGATTTACTTAAGCCGAAGGAAAATGGAACCAGTTTTGGCCGCCCTTGGCATTTCTGCCGTGTTACAGCCTTCCAGCGTGCTCTGAGGTCTCGTCTTCTGTGCTGCTCCGTGTAGGCTTTGCACGGCTCTCCTCACTACGTGAACACCTTCCAGAGCCGCGTTAAATGACACGGCTGACATCCACCACATGTGGTCCTTCCTTTGCCAAGGGAAGAGGTTATGGAGTACTGAGGCTCCTAGGGCTCTGCAGCAGGGTTGGGTTTGGGTTGTTTTATTTTTCCTCAGTTTCAGTTCTGGCGTTTGATTTTTTTCAAGATTTCTCCGCCGTCCTCTCGCAGAATTTCCAGGTGCTTGGGCTCGAAGAGAAAAATCAATTCCGACGATGTTGTCAGTGAAACGATACGAGTTGGCGAGGCTGCGAGAGCTTCAGAACATCTGCGCCTTCCAGATGGGATTCGCTCGGTGCTTCGCCGCAGCGTTTGGGTCCAAGCAAGGACGGGGAGATGAAGTATGTGTTGCACACGTGACTGCACGTATGTGTAAGTGTGTGTGTGAAATGTTGCGTCTAACGAGAGCCAGACCAGCCATAAAGCAGAGATGTTGCTGAAGTCGGTGACACAATCTTGAGCAGGCGCCGTTACCGTGTTTCCAGTGATGAGTCTTCATTTATGTTTAGGTGTAGCTACTAAAGTTAACTCAAACCACTCGGATCCATTAACGTTGGCCAAGGCAACGGACTCGCCCGCTGAGACGTGTCCAGTGTCTTTAAGCCGCCGATTTATCCAGTTTCACTCTAGTGGCTCGAAGCGGTGCGAAGGTTCTTCCCAGTTTAATCCCTTTTTCTGTAGCTGATTCCTGATCTGGACCGGTCACGTCGCATCGTCCCCGCCCTCGGCTCTCAGCAGCTCTTTGCATTTCGGCAGGGTGACGGTGGCGGGTGGCATGTTGGTTTCTCTCCTCCCACCATGTAGAGGACGGGACCTTTAAATGATGTTTTGCATTCCATTTTAAAAAAAAAAAAAACAAGAGAAGAAGAAATCAGAACAGCCTAACTGGAAACAGATGGCAGATTAAGAACTTTTTTTCAAAGGGAATTTTTAATACACGTGTTACGGAGAGAATCGTTTAATAGTGTCAGATATAGACGTGCAAAGACAGAACGTGCCCATTGGAGGGGTGGAAGGGGCTGAGAGTGGGCTGCTGCCTTTGGTGCGGTGCTCTTGGGGGTGTGGGGAGGATTTTGCTGCAGTCAACGGCTACAGCGAGCCCTCCTGGCTGAGACGAGGGCTTCCCACCACCACCACCGGTGCTCTTTAGTCTTTCCTCTGGTATCTTTGGCTGATGGAGCAGTTTAGATTCTGCTCAGACCTTGGCTTGCTGGGTCGAGGTTGGCAAAGCAGTGGGTCAGAGATCCTCTGAACAACCTGTTCCCTCCATGCGTTGAAAACCTGCCTCTGTTGACTCCACCTTCAGCCTTGTCCAAATTTCCCCGCAGGCCGTAGCTCCACGCGTCCTCCTCAGCATCAGAGTCTTTCTCGGCAGCGAGGAGGGACGTGCTGGGGTGAAGCCGGTGCGGGCGGTTGACATCCCTGCAACGGATGCGTTGGCTGTGCTGGGACCTGCTGGGCAGAGACCTGAGCTGCAGGTACCAACTTGCGGGCCAGGTTTCCATTTGGTGCGATCAAGGTAACTTGAAGTCCATCGAGACCTTCCTGTGTGCCCAGGTGATACCTGCCGTCCTCCCAGGTGGTCAACTCAGGGGTTTAAATTAATTTCCACTTTTCAGTAGGTGACTTTTTGCCAAGTTAAATTGGCGTGGTGTTTGGGGGTGGGGGTAAAGACACCTTGTGTCTGCTGAATGGACATCTGTGAAACTACCCACGGACCAGAGGTGCAAGCTGTACCTCTATCCCTTGCAGAAGGTTTGGATGGCTTTAATTAAAGCCATTAAATGAATCCTGTGTAATTTCAGATTAAAGACAAAGCTGTGGAACTTGGTGTCCGGGCTGCTTAGGGATAGAGGTGAAGATGGATTTTATAGCGTCCTGCTTTGATGAAAATAACTCATTTGCTTGTTCTGGGCCAAGTTGCTGGGTTTAATGTTTCTCTGTAATGATGCTGCCTCCAGAGAGGTTTTATTTTGATTTGGAAGTGTTGGGATGAGGATGCAGCCCTGAGATGCTTTAGCCCACACGCAGTTTACACAGCTGCATTATCCCGTTCCCCAGGCACCACCAAAGACATTATCTCTTTGGTGATGCAAGAACTAGAAATTGCAGGAAACCTGTGTCACTCATGACTTTCATCTTCCTATAAAAACCGGGGTTTTTTTGGAGCCGGTGACTCAGCCGGCACCAATCGCCGATCGGTGCGAGATACTCCAGGAGCAGCTGTGGTTTGTTTGCAGCGCTGGCCGAGAGGAGAGATGTGGCCGGTGGAGGCGGGCAGCGGTGCCCGGCTCTTCCCGGGATGGAGACGCCGCACGAGGGTCGCTGCCGGTCCTCGCCCGGAGAATTGTTTGCGAGTCTCCTCTTTCCCTTCCCAGAATTAACGTTGGCGTTTTGTGGAAAAATAATGGATTTTTCTTGCTGCCTTCAACTGAGTCGGTGGCTGAGCTCAGCTGAGCCTCAAGCCCCAAAACACCTGGTCCCAGGCCCGTGTTTGTAGCGAGAGGTCTCACCTCTCTTGCTTTCCTCAGAAGGGCTCTTGCCTTTTCGTTTCACCTCTCCCAGGAGCGCACTGATGGTTCATCTGCCCGTGGGAGGTGCTCTTGATTAACTGCTCTTTTCACACATCTGTAACCCCCTTTGAAGATGGGTTAAGCTGAACAGGATCATCCTAAGTTCGGTCTGGGCTTGGTGTCCACATGTGGAGCTGTTCAGGAAGAGAGATGGCACTTTAAATTTACACCCTGCTTTAATGAGAAAAACTTGCGAGCGCCGAGAAAGCCCAGAGCGGTGCCAGCTTTGCAAAGGCTGAGAAAGCCGGTGCCTAAAACCATGTTCCCTACTCATCGCATCGGCACTTCTCGTGACTTGTGCCAATGAGAAGAGAGATGAAAGGGAAAATCCCGGGGGCTTTCTGGTAGCTGTGTGGCTGATTCATTCAGCTGAGAAAGGTCCAAGGAGCTCAACCCTCTAAAAGCTCAAAAAGCTGGTTCCTTCCTTACGAAACCGTTACTGAACTCATGCTGCTCTGAGAGGAAACATCTACGTGAGTCTAGCACGGACTTCTCCTAGTTGCACAAATCACGCGTACAAGCCGGTATCGTGGGAGCGTGGAGAAAGTCGAGCAGAAAAGCTCACAAAAGAAGCAGTAAATCCTTAGAGCAGTTGGAGAATGTTCAGTAGCAGATCCTGGCCGGCGTGGCGTGGCCGTCAGAGCTGGTAGGACACGTGGTTTGATTCCTCACACCTTGCCAGTGAACAAGCAGAGAGGAGGAGAAGGTCAGGTATTTTGGAAGACCCTTCTCCCCGTGAGGGTGGGTTGCTGCCTGGCTGCTCCTCTCGCTTCTGGAGCGCCCTTGGGTCGTCTTGGCCGGGTTCTGTAGCACTCGGGCCACGCTCTGTGTTCGGTTTGTGCCAACAGCCCCGACTGTGACCGTTCTGGTCAGCTCAGCGCCATCAGCTCATGGTGGGCTTGAAGTCACATCCGCAGCTGCCTGTTCTCCATTGACCCTTCCGCCCCAGGACGTAGCAGAACCTCTGAAGATGCGAAAGCCCCGGGTCTGCTCTGAGAGTCTGAGGAGCGGCCGAGCCTGCTGTCCTCCACCAGCAGCCTTTGTAACCAGCGAAGCCACGAAAACGAGCGGATGAAACGAGGAACCAAAACCCCCTGTGCCAAATGGTCTTTGCAAAACGCTCCCCCCGCCCTGCCCGGCGTTTCATAGCGACGCGTTTCCTGTTCATCAGCTCCCGGTTCAGGTCGTGAGCCCCAGGAGTAGAAGCGACCCCTCACCCACATGCTCAGATATTCACCTCTCCGACCTCCTGGTTCTTATCTGCCTGGGTTTCCACTGCCTGAAGTGTTTGGTAGCACCTGGCAAGCACAGATCACTAATTGTGCTGGTTGTTTCTTCACAAAACTCATCTTTTTTCCTTGTAAAAAAGGATTGATGTGTTTGTTTCCATCCTTACCTTAATCCCATCTTCTGTAGGAGCCGTTTTTACCCAATTTCCAATATCTTTTGCTAATTCTTGCCTGGATGCTTGGCTCTGTGCTGCCCTGTGCCAGGAGTCCTGAGGCTGGTGAGAGTTTCCTCCGTATCTCCTTCAGCTGCACCCACCTTCCTTCAGGAGACCGTGGATTTTGGAAGAGGTTAAATTGCAAAATCCCAGGACGTTCCTCCTGAGCAAAGTAAGAGGTTAGGGAAAGAGGGATTTGCTGAACTCTGCATTCCTACGGCACGAAACGGGTTGGGTGAGAAGGAAGGACAATGGTTTCTCAACTGCCAGTCAACCATCACATCATGGTCTACTTTAGAGCACCTGCCAGCTCCTGCTGCCGGCTGCTGTGGAGAGATGCAGAAATACAGGGGTGGTAGAAAACTCAGAGTATAGTCAGCAAAAAATGAAAAAACTTGCTCTGGAAAAACAACTCATGCTGCATTGTTTGTTGGGAATGGCAGGAGTGGAGAAAGGGAAAGGGGCGGGGATTGCTTTTCATCAATAATGTCGTTTATTCTGTAGCCAACCCTTGAAAACCGGTTCTAATCCCTCTGTAGCAACAACGGCAAATCTGCCAGTTCCCCCAGTCAAACACTGATCATTCCTGCGGGCCAGAAACCTCAGAGGGAGCGAAGCCAAGGTAAAAGGGTCAGGCTCTGGAGGAGGGGACACTCTGAAACCCAGTGCAGCCCAATCAGCTCCGTCTCCGTGATTCGGTGGGCAGATGGGATGATGCCAGAGACGCTACGGGGCCAATAGATTTTTTTTTTTTTAATATTTTTTTTCCTCCCCACAAAGTGTTCCGAGGCAGACAGTGGGGTCCTAAAGAAGTACAAAGATCGTTTTCCTGGAGCTGTTTAGAAGAAGCGTGACTGCAGATAAGAACTGGAGCTTCGGAACGTTTCCATCCATCTTATATTTCTTCCTCCTTCCTCTTCTCCACACAGCAAAGTGATTCAGCTGGAGAGCGGTCACTCGTCTCTGGTCCTGGTTGTACCAGGAAGAGGATTGTTGGTTCCTGCAGTATCTCTACTGGAGGATTTTCCTCTGCACACCACTCCCCCCCATTGCCGATTACTGGAGGCGTAGGAGAAGGAGATGTTTTCATGGAAATCTGTACCTCAACCATCTTGGCAGCCAAATCTGAAACGGCTCAAGTGTTTTGCCCCCCAACTTCATGTTTGTGGTCAAGCTGAAACTCCACCTGTGATCACCACATGCGTCCTCCGCAAGGCTGCAGTAAATTAAAGCACAACAGGGAATTTTAAAAAATACATCCTCTTCCTTCTCAGAGTCAGGTTACATCGACCTCCGAACATCTGGACACAGTGTCTCAGGGCTCCCAGAGGTTCTGCCGTACGAAAGGTTCGTCTCCCTTTGTTAAATTCCCGGCCTTTTCCCTTCCTCGTTGCCTCCTCTTGGTTCAGCGCTGCGCTCGGTGTGGCTGCTGTCTCTGGGATGGGTGTTTTTATGTTCAGGATGGAAAACACACTGTGGAATTTTAGTTCTCTCTTGCCATGGGTAAACACAGACCCGTAACCCACAGCCACTTACTGTGCTCGTGGGAGAAGTCTCAAATAAAATACACTCCTATTTTTTCAAGAGACAAGATTCCTTCTAAGCTACTGGTTACCAGCCTCCTAAAAGACTGAAATTTTGTGTTGACTTTTAAAAAACCAAACTCTTCCCCAGTATCCCTTGGATCACAAAAATGCCTTCGTTGGTGCGATGCCCCTTTGCTTCGAAGTTCCTTTGCCCGATCTCCAGGTTGCCCTGGTAAAGACGTAGGCGTTAACCACCATGTCCTGCTAACCGGGGTGAAGAGTGCAGAGGTGGAAGCAAGTGGGTCCTGCTGCCTCCAAGCGCGGGGTTTTGTTGAGAGTCCAGAGCAAGAGCGAGATGCAGAAGCCATCAGGTGGGTGTGCAGGAGCTGCGGTCGCCGGGCCGGTGGTGATCCGTGTGGTCCCTGCCCAGAAAACGGTATTGAGCTCCAGCAACTCCGGGAAGTCACCTCATCCTCGCCCCCGGGGAGCGGCACATCTCTGCGCTCACCCCCTGTAGCTGTTGTGCAAAGATCACACCCCACCCCCTCGCAAAGGAAAATGCAGCTCCAGCTTTTTTGCTTTTTTGCCTCGCAGGCAAAGGCCTCGAGGTTTTAAAGACTTACATATGTGGGCTTCACTTGATGTGCTCTGAGTATTCCCATTGAAGTTAACTAAGTGGATAAGACTTTGAGGATGGAAGCCAAATGAGTCCTCACCCACCATGCTGGGAAGTCTTGTTGCAGTGGGTCATTGCAGGGAAAGGAGGAGGAGTCGGGGCCGAACTTGCCCCTTTCATTTATTGTCATGCTGCTATTTATTTAAAGGATATTTTTTTCTAAGACAGCTTGGGGGGAAAAAAGGAAAAAAAAAAACAAACCAGCCCCAGGCTGTGGTGTAACCACCACAGCCAGATGTTGTCATGACTACTAAACAAGAAACTTAATTTATAAAATGAGGAAAAACATATGAATGTGAAATAAAAGAGAAAAAAAAAAAAAAAACAACACAGAGAGAGAGGCGATCTGAAAATATTAACTATGATGTAGAGAAAAATATAAACAGGCACAGTTAGGAAATTCCAGAAGGAATATGACTTGTTTAATATTAATCATAAAGGAAAAGATTATGAGAGCTGCAATGAGTGCCAAAGGAAATACTCCACACACATCCAGCTCCGTGATAAGAGGCCCCGCGGTGGTTTTCCTCGGCTGCCTGGGCAGTCGGTGCTCTCGGCCGTGCGCCGGTGGAGATGCTCCGGTCAGAGGATGCTTCAGGGATGTACGTGGTGGTTCTGCTGCTTCCCTTCTCGTGGTGCTTTTCCTCCCTTGAAGTACCGGTGCAGTGTCTGAGCACAAACCTCCACCCCATCCAGGAGAGCCAAAATAATCTGCGCTGTTATTTAAATTGAGGCGAGTAATTGTGGGGGGGGATGCAGAGGGATTTCTCTGAGTGGATCAGGTCAGGAGTGGCTCTGATGGTCCTTAAGCCGCAGCTTAATTGCTTTCCAAAGTTGAGGTCGCTGCAGAGACGTGGCTGGGCCCGTCCCCTCTGGTGCATCTCGGGTGGATTCTGCTCCCTGCTTCTGTCTCCGTAGGTGTTGCGCTGCTGCTCTTCTTGCCCTCTGTCTTGCCATCTGTCCTCTCCTGGGTTTGGAAAGCGCATGGAGATCCTGAAAGCAAAGCATTAGAGAAGTCCCAGATGTTTGTGATTTGATCATGAAGCCTCATGAGCTCACGGGCTAATGACCATTCCTTGACCAAAGCAAGGGCTGGCTGCTTGGCTTCAGGACCTGTCCTGAGCGGCTTTAGGACCGGACTCGCCCACAAAACGCCTCTGAGCAGGTACCAGAGGGCTCCTTTGGATCTCGCTGGGTCCAAGAAAACAACTTCTGTTGTGTTGGGCTGGCATCACTCATCCGTTTTCTGGTGACAGTGCCCTGATGCGTCCCAGGGACCCGTGCCCACCAGCACCGTGACAGCAGCGGTGTCACCACAAGACGCCAGAAAGGAGCTGCTCTGACCACAACCGCCGATGAGTGAGTGCTGGGAAATACCTACGTGGTATCTCGGGTGGAAAATCCTGGGCAGAGCTGTAATTTGCCGCTTCATTAAACTTCCCTCAGTCGTGTCTGAGCCGCTCATGGGTCTGTCACGCAGAGATTTCAAGGCTAGAATTGCGCGTCGGGAGATTAATGCCTTGTGGCACGTCCTCTGCTCCGTCGGTAATTTTGCAGCGGTGGGGTTGGCTGCTCGCAGGCCACATTGGACCCGGCTCTCTGTTTGGCACCGGTTTGTAAACATGCTGCTTTACACAAACCTTAAGGGTTCCTTCTCACTGTCAGAAGAAATTAAGCTACAAAGCCAGACTAAAACTACCCAAAATGCTGTCGCACTGAGATCCGTAGCGTGAAGGTCCAGGACCAGAGGGAATGGCTGCGAGCTGCTCCAGGGCAGGTTTAGACTGGACCTGAGGAAGCATTTCTTCGCTGAAAGGGTTATCAGACATTGGAATAGTCTGCCCAGGGCAGGGCTGGAGTCTCCATCTCTGGAGGTATTTAAATGGAGTGTGGACCTGGTGCTGAGGGACAGGGTTTGGTGGTGAGCTGCAGTGTGGGGTCAAAGGTTGGACCTGATGATTTTGAAGGTCTCTTCCAACCAAAGACATTCTGTGATATGGTTGCCCACCCAAGCCAGGACCTTCCAGGGCTGTGGACCAGATTTTCTCCATGCTGGACCCTTCCAGCACACGGAGCAGTGCTGCTGCCCAGCTCGCAGCTCACAAAGGGCTTGTCCTCCCGCTCTGCCCTAACCTGGCCCCAGTCATTTGCACGCGGCCCCGTTGGCAAAGAACTAATCATGATGATGGTGGTGCAGAAAAACTGGACCAGTAAAGCTCCCTATATCTTTTTCCCAGCTCCTTTTCTCTTTTTCCCAGCTCCCTGCATCTTTTTCTAGTTCCTTTCTTCTTTTCCCAGCTCTCTGTATCTTTTCCCATCTTCTTGGTTTTTTTATGAGCTCCCTTCCTCTTTTTTTCCCAGCTCCCTTCCTTCTTTTTTCCAACTCCTCGCATCTTTTCCCAGCTCCCTGCAACTCTTCCCAGCTCCATGCCGGTGAGCAGCAGTCTGGGAGTATTCCGACCCCGGCTCCTGGTCACAGCCCTTTCCAGGTGCCTCTACAGCAGCACCAGCCAGTGCCAGGCAAGTTCTGGGCTCCTCTGCTCTCTGTCTTGGTCCCCCTTTCCTGTCTTAACGTCCCCCTGGCTGTCACCTGGCTCAGGAGCAGCCATGGCTCCACTTTGCTGGCTGAGGTTGAATCACAGAACCAGGCAACACTAAATTTTTTGCTTTCTCCCTCCTTTGACAAATCTAATTTGCCGCTGAACGAGGAGGAACCTTTTAAAATCCACCCCGTGGCTCGATGTTGAGGCACTTGGGATTTGTTGAATGAGTCACACGCTCCCTTTGGAGCCGAGGAACTTCCTCACGGACAGGCAGCTGTATTTCATCCTCTGCTCGAGATTATTTTGAGCTGGAAAATCTCAAGCCCCGTACAGCTTTCTTCCAGGGGTGCATCTCCTGTTGAGAACGGTGCAGCGGCCGTTGAGGTTCTCGTCAATGGAAGGGGCTCCTCGCGGCGTCGCTCCACCAGCGGCATCGCTGCCCGGTGACAGCTCTTCCTGGAATATCCCGACACACGTGTCTTTTCGTTCCTCTTCCAAGGTTCATCTCATATGTAAGCGATCAGTGCAGCAGCCTGAGCAGGGATCTCCTCACAGCTGTGACCTTGGAGGTGGGTGGCATTTTTCTGCTTCCCCTCCATCATCCTCCGGGATCTACATTTCATGTGATCCTGTCGGACACAGGCCAAATCCGCGCTGGGAGGAGTCGTACGGTACTGCTAGGAAATACCCACTGCACTAAACCTTGATGGTTGAGGTCTTCAAAGCTCCCTGCAGAAGTCAGTCTCCTTAGGTAGCTTTCGTAAGTGTGACGTGGCCTGTGAGCAGACAGCTACCTAGGAGATAAATTCCACAATTTATTTTTTTCCGTAGACTTCTTCAGAGCACCTTATTTTCAGCAAGGGCAGGTGTGAAGTCCTATATCTGGGCAGGAATAACCCCCTGCACCAGTACAGGAGAGGGATTGACCTGCTGGAAAGCAGCTCTGCGGAGAAGGACCTGGCAGTGCTGGGGGACAATAAGTTCTCCAAGGGACAGCAATGGGCCTTTGTGGCCAAGAAGGCCACTGATCCTCTGGGGTGCAGAAAGAAGTGTGTCCAGCAGGTCAAGGGAGATTCTCCTGGCCCCCCTACTCTGCCCTGATGAGGCCACCTCTGGAGTGTTGTGTCCAGTTCTGGGCTCCCCAGTTCAAGAGGGACAAGGAACTGCTGAAGGGACTGGAACATCTCTCTGATGAGGAAAAGCTGAGAGCCCTGGGGCCGTTGAGTCTGGGGAAGAGAAGCCTGAGAGGGGATCTTATCCATGTCTATAAATATCTGAGGGGTGGGGGTCAAGAGGAAGGGGCCAGGCTCTTTTCTGTGGTGCCCTGGGATAGGGCAAGGGGCAAAGGGCACAAACTGGAACCCAGGAGGTTCCACCTCAACATCAGGAGAAACTTGTTCCTGTGAGGGTGGTGGAGCCTGGAATAGGCTGCCCAGAGAGGTGGTGGAGTCTCCTTCTCTGGAGACTTTCCAATTCCCCCTGGATCTGTTCCTGTGTGGCCTGCCCTGGGTGATCCTGCTCTGGCAGGGGGGTTGGACTCGATCTCCAGAGGTCCCTTCCAACCCCTATAATTCTAGGATTCTATCTTTCCTGTCTTCCTCTGCAAACCAAAGTGCAGGGATTTAGTTTGTTTCAGATGTTTCTGTTACTATCTAGAGCTGAACAGACACAGTCGGTTCCCACGTTGGAGGTTTATTTCACTTTTCTACAGGCCAATAAATGCACAGATCAAATAAAATCACCCCACGGTGAGGCTGGAGCAACCCTGGCCCTGCGGGGTTCTGCACACCCTTCCGTGGCTCCATCCTACCATCATCCTCAGGTGTGATTTGGTCCCATGTAGAAGCAACTGCTCTGTGAGGAGAGGGAAAGAGCTGAAAGTTCTCCTTTTTTTGATCATTTCAGAATTTACACCTCATTCCCATGAAAACCTACATTACAGGCAAAACGCCCCAACACTGAAAAGCAACTGCTGCAGATGGCAGCATAAAAAAAAATATGTATTTAACACATTTTGTGTTTTCTTAAGCGTATCTGGTTTTGCCCAATGTACATTTCATTTGCTATTTATTTAAGTCCCCACCACTGACAGCTGAGGGATTGCTAAACTGCCATCTGGGATGGAAGTAGAATGCCCTTTTTTCCTTCTCCTCCTTCCTTCTCCTCCTTCTTCTTTTGGCCTCAGAAAATTTAACAAAGACTTTACATCTGCAGGTTGAGCGCTTCGTATTTCAAATATGAGGCACAAGGTGGCCACTTACATAATAGACCAGGCGCAAATTTCAACCTATTTTCTAACGCGGCGCTGGGGAGCTGTAAAGGCTCTCCATCGGTGAAGAAGCCCAGGTATGATAACCGTCCTGCACTTTCTTCAGATTTTTTCCTCTTGTTTTTCATTAAACATAGCAGTTCCACTGAAATTTTTACATTCGCTACTTCATTTTTTTATCCCTGAGGCTTTCACAGGCTTTCTGTATTAAATTCAAATGGTAACCAGCCCCCAGTGAGGCACCAGATGATTTTTTTTTTTTTTTTCTTGGTGCATTTTTACACCACAAGTGTTTTCTATTTCTCATGAGCTTGCAGAAGCCCACGGCCGACTGCTCAGGACCGTGCCCGGACGGGTAGTAGCTCCGAATGTGTTGCGAGAGGTCGGCTTGGCGGAAAAATCCAGATCATCCCGGGGTTTTGAAATCCGCCCAGCTATGGCTTTCAGGGACACCGAGTAGCCAACCCAAGTTAAATATTTCACTGCAGATGTTACTAAGAGCTCAGAGTTACTGAAATTATTTGCTTGAACGAGGCAAAGAAAGTAGCTGCAGAAAGATATAGATCAGAGAAGCCACCAACGTTTTCCACCCTGGTGTCAAACTGATCAGATGTGACGTCCCCTTTGCTTTCTCCTGGCGTTTTCCTTCTGCCTGCGGATGTGGTTGTGTCCTTTCCTTTTAACTTGAAGAGGAAAAGATGAGTTTGAATCCATGTCGGGCTTGAAATGCCAGTGAATTGGGGGGGAGCCTGGTCCCGCTCCAGCTTTTGCAGCTGGCTGCCGTGTCCCCACAACTGGTCGAACCAAAACCTTGGATCTGAATTGTTTTGAAAGGGATTCGTAACATGGATCCCGTTTCCCTAGGCCAGGGCTGTCTGAGATTTGAGGTGCTCGGCCTGCCCATCTAAATTTATTCCGAAGAACGTTGCTTTTCTGTCTTTAGTACCAATTTAATCCAAATTTTACCAAGACCCAGACGAGGCAAAGAAGTTTGCTATCAGAATAGATTTTTTTCTCTGATGTGTTCTCCTTTTCTAATGGGGTTTGCTTTTGTTTTGGCATTTGTTAGACACATCTAAACATTGTAGGAAAAAAAAAAGTGGATTTCAAAGGAGGACTGTATGTGGAGAGGGAATTGAAGTATTTTCACCAGCAGTATTTTAGCATTCCTTCAATCAAGGACTATAAACAGTTCCATGTGACTTCAGACTGATCCAGGAGTCGAGAGACCAGGATTTAATTCCCATCATTTCTTGCGGAGGGAATTTTGAACCCACACGTCTCTCAGTGAAAAATGTCCTAATTAGCCGAGAAAAGGATATTCCAGAAAAAAAAGGCTTTCGCTTTCTAGCCTTAGTACTGTTCTGCTTTATTATTGATAATTTAATAATCATCTAGTGGAGTTCTGAGCTTTGCCGTGTAATTGGTGAGTCAGTTACTGGTTTGTGCCTATTGACAGCCCCTGCCGAACTCCAGTTAAGACGGGATCGACCTCAAACGAGAGTGATTTCAGCTAGGGTGAAAAATGCTTTTGTGGAATACTTTTCCTGCCCGTTAATGTCAGGAGGTCGTGCTTGGTGGGAAGCAGAAATGGCAAATGAAATGGCATCTGGGGTTTGACCAACTCATGAGTCAACCTGATTTTTCCGTGCAACATCTGGGTCCTGTTGAAGCTGCTGGGAAAGGCCCGGTGAAGCTGTACGCTGGTCCAGGTCCTCTGGAACCCACCGTACCTCAAACCCGTGTACCTTTTGGGAAAGACCAAGGTGTTTGGGATGCCTCGTGAGGTGTTCGTGGTCTTGGCTGCTGTGGAAAGCTGAAGGGCCATAGTTTTGCCTCTTGAGTAAGTGGCCTACTTGTTTGGGGTTTTTTTTGCACGCAATTGAATTCAAAACACTACCATAGAATCGTTAACATTGGAAAAGACCTCCCAAGATCATCAAGTCCACCTGTCCACTTCCACCATCTGGAAATGACTTTCCTTAGTCCCATGTTCCTTAGATATAGAATGGCTTGAGTTGAAAGAGGCCTTGGAGATCATCCAGTTCCAACCTCCCTCCCATGGGCAGGGACACCTCCCACTAGAGCAGGTTGCTCAGAGCCTCATCCAGCTTGCTCTTCAACACTTCCAGAGATGAGGCTCCACAACTTCTCTGGGCAATCCCTTCCAGTTTCTCACCACCCTCAGAGTAAAGAACTTCTTCCTATATATGGACCTAAGGAGCTGTCATCTAAGGGGCTGTATAATCTGTCAACATAAAGGCAGCATTTCCTCTGTTGAGGGCTTCCCACATCCTCACATCATCTTCATTCGTCCATCTAACATTCCCTCCTTGTTTCCCATGCACTGGGAGATGAGCCACATGCTCCACAGCTCACCAGTGTGACTTGCAGGCTGTGGACAAGATGTCCAGTGTGCTTCTACTGAACCTTGCATGACAAATACCAACCACTCTGGCTGGTTTCAGAGGGACAACCCACCGGCCAGCATGACCGGTTGGCCCGCGCCACGACCACCTCTCGGCAGCCCCGTGGTTTCCCCTGGGGACGGTTGCAGCCCACGGCACCGCGGCTATTTGTCTGCATCCGCTTCCAGAAGCTCCTCCAGCCAACAGCACAAGCAGCCCGTGGCACTGTTCAGGCTTCTGACAGTTTTATAACCTTAAATTTGCACCTTATGGAAAACTATGGCAGTTAATGATTAATCGCCGTGTTGGAATTTTTCTTATGATGTCTTAATATCCGAGTACGTAGCAGACCTCAGCTGAGAGGAAAAATAAAAACCTGCAGCAAAATGCTCCCAGAACAACTTGACTAGGCAAGTTTTACCCAGTCCAGGCAGCGCTGTCCAAAAGACACCGTTCTGTTTAGGATTGGTTTTTTTTAAAGCTGTGTTGCTATTTACTAGGTGTCTAGCTCCAGTTGGAAACCAGCTTGAAAGGAAGCTGTGAAACAGTTTTTCACGGGTGTGTTCTTCGATCGCTTTCCAGTAGAAAGTTGGGTTTGATATTGCAAACCAGCTGCGAGTTGTTAACCAGACCGGGCAGGAGCTCGGCATTAAACACCGCTGCTGTCGCACTCCAAGACTTCACTGCCCTGCTCAGAAGAGAAGAAAACCAGTTTATCATCTGTTACGGTCAGGTAACCGTTCTTAGCTTGTTTGCCGTGGATCTGCCTTATCTTGCGCCTGACGGTCTCCGCTGGTGTCAGGCCCGGCTTTGTAGCTGCTCCACGGTGACGTGAAGTGCCCGTCGCACGTGTCCCACCACGGCGCTCTGCGATCTGGGGCTCTGCACGGGGAGGGAGTTTGAGGAGTCTGCAGCCTGACCCTGTTGTCGTTATTGCAATACAGAAATGTCAGGCACATGATGGCAATTCCGTTTGAGAGTCACCTCTGTAAGCTCAGCTTTGATGATGTCCCACCAACCAGAGCGATGGTCAAGAATCCTGGCTGAGAACAGGTTTCCTGGGGAAGGTGCTCAGAGCACCTTCTGAAGTGGGTCTAACCCATGTCATATTTTGATAAATTTACAAATGATTATTAGAGAAAAATCTTTTCCAACCTGTTCTCTCCATGGAGGAGGCCGGTGAAGGGCAAGGTCCCACATCCCTCCAAAGCGCGTGGGGGGTAGCTCTTTCCAACATACCCCGTCTGGAGATACCGCTGAAGCTGAGCACTTCTGCTGGACTTCAGCTTTACATTTGCTATAAAAGTATTTTTAATGAGTGGGACGGAGCTGGTTAGGGAAACACTTGGACCATTAATAGATGGAGAATTTTTTTTTAACGTGCTGTTTGACTTTATTGATGAAATGAGCTAATGGGAACGAGTGCTGCTCTCGTGCCGAGTGAAGAAACCCAGGCGTGCTCGAGGGGAACAATGCTGGGGTTTGGTGGATGGATCCTAAAGCGTTTGGAGCTCCGTGCCAGCGGTGGGACGTCACTTCTCCTCGGCTCTGTGCCGGAGGGAGCGGCTGCCGGGGACGCAGGGTCCTGCGGGGATGCCGGGAAGGGCCGAGGTGCCCTGGTTGTAACAACCTGACTTGATGCTTGGGTTGAGATCTTCTGCGTCCGACTTCTCCTGGCTTTGTAGAAAATTCCATGGTCTCTTTTATGACCATGAGTAATCAGGAACTTGGTTTCACATCCTGTTTCAAAGTCTACACAAGGCCCTATAATTACATGCTAATACAGTTTTCTCGGGACTGAATTGGGGCCAGATCCTGATCTCATGCTGGTACAAAGCAACGGGGTGGTTCGCTCCGGTAGCTCTGCCTCTTTGTGCTCCACCTCCTCCCAGCGGCCACAGCAGTTTTTTGGTGGTGACCTGCCAAGTCTTCTGCTAACAGTTAGAATTTTGAGTTGGTGCCTCGTGGGTATCACCTGCCTGCAGGGCTGGTTTGGCTTAGCAGCTGGAGTTGTTTCAAAGTTATCGCGGTACGAGCTCAAAAGCTGAGGGTTTGTAGAGAGGGTCTCCCTCACTCTTTCACCACCCTCTTTCCATGTGCTGATGTGTTCCCTGGGGAGAAACTCTCTGTCCTAAACTTGGAGGACTTGGTCCTACCTGGACTTGCCTTGAACAGCATCCTCATCCAGCAGGTCTACCACTACGGTCAACTTTCTGGAGCAAATTGGAGTAAAATCAGAGGAAAATGATCTGAAATTGGTCCTCTGATGTAGGATGCTGGTGGAAAGCTCGTTGAGATTTGTTGGTTCGTGAAAATGCTCTTTAGTACAAAAATAAGGTGTTGAAAGGTTTTTGCTGTTGTCTTCGTGAAGGTTTCTCCCTTTAGGAAGTGACTTTACCATCAGGGGGGGAAAGATGTCGATAATTCAGAGCAGGGTAGCAAGAAAAAAAAAATCCTTCCTTCTGTAAGATTATTCTTTCATTTTATCTTGGTCCAACACTTCCATAAGCAGTTCCTCCAGCAGTTATTTAGCCTGTAACACATTAAGGTGGAACTCTGTAGCCTCTAGCAAAAGAGTCAACGGATTGAGCAACACCGTGAAGTATTTTACATAACAAAGCTGCAGAGCAGAAGAAACGTGTCAAAATCAGTCGTTTGGAGATGTGTCTCAGCTCTGCAGGAGCAGGGCAGGAGGAGCCCGGTTGTGTTTCAGACCCAGAGCGAGCAACTGATGGTAAATTCACACACAATACTTTGGTGATTGTATTACATGTATAAAACTGCCTAGAATAGTAGCCCAAGACATTGTGATAAGCGTCCCATGATAAATAAAAGAAGGTCGGTTTAACCTGTTGGGCACTGGACTTGTCTCGTCCCAGGATCCCAACCCCAGTCCTGCAGGAGATTTGCTTTTGCATATATATGTGTGTAAATATAGATAGATATAAATCCATAATCGCTCCACTTTCACTCTCTAGCTTTTCTCCAAATTTTTTTCCCACTGAAAATCTGGAAGTCGTGCTTATCCCCAGAAATGCTCGGCACTCAAATCCCACCATCTGTGGGAACTGCAGTAGGTGGTTCCTAGAGCTACGAATTAAAAAGGATTCCGGAGCGAGACATTGATATTGCTACGCGTTTAGATCAGGAACAAATGTCGGGAACGGAACGGGACGGGAACAGGATTGGCTCCCTGTTGCTTTCTCTCAGTTCTGTTGGTAACTTTAGACCAGGTGCTTAGAGAGGGGATCGCAAAAGCCTTGCGGTGCAATTTGTAACGTGTCAAAACCCGACCCAGTCCGAGGACAAATGGTAGTTAAAATTGCTGCACGACGTCATTTGGGCAGCTAGAGTTATTTTATTCCTCAGGAGTTATTTTATTCCTTGATATTTTATTCTTCAGTAGTTACCTTATTCTTCAGTAGTTATCTTATTCTTTGGTGGTTATTTTGTTCCTCGATATTTTATTCATCAGTAGTTATTTTATTTATCGGTAGTTATCTTATTCCTTGGTTGTTATCTTATTCCTCAGTGGTTATTTTATTCTTTAATAATTATCTTATTCCTTGGTAGTTATTTTATTCTTCGGTACTTATTTTATTCCTCAGTGGTTATTTTATTCTTTAATAGTTATTCATTCCTCAATAGTTATTTTATTCCTCGGTAGTTATTTCATTCCTCAATATTTCCCTTCTACGTCTCTAACTTCAGGCAAGTCTCTCACTCTACAAATATTTACAAATATTTTCAATACCTCTGCTTTTTAGGGATAAAGATGGGTCTTTTCTAACACAGCTCTTCAAGCCCCCAGCCGTTGCTGCTCCAGCAAACAAAAATCTGTATGGAGCATGTGAATTATGAAATGACTTTGAATTGTTGCTAATTCCTCTGGCTCTAAATGAATTATCTGCGTGTCTTTGGTCATGTCCAGGTGGCCTCCCCTCCTTCCACTAACAGGAGGTGCACAGTGTGTGGGTGCAGCTGTGCAAGGGGCAGCTCAAGGTTTATTTTCTTATTTCTGTATTAAATGTGGTAATAATACGTGGGTTAGCTCCTGTCATCTTGTGGGAAGGAAATACTCAGCCTTTGCCTGGGAAATCATTTTTTAGCTACCAAATTTGGGCTGTTTCCCGACTCCACGATACTCCCAGTGAGCTGGGTAGGTGCTTCCACCCCTTTTGGAAAGTCAGGGCTGAGGTTGCTGAGGATTATCCTGAGGTCAGGTGTTCCCACAGCAGGTAAGGGGTGGAGAAGGGAGTTTGCTGTGTTTTGAGATGTGGATTAAGATGAGATCACTTGATTGACTCTGCGTCTGAAAGCCAACTGAAGTCATGGAATCCCAGACTGGTTTGGGTGGGAAGGGACCTTTCAAGGTCATCTGGTCCAACCCCTCTGCAGGGAGCAGGGACATCTGCAACTAGAGCAGGTTGCTCAGAGCCCCATCCAACCTCCCCTGCAATGGTGCCAGGGATGGGGCAGCCACCACCTCTCGGGGCAACCTGGGTCAGGCTCTCACCACCCTCAGCGTCAAAAATTCCTTCTTTCTCTCCAGTCTAAATCTCCCTCTTTTAGTTTCAAACCATCACCTCTTGTGTTGAGCCATGTTCTTCTCACCTCGCCCTTTTTCTCCTGGTACTTCCAGCAGCTTTCTAAATTTCTGTGGACTTCACAGCACCGTTTGATCTGCTGTCTAAAACAGAGCAAGTGGGCAGAGGTAATTGTTTTCCTGCGTATTCTTCTGCGCTAAGTAGCTCTGCAAAGCGGAGATTAAATCCTCATGCAAATATTGAATCAAGAAGTTAACAAGAGATTAAGTTAATAATAGGGGGAAATTAACCGTTCTTGCTGTTGTCATTTAATGGGAATTTTTCACCCGTGCCTACAATAACTTTGGGGAAAAACTACATCTATAAGTATTTTTCAAACTGAAACCAGATGGGGGAACGATAGCCTGTTTTTCTTGGTGGGAGGCTGTGTTTTCATGGTACTCAAGTAACTGGAGGCACATTAAAATCAAATTTGGCTTTTGGGACTTGTCCTTCCTATCTCTTACAGGAAGGATCAACTTTTGATGTTGTGAGTTTCAGCTTGTCCTAAAATGAGGAGATTCTCTGGTTGGGGGAGGGCAGAGGTTTCAGAGGAGCCGAGTTCTCCCATTTGGAGAACACTGATATTTGCTTTTTAAAGATCCAGCCCAGGCACAGATGGCACAGAGACGGTGGGCCATGAAGTGTCCCCAGTGTCCCCAGTAGCACTTGTGCTTTCAATTCCAGTGGCACCAGTGTGCCACCATCCACCTTTCACCCACCCCAGAGAAAAACCAGCAAGAGAGGAAGCTGGAGAGAAACAAGGAGTGATGCTGGGCAAACTGATTGAGGTGGGTGATGGCAAATGTCTCTTTCCCTTGGTGTCACTTGTACCACCAGGATTTGTCCCCCGCTGCTCAAAGGCATGGCCTGGTTGGATCATTTCATAGAGTAATAGACTAGTTTGGATTGGAAGAACAATCATCCCTTGTCCTGTCCCAACAGGCCCTGCTCCAGAGTCTGTCCCCGTCTTTCTGACAGGCCCCGGGAAGTCCTGAAAGGCCAGAAGAAGGTCTCCCCGGAGCCTTCTCTTCTTCAGGCTGCACAAGCCCAACTCTCGCGGCCTGGCCTCCCAGCAGAGGGCTCCAGCCCTCACATAGTTTTTGTGGCTTCCTCTGGCCCCGCTCCAACAGGTCCATGTCCTTCTTGTGCTGAAGGTGGGATCTGGTACCTCCAGAGAGCACGACACACATGTTCTTGGGGACTGACATGGGCTCGTCCTCACATCTGCTCCCTCATAAGGATCCGTAAAATCCACCTTACAAGACTGATTGACTCTTTTCTTGATGACCTGCAATGTCCACTGAGGAGCATTCTTAAGCCCTGGAGCTCCAGCAGCAGGTCTGCCAGGAGGAAGGGTCTTTGCTGAGCTGGTCGTGTGTGGCTCTGGAGATCTGTGATGGGAAGATCCATGTGGGACCCAAGTACTGCAGCTTTGACATCGCACTGATGAGCAGAGCTGCGTTTTTCTCCAGCTTTCAAGAGTGCAGAGTAAGTGGTTGTTTATTTTCTGCACCAGGAAGATTTACTTTTTCTTCTACATCCTGTAGATGGTAATTGATAAATTGGTCTGTGTTTTATCTTGAAATGATTAGTGCCTTTTTTTCTAACAGTCATCACTAAAAAAGTCACATCTCTTGTGGCTGTTGGAATAATTAATACCAGTAACAAAGCTGGATGACCTCAGCCACAAGCAGGAGAGAACTTAACTAAGTTCAATCTTTTCAAATCATCTGAGCCTAAGGAAATCTATCCTTGGGCTGCTAAAGAGCTGGTTGTTGAAATCCTGTCAGCGTTGGTGATTATCTCTGAGAATTCCTAGAACATAGGTGAGGTAATGAAAGAACAGGGAAGAGCTAATAAAGTACTTGTCCTCTAAAGAGAGAGAAAAAAGGAAGAGCCAGGGTATTACTGGAAAAATACTGGGGGGGGAAAAGTGATGATTTCTAAATACCTCTCAGAAAGAAGGGGGATAACTCCAGCTGTCATGGTTTTGCCCAGAGCAGGCCGTGTAAAAGCAGTTGCCCTTCCTTCACGGTCAAAACAAGGATAGAGGATAAATAATCTGAGCTTTTACTGAGGCTTTTGAAGCCATTCCATGTATACACTCATCAACAACCCAAGAAAATGGGGTCTGTAAGAAGTAGGAAATTCTATTTGGCAGACAAAAGGAGTTGGAAAGTCGATTTGGCAGTTATCCGTGGGTCGCTGTCAGAGGGAAGGGTTTATCAAGGGACTTTCCCCAGGCTCTCTTGAGGGATATTCAAGTTTTTCGTTGATGATGTCTAATACTAGCAGACCGTGCTCAGGTAGAGGGTGTCACCGCACACGATGAGCATCCCTGTGGAGCTGGAAGAGGCAGTGGACAAAGGACGGTTTCCACCTCTATGAAAAGCTGTTGTGGGTAGAAGAGAACAGTCTGTGATGGCAGTGAGCAGAGAAGAGGTCATGGGGTTAAATATTGCCAGGGAAGAGTCGGGCAAGATACTGGGAATAGTTTAAAGACAGTGGAGAAGGTGGCCTGGGAAGGACCTGGCCCCATCACTCACCAAGGCTTCTAGGAAGGGTTTAGACAAACACACCATGGTGCAGGTAGAGATGACTCTACCTCGTGGCAGCAGGAGAGATTGGGTGGCTTCTTGAGGTCTCTTCTAGTTCTCTGCTTCTACATTTGTCCCTTTAAATAAATTACTGTTCTGGGCACCCCAGTTTGGGCTTTTCTGTGCCAACGGATTAGGATCAGAAAGCTCCAGTGCTGCGTGGTGACCGTGTCCCCGTGGCTCAGATGGAACCTGCAAGCTCCAGACGGCCCTCGACCGTGTTTAAGAGTTTACAGCCCGTTGTTGTTCCTTCTGGACAAATATAGAGTCTGCTACACGGAATATGAGCTTCTCCTCCCTACTGTATGTTTGTAACAATCTGTGATTTTTACAAAAAGAACCAAACCCAAACAAAAATCCCAACACAAAAACACCCAGCCAAACAAAGAAGCCTAACCTGTAAAAAAGTTATAGGTGTAGGTGCCCGTTTTCTGACGGAGGGGTTTGCTAACAGTGCAGGGGACAGAAATGTAAGGAATAATTGTTTTCGGGCCTAGAACCAGGAAAACTACTTTTCCAAATTAATCCAGTGAGAGCCATGAATCCACAGTATTTCATATCACACTTCATAAAACTCCAGTCATAATCCATAAAACTGACATTATTAGATTAAAAACCTTAGTTCCTCCTATAAGGAGCTCGCTCATTAGACATGCTGTAGTTTTATAACCTTAAAGTTCCTACCCAATTACCATGATTAATACTGTGCTTTAATAATTTATTTTTTTTTTACATCGCCACAGGGGTTGGTACCATCTGTTTGTTATAATTGTGCATTTAAATATTGTCCAGCAAGAGAAAGACACTCAGTAAACACAAATCAAGACGGAGGGAGGGAGGGCACAGCCCCTCTACGACAGCAGAGGTCTAGAGGGTGGAGATACGGAGATGTGGTTGGATAGAGATTGTGATAGGAGCGCAGAAGGGCCAAACCTGGCGTGGTGAAGAGGCTGGAATTCCTGTGAGATGGGTGCAACAAACCCGCCTTCTTCATGCACCCAATGGGGAAGGAGCAACGATGCTCTCCGTGATCTCCAGACCAGCAGCACCAGTTCCTGGAAGGGTTCAGTGTCCTCACACCCAAACGTGAGTGTGGAGGACGTCCAGCACCCAAGCGTCTGCTTTTCACGTGGGTGAAATAAGACCTTTGGAAATTTGATGGCTTATCCCAAAGCACCAGCCCCAGTGTCAGGCGTGCACCCCATTCCGATCCTGGGGCAGCTGATGACACCTGGTGTCTCTGTCCATGGCAGGAGGGTTGGAACTAGAGGATCTGTAAGGCCCCTTCCAACCCAAAGCAGTCTATGATTTTGTGATCAGAAATCTCTGCCCTCACAGCCCTAAGAAATTCATGCTAAATTAAACTTCCCGCCAGGAACCATCTTGGCTCCGCTTCACCAGGGCAGGGAGAGCGGGACACAGAGGTGGAAGTTCCACACAGGAAAGGAAGGGTTTAGGTAAATGTGTGCAAAGACATCACAGACTGGAAGAGGTTGCCCAGGGAAGTGGCTGAATCACCATCTCTGGATGTATTCAAAAGCCATCTAGTGATGGTGCTCAAGGATATGGTGTAGAGTTGGTTGGACTTGATGATCTCCAAGGTCTTTCCAACCCTAGCAATTCTGTGATTTTATAAAATACTAATTTGAGTCACAAAGGATCCACTAACTCTGGGGCTCAGCGCTGCAGAAGACCCTGGTTGCTCGACCAACAAAGCTCTACCGTCTTTACTGGACACATCCATCAAATACCATCTCGTGTGGAAACGGCCACAAAGTCCTTTCCTAGGACAGCTGCCCGTCGGCATGGCTGAAAAATTCCCTGTTTTCCTGTCAATTTGGAGCAGGAACTCCTTTGAGGTTTGTTTGTGCAGAGCCAAGGAGTTCGTGGTGCGCAAGCCTCCTCGGGCAGGGTATAATATTAACTGGTGTCTTCCATCCCCACCGGTGCCCGGCAGCGGTGGCAGCGATGGGCACGAGCATCGAGACCCAAGTTAAAAACGTGTTCGTGATTCCGCCCACAGACCAGAAAACGCCAAACTTGTATTATTTTTGAATCCCTTGATTTTCAAAGGCTGGTGGAAATAAGATCTCTTGCTTCTGACTTCCAAGCAATAAAAAACCAGAGGTGAATCACCACCGAAAGAACCTCCCGCGGACCACCCAGTCGCTCCGTACGAAGCTGTAAAACGAGCCCCGGCAGAAGCAGCAAAGCTCTGAAGTGTTTTCTTAATATTAGCACAATTTTGCGAGGCAAATCGCCTCAGAAAAGGGTCAGAGTTGCCTACCAAAGTGAGAAGCCCGTTAATGAATACGGGCTGATTAATATGCAGCGAACTAAGTCACCTTGGGGTCAACGGGGGAAGCACCAAAACCTTGAGTAGAACGGGCTACGTTCAAGATGCTAACATGTGTATGTAATTCAGGTTTGAGTAGTCATGGGGTTTTTCCACTCGTAATTCTGGATAATTATCCAACTTGGGATAAATAAGTAATTATTTCTTTTAACTGAATAGTAGTTAGGGCTTTTGTTGCTCACTGCAACTGGTCGTATCTCTCATTTTTTGAAGGTTATGTGACTGTTACAGAAGAGTTTTGAAAGTTGTAACTTGCAAATGACTGTATTTAAAAAAAAAAAAACCAACTTGTGCCACTCGTATAAAATATGCAGTGACGTGGGTTTAATATTTATTGGTTGTCGTTTTTAAGGAGAAAACCCACAGCTTTTTAACAGAACGCTGGCTGGAAGTCCTCAGACTGAAACTGGGCATCTGTAACTGCTTGGGGAATAGTATTTTGGGAGACCACCTCTTACCTGCAAGCAGGAGAGCGAGCACCGGAGCGAGCCCGTCCCGGAGGAGGAGAGGGCACGCTGGAGGGGGACGCTCTGGAGTAAACTGTAGGGAAACTCCGCGCAGCGGCGTTTGGACGTGCAGGGATTTGGGGGGGCTTGGAATTAAGACGTTGGGTTTGTAATTGAGAGGTTTGGGTCCCGTTTCAGGTTCTGCCACGAGACTCCATCTGTGATCCTGAGCGGGTTTCTTTAAGGAGATCTCCCCAGGGAGCCGAAATAAGAATTAGGTGCCAAAATTCTTCTGCTCTCAGCCTGTAGCACAGCTGTAATACATCCTCATTTTGATCTAACTTTGTCCGGTGTGTTTAGATTTCATGTTGTTTTTTTCAGGACAGGAACTGTCCTTTTCCCATCTGTTCTGGCAAGTCCAAGCTAAACAGGTCCACGTTGCAATTGGAACCTCCTCGTAATTTGTGAGTATAACAAAGTCCTCACAATAACCCCCCAGGTAACGCCCAAAACCCCTCGAAAACAAATTGTGCCGCTTGTGAAGTGTGGAGGTGGGCTCATTGCCTTGTCCCCACCCATAGGGTTGGCACTGCCATGGAGACCTTGCTCTCAGATCAACCCCTTCAGAGGTTGGAGACCTGTGAGTGAGGTTGGGAGACACCTTTCTAAAAGCCAAGGGCAGCATGAAGATGTATGTAAAAAATATATTGTAGAGTTCCCAGATATCCCAGGATTTAGGCAAAAAACTGCTGTTACGTGGTCTGTCTTGAGCAGTAGGACATTTTACCTTGATAGCGGCTACGGGATACGTTACACGGTGGGGCTGATGTCTGCCAGTACCTGTCTGAGCTTTCATCATCCTGCTCAGAGCAGGAGAACCTGCAAGGTTCACTAAGCTGCATCCTTGGAATGTAGCTTTATGGTGTTCATTCTGGATTTTTTTGGGTGTGTTGGAGAAGGCAGACCCAAAGGTGTGCTTTGCCATGGGAGTGGGAAGGTTGCGATGGTCTCCAGGTCCCAAGGAGGCTTCTTGCGTGTGACTTGAGTTGGCTGTTCAAGGCTGCTGGGTTTCCTCTGGAGACCTGCTGTGCTCAGGTGCAATGTGGGCTGGAGTAGCAGTGAATTTCAGGTGTGCCTCTTGGGTCTGTGCTGAGTCCTTCAGCTTCTGCATCTCCCCAGGGTTTCTGAAAGCCGAGGTTAATTTGGCAGGAGCGCAGCCCGCGCTGCAGCTCCTCTGCCTGCGGTGGGATGCTGGGGGTGTTGCGGGTTCGCGCGTTTGGTCTTGCACTGTCTTGGAAGTCTTCCTTGGCTGCGTATGCTACAAACTGTGAGTAGATGGTTCACGGGAGGATAACGTTCAGCTGTGTGAATGGAGGAGTGTTCCTTAAATAAAATAATAGCGGTGCCAGTTGAGGTTCCAGCTTTCAGGCCAGCTGGAAGGTGGGGAAGTTCTCATTAGCTGGTCTGAAGGCTGAGAAATAAATGACTTTGTTACATCAGGGCATTATTTTTCGACGTGTAATACATTAAGTCAGCTTTATAACCTTCATTTTTTATGGATAAGATGATGAGACAACTTTCTTTTCTTTCTTTTTGTTTTTTTTCCACCTCTTTTGTTTTAACGTGCCTGAGGAACAGCTAACTCAGGCTAGAGCCTGACTAATGGGACAAGAATCCAAACCAGTATCAAAACTCACATGGTCCCAAACAGGCTTTTTTTCCTTCTGTTCTTTGTGTGAGTGGATTCCAATATATTATTTTACACCAGGAGGCTAAATGGCTCCTCACACGTTCCCTTGTGGCCGCTGTGATGGCTGAGCAGCCCCAGGGGAAATCCAGATGTGTCTTCACAGCCACCACCCTGGGGTTGGCTTCGTGCGAGATGCCGCTTTGCTGGTGCTGGAGCAACTTCACGACGTCCGCTCTTCATCTGGTGCAAGGCTCGTTGTCAGCAAGGCTGAGCTGGCAGCAATCCCTTCTTCCGATGAAACATGGAGCTTCAGACGGTTTTGGTTAAAACCCACAGTGGGTGTGAAAGAAGAGCAACAGGTTTGTTGAGTCCATCGGTTCTCAGCGTCTTTGATGGTGTCAGTGGAGCCCAGGTTCCTGCCTTCCAAAGGTTAAGATGGGATGAAATCGGGCTGTGACACGTGGGATGATGCACCACCATAGGTTAGGAGCAGAGATGTCCACGTGATGCCGGGAACTGCGTCTTCGGAAATCGTTCACGTGTAGGAGGGACTCCTGTGCAGGGGTTGGAAGCACTAACGTGACAACCCGGTGGAGAAGATAAATGTGACGTTAGAACACAGCGGGGAGGGGGAGGTCTGGTTGCACATGAGAAATGTTCACATGGCTGGGTAAGTTCCTGGTGAGACCCATCTGAGAGGCTTCATAAGGGCCTCGTCAGCATCCAGAAAGATGGATGGAACCCCGCTGGGGTTCAGAGCAGGGCTGCTGGGATAGGGAGACAGGGAAGTCCTTTGGGAGAGGAGACCAGAGTGATTTGGTGTGCTTGGAAGTATAAAAGCAGGTAAGGGATTAATTGTGCAAATAAAATGGCAGAGGGGGGGTCTGTGGATGGGTAAAATATTGGCTTAGAAAGAAAAAAGTAGATACTGGGCTTGAATGAAGTCAGATGAGAAAAGTAGAAATGGAAAACAGCGCTTGTGAGGAAGCAGAAGTTGCTCTGTGCATTTTGGTTTGATGTGAAGCTAATGGAAGGCTCTGCTGGGGGGTTGGCACGTGTCTTGAGCAGGGGTTTTACCAGCACCTTCCCTGGACAACCACCTGATGCCCATTAGGACCTGCTGGAGAATGGAGAGAAGTTTCCTCATATTTTCCCAAGTCATTGTAAGAGTAAGACAAAAAAATAACATGTACCTACAAAAAGCCTTTCCCAGCGTGTACGGACATTTATGGAGACACCTCCAAAGGCTCACAGCTTTTTCCATTTTCTCTGCCTTACCCACATTCCCCTAAACGGCCAATAAAAGCTAAATTTTTTTTGAAAAGCACCTCTTAAAATACACACGCTTCTCTATTTAATGCCACTCTTTAATTAGAAGTTCCAATATTTCCTGCTGACGGGTTTCAGGAGCGTTGCTGTCACAGATACCGCCGCATGAGCAGGAAGCGGACGATTCCCCCGGGACCCCACCGCTGCGCGTCACCGGGAGCGCTATGGAAATCAAGTCACACTATACCCTTGGCTGCTCTTTCTCCTGCTGAAAGCCAGGGCCCAGCTCAGGTTGCGAGGCAGCGGGGTACATTTGGGCCGTAGGAAAGGTTTGCCATCGCTGTCGCAATCGTGGAAAATCAGCAAAGTGTGTGCCAGGGTGTTAAAATCCACCCGGCGTTCCCTTCACCACGCTTCTCTGTTGTCACTGAAGCAGATGCAACACCCTCCGCTGCTTTCTTTCCCCTTTTAGGTGCTTCTGATCGTAAGTGGGAACCTGAGCTTCCTCAATTGGCTGACCATGGTGCCCAGCATCGCCTGCTTCGATGATGCCAGCCTGGGCTTCCTCTTCAGCTCCAGGCCAGGAGGGGTGAAAGAGCAGGTGGCCCAGATGCAGCTCAAAGAGGCAACCAAGGAGCAGCTTCCCCTGGGTGAGTTATTCCCGGAGGTGTGTTTGTTGTGCTAGTCTCCAAAGCTGGCATCTCCTTCTGGAGCAAACCTGGGTGGGTGGGGAGATGACTCTGCCCCTGCCTGGTCTTCTCAGGGGGATGGAGGGTGCCTGGACCTTGCGCCGCAGATGGTGAGTGTGAAGCTGGTGGCTGGTCCTTGTTATTTAATTGAAACTATTTAAAGTGAGGGGTGAAACACTGTGTGGTTTGAGGTGAGGATTTTGTGTTAGAAGTCTCACGTTTGCTCTCCTCTCTCCCCCACAGTGTGGTGGGCCTCTGACCCATCTGCCCTCTTGCCCTTTGCACCCATGGGTGCTAGGGCTGCACGAGCACTCTGCTTAAGTAACTGGGCACAAGGCTGGTCTTCTAGAAAGAACCAAATTGATCGTTGATTTGTTGTGGGTCCAACAGCTCTTTCACTAACTGGGAAAGAGACCAGACTGCTGGGAAATTCCCAGTTCAGTGTCCTGCTTGGAGCAGCTGCTGTTGGCCACCGCTGGCGGTGTGGACACCGACACAGCAGGGAGCGAGTTCCCCAAAGCAGGCAGGAGGTGAACTCGTGTTCCTGCTGTGAATATGGAAAAGCAAATCCAAGGGGGGTTGGAAGTGAACAAAAGGGATCCACGTGGCTGATGTTTGCTTCCGAAGGGACTTTTCGAGCAGCCCTTTTCCAGAGAATCGCCGGCAGAAGCAGCCCTGGGGTGTTTTTCCTGGGGCTGTGTGACAGATGTCGAGTTGTGTTTGGAGCATTTTTATAAACCGTGTGTAAGCAACAAATTGCCTGTAATACCCACACCAATCGCAGACGCTCGTTTTTAAATATACTAAACATCTGTCAGAAGAATGGAAAATGTCAGCACAACTCAGCATCTGTCTCTGGACCTTGCTCATCTACCAGCTTATTATCCAGAAGCGTTAATTCCAGCCAGGCTAATGCAGCTTCATTAATCTTTCTGTGTCTCTTATCTTACGGATCTTGCTGGAAGAAATCTGGAACAGCTTTTCCCCTCTGGGGGCTTTGCCTCAGAAGCTGGGAGAGCCTCGAGCTTCCCTACCAACTGTATTTTTTGCCCCCAGTCCCAAACAACACTCAAGTTGCACCTTCCTTTCTAGAGGGGAAGCCAAAGGGCACCTCTTTGCTATGGCACTTGGTGAGTCACCGTGAGGAGGAGGTAGATCTTTTTTTTTTTGAGGAACTTGCTCCTTTTCTGTGATGTTGTTCAGAAAACCTTACTATGACCCAGGATGCCCAAGCAAGGAGAACCATCCATACTTTCCCACCACTCTGGAGTGTAGATGTGTCCCCTGTTTGGGGTCTTTAAAAAGGGGTAATCCATAAGTGTAGGGTAGAGTATTTGTAATGTTCTGGGTGAATTTGGAATTCTGCGTATTTTTTTCTGCTAACGAAGCTGGTGCCAATGGGCTGTGTGGCAAGAGGCTTAGAGGAGCCCTCACCTCTGGGTCACCGGAGCAAAAGACAGGAGGGTACCAAGCCATGCCCTGCTCATGACCTATTGGCCACATCCTTGCAGTGTGTGTGTGTAATTCCTACTGAGACCTCGAATTCCCATCGCTAGAGCTCGGCTCCTGCCTGCTCGATCCAGATCCCCTTGGCTCGTGTCCTGTGCTCCTTCCCCAAGTCTTGCTCTGCCCTTGCCATGTGTGGGTGGTTTGTTTTTTTCCTCCAGATTAAACCCTTTTAGGGTGAGTAGCTGTGGCCCCAAGGGCACGGAGACCATGGCCACCTTCTGAAGGACGAGCAGACCGTGCTTGGCCATAGTGTGTGACCTAAGGAGCTGCTGGTGCTGCCGCCCGTGTGGTGGAGGACTCTGTGCCTTGTACCTGCTCTTTAATCACGGGCTGGAAGTTCAGCCCATTGAAAAGTCCAAGAAAAAAAAAAAGCCTGACAGACTCGTACTGCTCTGGCAGCAGCACAGGGGGTGAGGGGAAGCATGGCGGCGAGCTCCTTCCCAAATCAGATGATTCTCCAGAAATGTTCTCAGACTAAACAATTATTAATAGCTTCTGAGAGAGGTTCAAATAAACATCCCTCTCCTGCAGAGATAAGGGGAAAGCTACATGCGATTGCTTTGAATCTGATCCTTTGGCTGCTCATGTTGAATAAATTTAAAAGGGCCATGAGGGTAGGAAGCCCTCGGAGGTCACAGCTGCTTGTTTGTCTGGTGGCAGTAGGTGTCTCCTCTGAGTGAAATCCAGCACAGCCCCGCGCTGCTGCTGCAAGCCGAACGCCAGCGCGCCGGTGAAGCACCCCCGTCTCGTACCTAAGTGATAGGTAGTAGAGGTTTTGTGAAAAGAAAATGAGGTTTGAGTGGAGCAAGGGGGAGGAAAATGCAAGAAATAAGTCTGGGTAGCGAGCGCCCGGGACAACAGGGGGGAAGCTGGAGCCACGGGCAGCTGGAGATGCTCCACGCACGGCTTCCAACCCAGGAGGGCAGTTCTGAGCAAGGTGCAAGTGCCAGCTGTGGTTTTTCCCTTGTATTAAAGCCATGATTAATCTTACATTTTAGACATTCTTCTTTTTAGCCCTTTCTCAGACTATTTAGAGAAAGGCAGATCTCCGGAGCGATAGCGTCTGGCGCTTGGCAAGGTCGGGTTGATTACGACGGAGCGTTTGTTGGCCCCAGTCGAGAGCCGAGAGCAGCTGTGAGCACCCAGGCAGGGTCCTGGGCACCATGGCAGGGAGGGGGGGGTCGAGCAGAGGAGTTGGGGGAACAAAGCTCATCCCCGGCAGCAAAATCACCTTCTTCTGATCTGCTTTTGTGTCCCGGACAGGCTGCTACGTCCGCAGAGTGGTGAACGTCTCCTTCGGCCTCCTGATCGCTTATCTCAGCATCCCGGTTGTCCTAAACCTCCTCAACTCCAGACAAGTCATGAACACCTCATTCAACCCCCTCAGGATAGTGAACACCTACGGAGCTTTCGGGAGGTGGGTGGATTTTAATGGTGCATCCTATAGCCCTGCTTCTCTCTCTCCCCCAGTCTGTGTGTCTTAAACCTAACCAGAAATCCTTCCAGTAGCCAGGAGACTGGGAATATCTATTTATGAGAGAGAAGTAGAGCAGGAGCAGGTTTCTTTCTCGCCAAATTATCATTTTGTTTTCTTTGAGCCACTTTTATTAGGCCCATTGTATTGATGTAGCAAATCATAGAATCGTAGAATAATTAAGGTTGGAAAAGACCTCTAGGATCATTAAGTCCAACCTACTACTCAACAACTCCATGATCACTAGGCCATGCCCCTGAAGTGCCCTATCCAATCGCCAGTGTAACAGCAGGATGAAAATATCCAGTGGAGAGTCTTCACTGTCACTGTCCTGCTGTATTTATGGTGAACTTCTCTTCCCCTGCTCACGTTTGTTCTCCCTCATGTAAATATTCACCTACGCTGTTGGGTAGCAGATTTTAGGCCTACAAAAGGAAGTGGGGTTTTTTTCCAATGAGTAATTGGGGGAATTCACTGCTACAGGAAACTGTGGAGACGGAAGGATAAATGGCCTCAAAGAAAGAACAAGGGGGATCGAGAGGACAGGCCCAGCAGCAGACTGGCTGCTGCTTTCAGCTCAGGAAACCCCGCTTTCTGCTGCGAGGTGGTGGGGCTGGACATGGGAAGCATCTCCAGCTGCGTTCCTAACTGGGCTGGTTTTTAGACATCTGTGTCTGGGTTTTCCGGGGACAGGTCACCAGGTGTAGGTTGGCTACAGTTGGGCTCACCCAACTGCTCTTGTGTGCTGTCCCTCCCAGCTTCTTCCTGATCAGGACAACTGAGAAAATACTAAAAAACAGGGTTTCACCAAAACATCTTGCCCCAGGGGCGACAAGAGGGCCGGTCTTCTCTGCATGGACCTCTGGCCTTGCCACCACCTCGCCGTGGTGGCCATCCAGTGTTCCCCAGAGGGCTGAGCTGCTCGGTGGGATGGGCAGCTCTGGGATTAGTGGGCTCTGGATGAGGTCCCACGGTAATTAAGGAGGAGCCAACAGTAATTAAGTAGGTTTTATGAAAGGTGGAGCAGGTTGGCTGTGGAAGAGGGTTGGCTGAGCGGATGGTGAAGGGGAGGAGCAGGTCTCAGAAAGCACTGAAGATGCAAAAGGTCGCCTGGAGCACACCAAATTAATTTGATGTTTTCCCTAGTTTTTCAAATAGCAGAAATTTCTGTGGAAAGACATAAAGCTAAAAAAAAAAAAAACCCCAACATGATTAAAAGCATCACCTCTAGGAAAGTTGTGGAAAATGCTGAAGTTTCTCCTTTTCTTGAGAGAGGGAGAAATAACCCCTGAACCTCTTTGAAGGCTGGAGTGGTGAAGCTACGGGAGATTGTTTTCTTTGGGTTGTTGTTCTTTTTCTTCTTCAGTCTATGGTTTCTGTTTCAACAGTTACCAGAACCTAAAGAGCATGTGATGAAATGCTGCTGTAATATGTTTGTAATTCCAGCCTATGTAAACCAATAAAAAGAGGATTGCAGCTTATAATGAATATACGATTATGTGAAACTTGACATATTTTGAATCACACAGTAGGAACGTACTTTTATTAGTAATTTGGTGTCCCTGATTTACAGCGTGTTTCTAACCATTGGGCAGCTGGCCACGGCTCATAACTCAGCCCACTGTATAATATGGAACTTGGCTGGAGAATCCAGGAATCTATTAAACGTAGGTAACAATTATAAGCCGAGATGTACAACGTTCCTTGGGTTCTAGGGATCTGTCACTGGAAGCCATCGAGGGAGAAGGTGGAGGCCACGTGTTTCCAAACTTTCGGTTTCTTGGGTTAGTGGAGGAAGGAGCAAAAGTAGTAAAAAATTAAAAGGGTATTGGGAGCTGGGCAGCTTTGATAGGCAGAGTTAGGAAGTTACGTGTCCGTTACGGAAAGCAGCTCTCCGGTGTAGGCAAGCGTCGCTGACAGGTCATCGAGGACTTGATGGTGGTGTTTTCACATGGGCTTCTTGTAGCTTGGGGAATTTGCCATTCCCACTGCTCTACCTCTACCATGCCCTGCTACGAGCCTGGGATGGTTTTTAACCACATTTCTGTACATCAGCTGGACATGGGGAGCTTTTTTTATTTTCATTTTCTGCTTTTCTTGGCCTGATTTGCACTGGCTCACACATTCCCTCCTCCTCCTCCTCCTTCTCGTGCTGACTAATAGCTCCATGAGACCTGTCTTCCAGCAGGATGGTGAGATGTTTGGGCACATAGGGACAGCTGTTTATGGTGCCCCACCTGCCAGCTCCTGGCAGCAGGGGGTCCCTATGGGACCACCCACTTCCCCACGGCTCAGTTCCCCCGAGCGTGTCCTGCCCTTTGCCACAGCCGAGGCTCCAGCTGGTGCTCAGCACCCGGTGGTGCTGTGGGGAGAGCCAGGCTCGCAAAGGGGACGCTGGAGTGGCCCCAGTTGGAAGGTGCCCTGCTGATCTGCAGCTGGAGGTCTCAGAACCAGACCTTGGAAATGCAGGATTTCTGTGAAACTTCCCCCGTGGGTCTGATCGGTGGCCGTGCCATTCGGGCAGCCACAGGTGCCGGTTGCAGGCCTGTATCTTTGCACGTGGCACCTGCTAAAAACCTGGAGATGGAGCTGTGGTTTGTGACCGTCCTTCATCTCTGCTTTCTCACGTCATCAGGAGCTTGTCGGCAGAGAGCTCTTGTATCATGGGAGTCATCAGAGTAACAGGAACCACGTTTTTCTTCAGAAATATGGGTCAAAGAGAGAAGTTGGTGCAGTGTGAAGATGCTCATGTGGGACTTGAGAGACGTTCATTCTGTTCTCTCCTCTTGGTGTCTTGGACGAGCGTTAGGCTCTGATCGAAAAAGACAAGACCATCGATATCAGTAGGAGTCACCTTTTGGGGCCGTAGTACTTCCTTGGACAGGCACAACTGCAGGGTGATAGAGGAGAGCGTGGGAGGACATCAGACTTGGACTTTTCCATCTGCTTTGCTGCTGGAGAGACAAAAGTCTGCTGGACAGACGGGTTCTTAGTATCTTGACCCACCAAGACCCAGCTCTAGTTGCTCTGTTGACTTTCAAGAAGGAGGATTTTACATGACTTGAGGCAAAAACCAGTATCACCTTGTGTCCCGCAGCATTACCAGGGAGAGAACAGAAGTCATCCTTCAGGGGACGTCCAGCCTGGATCCCAACGACCCCACTGCTGTCTGGGAGGAGTATGACTTCAAATGCAAGCCCGGGGACTTGCAGAGGAGGCCCTGCTTTATCACCCCCTACCACTACCGCCTGGACTGGCTGATGTGGTTTGCTGCCTTCCAGGTACGTGCCTGTGGGTGTCCAGAGATTTGGGTGGACCAGGAAAAACCGTTTCTGTGAATTTCCTAGATGTTGGGGTGGGTGAGAGGATATTCGAAGCCCTGGCTGAGTTAATTATGTTTAAAAAAAAAAAACAAAACACAAACCAATGAAAGTTATATTCCTAAAGGATGTCTGCTGCTAGCGTAATGAAACTCTTGGAAATTTTATGTGAGGTGCTTTAATTGTTTCTCAGCAGTATCAAGAGTTAAAGACATTGGGTAAGGCCCTGGACTGCACCTGCCTCATGAAGCAGTGGCAGAAGGTGCTTTGTAGGGTGCCCAGGACTCACCCAGGGTCAAGTGGCATCCTCAGGTGCACCCACATCCCTCTTGGGGACCCCAGCAGTTGCTCTCCCTGCCTACATGTGGTCGTAGGGTCCCTCAAAATATATTTCCCCGCGTGGTATCAGCAAACAGTTGACAGCTAGAAATAAAAAAACAAAGAAAAGAAAATGATGAGAGAGGTGCGGAAACTTGTGAAGTGAATTTGCGTGTATTTTTTAGCTTATGCTGCAAAATCTCGTTGGCGTGAGCAGCAGAACTGGGGCCGGGCTGCAGAGTTGCAGGTTTTACAGCAGTGGCAGGAGGCAAACCCATCTCACATTATCACGGGCTGTTCTCTTTGTTCCTGTATCCTCCCCTCGGCGTATCCTCTTCCCTCGCTCCTCTCCCCCCCTCTACCCCAAACTCCTCTGTTTGCTTTCTTTGTGGTATTTTCATTTAGGCGCCTTTTGGATTCCTGGGCGATGACATAACCCCAAACTCCTTTGGCCATGGTTTTATATTTACCCCGGCTCGGTTTTGCGCGCTGGAATTTCATTTAATCTGCATTAGGTATGCTTAGCCCTCAGCCAGCCCGCAGCCGAGGGGGAAACTCAAGCCAGCGACGCTGCCCAGCGTTCCATCAAGGTGCAGAAGGGTTGGGTGGGAGCCGCTGGGTTCGATCTGACGGTGTCTCGGGGAGGGCTGCGGCGGCGGAGGAGAAATCCAGCTCACCCGACCCAAGGTTGTGCCTGCGGAGGAGAGAAATGTTGCTGAGATGAGAGAAAGGCCGTTTATTTCCAGGGTGAGAATATCCCAAAGGCTTTAAAATACAAAGTGATCTCTCTTTTAAACCTAAAGGAGGACAGGGTGTAAATATTGATGCCTCACAGGTGAGCACGGGCTGTGCCGGTGCTGAGAGACACCATCAGACCCCAGTGCTGGCCCTGTGCAGAGCTGGGCTGGGTGCTGAGTGACTGGGATGTACAGCACAGCCTGGGGAGGAGGAGGAGGAGAAGGAAAAAAAATCCTTTTTGCATCATTAATAATAGGTTTTAATTCACTGAAAGCTTCCCCCA
>VWZK01017643.1:0-13374 GCA_013396935.1 Baryphthengus martii | reverse complement strand
CCCTTCCACCCTTCCACCCTTCTGCTCTTCCACCCTTCCACCCTTCTGCTCTTCCTTCCGCCCTCCTTCCGCCTTTTCTTCTGCCCTTCCTTCCTTCCTCTACATGAGCTCTACATGAGCTTCATTATAGAAGCCATATAACCTTATTATAGTAGGTCCTTTGGAGAGGCAAGGTTTACTGTTTCAGCCAGAAGACCACAATTCAAGGTCTTTTTGACTGACAGCTCAGATTATGAACAAAGGTTCTTGCACTTACCTACACCCAGTAGTGTAGACACACCCTAAATGACACAATTTGATTATATATGTATGATGAAGGTTGACCTCTGAGGACTTTTATAGTAAATAGCAGCAAAATATATGTCTCTCTGCTCTTACCTACTAGAACAATGATATTTTCTCCCATCAGGATGATTTGTTTGAGAATATTTAAAACAAAGTTACGAAAAAGAAAGAGAAAAGAAAACAGAATTGGAAAGAGAAGAGAAAGGTATTTCTGGATACCTACTGAAGTCACCTGCTCTTTGGAGTACAGATTTTTCCTCAGAGAATAATAATTTTAAAAAAAAAAGGAAAAAAAAGAAATATATTCCAAACAATATAACTTACATATTTGACTCTGTTTGTTGTGGTTTTTTTTTAAAAAAACAACCTTCCTGAACAGAAATCAACAAAATTTGCCAAGTGGAAAATTCCGTGATAGACAGAATTCTACCTGTCTAGGTTACAGATTTGAATTAGATGGTAAACATAGCCAATGTAGAATGCAGTTAGCTGTAGAAGTTACAGAGAAAGCAAGCCAATAAGAGGAAAGCCCTGACACCTAAACCCAGCAAAGATCTTGAGAAGCTGCTGTGAGAATCTGAACTACATGTTTTGGTTTTCTTGTTATACAAAGTGGTGAGATAGAACAGTTTTGTACTAGGAATTGTGAAATACCATGAGAAGGTTTAAACAGCTGTAGGAGTTGTTCATTCATGGCTAGCCTCGGTCACATTAGGATGCATTATGCCCATGAGGACAACATGGCATACTTCCCCTTGCGATTCAACATTGTTAGGTGATGGGCAATGGACAGCTGTTCCCAACATCTGTACCTATACAGCAGCTGAGGATGCTAAAAGAAGCTATGAGCTCCACTGACCTATTAACTACAAGGCTTTTGTGGCACCCATGGAAAGTCAAAACAGGCCCTTCATCATCACCCTAACCTTGACTTCTACTGTGTAAAAAGACTAGGCCGTGCCAAAGGATGATAGAGCACACCTAATTTCTGGATTGACATCTGAAAGTGCCTGCCTCTGTCTGTAATCTACAGACAGAACATAAGACAACATTGTCCTGACTTAGTTGCTTAGGTTAGGTACCTGAAATACATAGGATGAATCTGGCCTATATACTGTTCTCAATCAAATCTAAGAGTGTAGCAGCACAATGTTTTTAAAATATCATGAGGTACAACAAGGCTGCAGATGAGTGTTAAAGTGGGGATGTAATTTAATGTTACTGTTCTGGTCTGTTCATTTAGGAGGAAGTTTTCTGTCAACCGTTCACCTAAGTTCACCTGGAATGATGCTTTAATGCTGTTAATGCTCTCACATACACCAATAAATGAAACATCCTCATTAGCCACAAGTTCTGTAGATTTTCCACCATCATTAATTAGCAAAGGGGTCAATTTGATGGATGAGAAGAAATACTATTAGGTCTCACCACCCACCATCAGAAAAAAATGAGAACTGAAGATTCAAAAGTACATCTGCAGTTTAATTGCATTTCACATTTAAATAACATAAAACTGTTGATTAGCAACAGATCCTCTTAAATCACTTGACTCATAACTTTGTGTACTACAACTCTGTTCATGCACAGGTAAGGCCGTTTCAGACATGAATAAAGATTTGTAGACCAGGTCAAAAGAGCATAAAGAGAGACAAGGCTCGTGAACCCTCTCCCTGATAGAATCTTCAGCTGCATGGCCATAAGCATCTGATATTCTCATTTCTATTCATCTGCAGAATAACAGTAGTACCAAACAGTGACATTGTCCAAGGACAGGGGAAGAGACAATGAAGGAGTCAGGATCTAATTTGTGAAATGATGCAAGTAGTTGGAAAGCAAAGAGAGCGAAGTTGAGGGTCATAGGGCCAGGAGCATTAAGTCACAGACCAGCAGCATGTATAGATCTGATTTCAAAGTGACCTTGTACTTAAGCATATATTTTCTTTGATCGTGATTAATTATAAACATCAAGCCTGTCACAAGGGTTTTGAATGATTTTGCAATAGCTTCTGTGGATTAGTCCAGAAAGGACAATCCTTGCTTCATTATTGCAGCTATATCTGTATCATAAATGAAAGGAGGAGGAGGAGAGGAAATTCAAGAGTATGATCAAAATCTAATCCTTAGGCATGATCCTAGAAGTTTACATACCCATCAGTCTGCCAGTAAAAAACTCTTGTGCCACAGCTGAGGCAAGTGTTTGTTAACAATACCAGTCATGCACTCGTGAAAGTTACAATGTCAACTTTTGTGTTCCGATTTTATAAATAAAAAGCAAACTCTGTAAAAGTTGTAATTCTGCTTTACTGGGAACAAAGTTGACAGAGTTTAGTCCGGACTGTTGCCTATGCCTTCCCACGGTAACATAGTCTGAATAAGACATGCACACCTTAAAGAAATACATGTATTTCCACACCATTAATAAAAGCTATAAATCTCATATGCCTGTTTCTCTTGTGACAGTAGAAAAGATGTGAGTCCCAATTCAAAATAGTATGTGGATCAATTACACTGTTAATAGCTTACGTATTAAATAATTAAAATAATGAAAGTATTTTAAGTAGTATTGCACAAACCATCCTTTTATCGGTGACATTTGCTCTAACAGTACTGCTTCAGGCACTTTGTAATCATCTGAATTGTGACAAAAACCAAATACCCAAATAGCACTGTTGTATGATAACTTTATGGCCTATTCCCCTATAGCAACTCAGATATTACACTCATTACACTTAACATTAATAAATCCTATTGTGATTCTTGCAAATGACAGGGTGGTTGAGGGTGGCAGAGACCTCTACAGATCATCTAGTCCAACCCCCATCACATTCAAAGAAGGGTCATCTAGAACATGGCTAATATGGTTTTGCATATCTCCAAAGATATGCAAAAGACCTCTCTGGACGGCTTATGCCAGTGTATGAGTCCTGTCACAGGGGGAGAAAAAAAAAAAAAAAAAGGTGTTTTCTTGATTTATGCTCATTGCCTGTTCTCCTGATCACTGTGTACCACCGAGAAAAGTCTGGCTCTGTCTTCTTTACTTCCACCCATCAGGTAGAGATAATATCATGGATAAGATCTCCCTGAGCCCTCTCATGTCCAAGCTTCTTTAGTCCCAGCTCTCTCAGCTTCTCCTCATATGTCAGCTGTTCCAGTCCCTTAATCACATCAGTACTCCTTCCATAGACTCTCCACAATATGTTCTTATCTCTCTTGTACCGGGAAGCCCCAAACTGGACTCATCACTCCAGATGTCTCTCAACAAGGCTAAGTAGAGGAGAAGACTTACCACCCTTGCTCTGCTGACAACACTCCTAATGGAGCTGTTGGCCTTCTGTCTGTTAGTTGCCTTGATACAAGAGCATATTTTTGGCTCATAGTCAACCTGTTATGTACTAGGATCCCCTGTCTCTTTTCTGCAAAAATGCTCTCTGGTCCATGGGTCCACAGTGGATATTGGTGCATAGAGTTTTTCCTCCCCAGATGCAGGACTTTCTACTTCTTTTTGTTGAACTGCATTATTCACCACCTCCTATTGACTGTCTATGTCTTCCACCTACCTGAACTTTTGTTGACACCCACAGCCCTAGTAACATGTAATTCAGGCTCAATTACAATTAAGGAACCAAAATCAGAGAGTACATTGGAGAAAGGAATCTAACATTGAGAAAGATCCCCCCATGGTTACAGAGAGGGGACTATTGTGCTGAGATTGGACAGTAACCATATTGCTAACTCAGCACAAATGTATTTACTATTACTTGTAACAAGGAAGTCTCAAACTCTGGATAGTACTGGACAAAGTTGTCCAACAATTTACTGAGCTATAAATTCACTGGATCACAGAATTGTCAAGAGTTGGAAAGAACCTCCAGAGATCATCTAGTCCAACTTCCCCGCTAAAGCAGGATGGTCTAGAGCACATGACACAGGAGTGCATCCAGGCGGGATTTGAATACCTCCAGAGAAGGGGAATCCACAGCTGCCTTGGACAGCCTGTTCCAGTGCTTTGTTACCCTCATAGTGAAGAAGTTTTTTCTCATATTTACACAGAACTTCCTCTGTTCCCGCTTGTGCCCATTGTCCCTTGTCCTCTCACTAGGAACTACTGAAAAGAGTCTGGCCCTTATCTCCTTGCACTTACTCTTAAGATACTTGTATGCATTAATAAGGTCTTCCCTCAGTCTTCACTTCTCTAGGCTAAAAAGTCCCAGCTCACTCAGCCTTTCTTCGTAGGAGAGGTGCTCCAGCCCCTGTCACGGAGGCACCCACAAAACAAACGGCAGCCGCTATCCAAAAATGGGGTTTATTGCAACCAGGATTGCCAGCACTCCTTTTGACCAAGTACAGGTTCGGATGTCTGTTGGGAAATAACTACTACACAACTGATTCCTAAGTTTAAGGAATGACAAACCAAAATGGGCAAAGCCTCATTCATGAACGNGAGGTGCAACTGAATGGCAACTGAATGGCCAAGGCACCAAGCTGCTCAGCACAGCTCATGTGTTTTGTCTGTGTGGTAGGCTGTACCTGCCACAGCCCCCCAGTCATCTTTGTTGCCCTCCACTGGACTCTCTCCAGTAGTTCCCTGTCTCCCTTGAACCGTCGAGCCCAGAATTGGACATAGTATTCCAAATGTGGCTTCACCAGGGCTGAGTAGATGGGGAGAATGACCTCCCTCAACCTACTGACCACACTCTTCCTTATTCATCCCAGGATTCCATTGACCTTCTTGGCAGCAAGGGCGCATTGCTGGTTCATGGATAACTTACTATCTATCAGAACTCCCAGATCTTTCTCCTCAGAACTGCTTTCCAGCAGGTCCACCCCTAACCTATACTGGTGCCTGGCATCCTTCCTCCTCAGGTGCAGGACCCTGCACTTGCCTTGTTGAACCTCATTAGATTCTTTTCGGCCCAGCTCTTCAGCCTGTCCAGGTCATGCTGGATGGCAGCACAGCCCTCTGGAGTGTCAGTCACTCCTCCTAGTCTTGTATCCTCAGCAAACCTGCTGAGGATACACTCTGTCCCCTCGTCCAGGTCATGGATGAATATATTGAACAAGACTGGACCAGCATTAATCCCTGGGGAACACCTCTGGTTACAGACCTCCAACTCGACCCTGTTCCATTGATCATAACCCTCTGAGTTCTATCACACAGACAGCTTTCAATCCACCTTGCAGTCTACTCATCTCTCCCATACTTTGAGTTTCCTAATGAGGATGTTATGGGAGACAGTGTCAAAAGCCTTGCTGAAGTCAAGGTAGATGACATCTGCTGCTCTCCCCTCATCCAGCCAACCAATTACTACATCACAGAATGCAATCAGATTGGTAAATCCACGTTGACCACTCGTAATGACTTTCTGTTCTTCGACATGTTTGGAGATGACATCCAGAAGGAGTCGCTCCATAATCTTCCCAGGGATAGAGGTGAGACTAACTGGTCTGTAGTTGCCTGGATCAACAGGATCAGAAGTCATATGCTCTGAGTCTAGATATTTGAGATTTCCAAGCCTGAACAGATCACCTAACACTCCCTGTAAGTGTATGGAGAGAAATAATATCTGGGGTTAATTCATCTCAACTTAAAATAGACATTTAAGATAGATGAGGTGAATCAATTTCTGCAGGTGCCTTTTTCTCTCAGTGTTTCTAAAAATACCTGAAGTTGACTAGATCAGATTTAGAAAATCTATTCCTAAATTCCTAAAGGTGGAAATAATGTAGTCCACATTCTAGAAGTGCTATGAAAGAGGAAGACAGAGGACTTCGAAATAGTGTGCCTGTACCTGTACAAATCCGCAGAGAAGGAAGGGTTAAAGGGAATGAATGGGTCATTTATGGAGCTGAGCAATTCAGGAGTGTGCTGATGGAGTTGACAGTGATAGAAAGAAAAGAGGAGGGGTGAAGGCAGTGACAGGGCAGGACAATAGATCACACATGGACACGTAAAACTGAATTTGACAGCGATCTAATGAGGAGATGTCAGAACTCCACATCACCTTACTAAACTGAGCAAAGGGAGCCAGATCCAGAGGAAGGAGCTAGGTCAAGATCTAGGAGTCACAGTCATTAAGCATGTGAGTGGGTAAAACCACTATAAAACATACATATAAAATGTGATAATGAAATATGCATCAACTTAATCAGGATCATCAGAAGCAAATCATTCTCTTTTCATGTATTTAACTGATCCATGTGAATAAAAAATGATTGAAAAGAAAAATTTAAAAGGTAGACTAAGGACAGCAAAAAGGCATTCATGTTCTAGGTAGCCTTTTATGACAGTGTTTAAGAAATCTAAAAATGTAACAGTATGGAGGTTACAAAGGGTAACATGAAGGTAGGAAGTACTTTTTCCTGGCAAAAATGGCCCAAAAGCAGGAATTTAGAAGTGAAAATGTGAATCTACTATTAATGCTTTCTATGATTCATAAGATATTTTGTGTACTCTACTAGACCAAGACCAACAGTATTCACTCCTCCCTTCTCTCCCAATATCAGCATCCCCATGATTTGTGTCTTGTGAAGAGTAAGTTCTCAAACCTCTTTTCTGCTAAGGATCATGCCTATCCTCAAAGGAATGTTCAACTCTTAATGGTCCCAGTCTTACTGCTCCTGGATTTCTGGCTGACTTCTATGTTGGTTTAGTCTGCTTTTGAGTCTTAATTTTTCCCTTTCTGTTTCTCTTCCACCCCAAACAAGTAATGTGTTGGCTTAACATTAAGCTTATCCTGGGGGCGTTATGCTAGAGTCTTGAAAAGAGTCTTGGCTTAGGCTGATATTTTATTTTTACCAGTTCTTTGAATTGGGATTCGAAGAAGATGCCCTATCTGTGGACCGCTACTTTAAGGAGAGCAAGTGAATCAGGTATAAGGAAGTTATGTGTAAACTGCTTTGCATGAACGTGGAAAAAGGCCAGAAGGGAAAGAGTACTGATATGTTTCGCATCATATTATCCAATTTAAAAGAGATCACTACAAGCATTTATCAATATTATCAATAGGATTATCTAAAAAGACTACTCATGTTTAAGATAACACAGTATTTACCACTGTGTTAATCAAGACATTTATTAAACCAAATATTCTATATTCAACAATAACCAATACTGTAGACTCCAGAGGAAATGACCAGTGCACTGGTTTGTGCTAATACCACACCTCAAGCAGAGATTTATGTTATGGTTTTTGAGTATAGTTTCATTGCAACTGAAAATTTACAGCACTGCATACATATCCTACTTATTTGTTGAATTCACTACAAACTGTTTGTTATTCCTTGAGGCTTTTTTTCATCATGGGAAGGAAGATGCCCTGAAGGGTTGAAGAAAATGAGTATACATATGTAGAACCTAGAAACATTCGATCTCATTAAGCAATGAAAATTGTCAGTGTAGCGCAGGAATGAAAGAATATGACATTGCTAGTCTTATTTACACAGATGATTAGAAAGAGATAAAGTAGCTGACCCAGACAGCTAATAAATACAGCATTAAAAACACAACATTTTCTGCCTTATATTTTCTGACCTATTTTTCTTTCCCGTAATTGTCTTACAGTTATATCCTGAGTTCGTGTTTTGGTTGCATCCATTATTCTGGCTTCACTATCTCCTAGTTATTTGTTAAATTTAGTAAGAATTTGTTTGATTAGATTTGATTTAGTTCCTCTTGGGAGCCCTGAAGGACTGAGAAAGATAAGCAAATGCTACAAGTAGGAGCTACACATGTTCTCTATCTCATTAAGGAATAAAAAGTACTGGGTTAAGGGAAGAAAGGAAAAGAAGTGTTATTCTTTTTTTCACTGATCTTTCAATAGCCACAGCATGATTGTCTACTTGTTAAATTGGTTTAATTCTGGTTTAATTTTTTAAATTCAACTAAACTAAACAAACCTGGGAGTTCATACAAACTAAAAGAATAGGATACTTACCCGTATATGAGGTTTACACCCTTAAGGAAATGTAAATAATGACTGTAAAGTATCTCCTCACTTTTCTTTTCGATAATTCTACTTTTTCACATTAATTATAACAAGAGACCCTCACTAACATGTATTTCAGATCTGGATCTTCAACATATTAAGATCTGGCCTTAAAAAGGCCGATAGCTTAATTTCAGAAACAGAGAGATGATTTTAACTATTAACGTAAAAGGTAGCATTTGGCCCTCTGTCCACTAACTATAGATAGCTATGCTTCTTGCAAGCAGTAAAGCAGAAATAAATGAATCTAAAACATTGAGCCATTATTTATTGCTACCATTTTCAGACTGGAGTGTCTGATTTATTACATTTCCTATGAACTATGTGTGCAAAATTGTCCACTTCCACTTTGTGTGCTCTACCTCCTCTTCCAAAAATGGTGGTCTCCTTCTGCCAGCTTGTTCATGTTTCTGTCGCTTTTTCTGAAAGGAGTTTTAGTAATATTTGCAAGTCTACTATTTGCCCTTGAGAAGACCGTGCTGCATCTTCTGAACAGTGGCTACATTTCTATGAAAACAGAAAGGCCAGAGATAGTACTTTTTAAAATTTACTTTTATTTCTGATGAAAACTAAAGTTCTCATGTAACCGCTTGATAAGAGTAACTTTACCTATGAGGAAAGTAACCATCACTTGTTGTAAAAGTGAATATAAAAATTCAAAAGTTGATAAAGCTGGGTTTTGCATCCTATCCCATCTTTTCGTACTGTGGGACTTACTGGTTACAATGTTATCAGTTTATGAACACATGATGATCTTGTTCAATTCAGTAATACACTAAATGTTTACAGAAGCACGAATAAAATTTTCTTTAAAGGAAATCCAGCCCCTGGAGCCAAGTCCAAATATCACAATTGAATGGTGAAGAATTTTACAGAGGGCTGGGGGAAAATCACCACTTCATGCCACCACTTAGAGATTGGTCAGAGATCAGAATGAGAAAGGTGTTCAGGCAAGTGTCTAATCAAATAATGAATCTAACTGGTCAATGAAATAATTCATGAACTTAAAATTAGACACTTTTCTCAGTGTGCAGTCAAGAAGATGACAGGACCTTGTCCTTTAGGAACAGCAAAGAGAGTAGCTTCCACAATTTCAAAGTACTCCCTGCTGAAGTGTTGCTAAAGCCATAAAGCCTCATCAGAGCCACTCTTTTGAATCCTAGCCCTGACTCCTCCCCAAAAGATGCCACACATCTCAGATCCTCCACCTTGATGATCATCTGTGCTGTGAGCCCATGGAGAGCTGGGATCAGCACAGAGCAGCTGCCCAGCAGCCAGGCATTACTCACAGTCTGGTGGCCAAGAGCAGGATTTGTCCCTTAATTACAGGATGATACTTGTCCAGGTGACATTGTTTTCTGCTGAGACATATTGAGATGCACTAACTTGTGTCTTTTACAGTTACTGCAAGGCTGCATGTTTGTTAAGAACAAACAAATAAAAAAGAAATAGGGCCGCACTGTTAAAAACTAACCATGTGTCCATGCTGCATGATTATTACAATGTTTGAGATCTAATTTAGTCAAGGTTATCTGTGCTTGACTGAGAAAGGAGATCATTAAATTGTTTTTGTTTTGAAAAATGCACTGCTTCATTTCTTTTTTGATTTGTGTCTATAGGAATTTGCATTCCATTGTCCTTACTACTGTCTGACATGTGCTATAACATGATCCTATCCCTTTAGCTTTGTTCCATTTCCTTTCATACTACCTCTTAATTACCCCTTTTGTACCTCTAGTCTGTGGTCTCTGAGCCTCTAATACATGACTGTGCCAATTCCATCACCCCCAAGGTTTGTCAGGTTAAAGATTAATGAGTAGACTTTACCCAGAGGCTTTACAAAGGTTAAACATAATTACAAATGGGTATTTTATGCAATGTTGAATATGTGAAAGCTGCTAAAATTAAAAAAAAAAATAAAAAATGGAGGGGAAAAAAGTAATGAAACTTACGGGATTTAAGTCAACCATTTAGATCTTCAGGAAAAGAAAAAAAAAAGCATAAAAACAAACAAGTTAAGAAGTTCTACCCTTTGTTCCAAAGATGGTGATAAAAACAAAAACACCATATGGTGGAAATTAGACTGCATCTCAAGCTTGCAACATCACTGCCTCCTAATTCTCCTTTGGAGTTAAATAAAATGTGTTACACTAAGAAGATAGAAAGACAAAAAGGTCTTAAATTGTTGGTAAATCTTCAGTTTGCTAAAATATCATATTTGACCCTTTGTTAAGAAAAAAAATGTAGGCTTCTGAAGGCATTGTTAGCTTAGAAGATTGCTTAACCTAACTGCTGGATGAGAGAGATATGTTGGATAATTTTCTTAATATTTTTTTTTTCTCTATTGACATACATACCTTAAAATGAAAACATATTGTCTGGGACAAGATTTTCGTAAGTGCAAGCCTAAAGTTAGGTTCATAAAACAATTATTTTGTACTAAGGAAGTAGTCTGACTTTAGAAGTACTAAACTCCCATCAAAGTTAATGGAAACTTTGGAATCTTGTCTTCAGGCACTTTACTTATTTGTATCCTTGTTTCGAAATCTTCCAGCATACCTGATAACTGGAGATTTAAAAAAAAAAAAACACAACAAGAAAACAAACAAGAAATCAAACAGAACAACAGTAAAACAACAAACCCACTCTTTCTTTTATATGACTTTATCAGTGATCAAATAATGGGCTGAAACTGTTGGAAGTGTGCAAGAAATATGGATACCTCAGCATTTGATTCCAATTTCAGGTTCTAAGACCACATTTTCAGAGATGCTTTGTTTCTCTGTTTTCAATTAAGCTCAGTGGTGACTACAGCTCTAGAGAAACAATGAAAATTTTAGTATTATAACTTTTTTCACATCCTTACTGGGAAAAGGACAAATCCTGATTCCCCAAGAAGCCTTTTATGTAAAAAGTAGTACCATTTACTAGTGATACCATTCCTCAAGAATAAGAGAATAACAAAGTGAAAACAGGAAACTACTGAAGTCCTAGAATTATCTCTGGAAATACTCTAAGTCCAGATGCTTTGTATGTTTATTTGGATTTCTCAGCTAAGCATTTGCAGCATTGGTGCTTCGTTTCCTTCTGAGATTTTCTGAAAACATGAACAGCAGTATCTGTCTAACCTTTATTCTAGTCATACATTAGTTCAACTCTTTCAGTAAAAAGTATTTGAACTGACAACATTTTAAATGTTGCCTCTGACTATTAAGAAACCTGGGTTCTTATTTGAAACACAAGCTAAACTGGTGGATATGATTGCAATCCTGATGATTAAATGTAAAGCACATTTAAGCATTACATGGTCAGTGGCCAGTTCCCTGAATGAGTATTAGGTACACGCTCTGAAAAGAGTAAAATAATCTTTGAATTAGTAAACAAAGAATTATAATTTATAAGAATTAACTTGTTGGTTTTATGACTTTTTACAGTTGTTTCTGACAAATATTTAGTTTATGAAACGGGAATGTCACAATTTGGCATATAGCTCAGATGCTAATTTTTTCCATGAGTGAATTACTGTGATTCAAAACAAACATTACCGCTTACAGTTTAAAATTCTCATTTCAGGGATTGTTCTTTCTATTCAGTAATAATATGCTTTTATAGCTGATCACAAAACAAATGTATCATCATTATACTTTTTGGGAAGGAAGCAAGCACTGGTAACCAAAAGGAAGGTAAAGCCATCAAGGCACCTCCACAGGAAAGCAGTGTTTTTCACTAGCCCTAAAAGTGACACAGATTTATTTAACTTTTTGATCTGAGAGTGTTGAAACCCTGGATGGCATGTATGTCCAAGAGTATAGGGTATTATGCATGAATAACTACTTTCTAGCTCTATTGTAGAAAAAGTTGAGGTACTATGAAAACAAGGAAGCAACATCTGAAGATAAGAGAGAGATGTTAAGAAAGACTCTGACTCAAGTCTTATAGCCAGAGTGCTGAAATCTGAGGAAGTTTAATTTTTAACTTTCTTATTTATTGCAGGTTTTTTTACTAAATTATTGATTAGTATAAAAGAAAACGTATTTTGGAAGCAGCACACATCACCCTATCAGTAAGAGGGAGTCAAGTTCCCTTTTGCAGCATAACTAGAATCTCTTGGTTTTTTTTTTTTATAATGGACTTAAAACTAACCTTTTCTATAAAAATATTTCTTTCTTTTCATAGCAATGAATAGAAACTCCTTACAATATCTATCTTGCCACTAACAGGCAAGGACCTCTATGTCCAGGTTATAACCATTCTTTCTTGTAGCATTCCAAATTAAAATTACTCCCACTGCTTTGGAGATGAAGGACAGATGGGAAGAAAAGAAAAAAAAAAAGCAAGCAAAAAATAAATCTGGTTTTGGCTAGTAAATCATCCTGCTTTCCTTCCAAGGGCTATTTTGAGATTACAAAGTTGTCTCTTAGTTCCCCTCAATAAAAGATACACCAAAATTCTTTCTCCCTGGACCTACAGAGCCAAACCTTAGATACACAAGTAGATTCACATTGGCTTCAGTAATGCAGCTTGTATGTTTGTTACATACGCAGACATATATTCTTATATAATTAAATAGTTATCAATGCATGGAACACTTCATGTGGCTTCTGACCTACTTTAATTTCATTTAGAAGTGCTAAAAATTCTTACCCTCCTTTCAAGCTGCCACACTTTTAACTCTATATGAGGGTTCTAGGAAGAAAAATAAAGTTATGTGCAACCTTTTGCATTCATGGGCTTCTTCAATTGTTCAATTTGCTTCCATTGAAGCTAGAAGTAGATTGGAAGATCGGTTAACAGAATCACAGATTAATAGAGTGGTAGGAGATAAAAGCAGTCTCTGGAGGTCATCTAGTCCAGCACTCCTGCTAAAGCAGGTTCATCCAGAGAAGGTTGCACAGGATCATGTCCAGGTGGGTTTTGAATATGTCCAGAGAAGGACACTCTGTAACCTCTCCATACAGCTTGTTCCACTGCTCTGTCATCCTCAAAGTAAAGAAGTTTCTCCTTAAGTTTAGATGGAACTTACTGTGTTCTAGATTGTGTCTATTGCCCATTGTTCTGTCACTAGGCACCATTAAAAGGCCAATGGCATCCTGGAATGCATTAG
>VWZK01017642.1:359254-392325 GCA_013396935.1 Baryphthengus martii | reverse complement strand
ACAGCCATAGGCGGGGTGCAGGTGCTTGCTGAGGATGAACATCTCTGCCTGGTTTTTGGCGTTAAATTCAGGGTTCCTACGGCATATTTTCCTAATCCTGACTTTAATGGAAGAAAAGCTCATAGGAGTGGCAGTGTCAGAGAAGAGCTGGTAACAGAGAAAGGATGACAGAGGATGTTTCCTCAGACTCACCTAATCAGGCCCAAGAGAGACCTGGTTTTATTCAGTTCTAATGAAAACAGGCTCAGAAGTAGTCATACTTAAAATGAACCTTTGAGGCTCTGTATTCTCACTGCAGGAATGGATTTTAAAATAAAAATGCCCAAGTCAAACAATAATAGAGGTTGAAAGAGTCCAATTAGATGAAGTCATCATGAGCCTCCCAGTCCACTTTCTATTTTACACTGAGAAGACGTTCTGATATATATCTCCCTGTATGAAAAATTATCCTTTATTTCAGAGTTTCCCACATTGCAACACGCCTATTGCTCTCACCCAGGGCTCTGCACTCTCCTGCCTTGTACCTACCCCTGTACCTGCCTTGAGGGGCTCCTCCTGCAACGTTGCGTCCTTGCCCTGCAATAGTCACGCCTGGGCTGTGTCCCCGCAGATGCAGAATGTTCCAAGGTCCCCATCAGTGCTTTCTCCTGCTGTTTTGTGCCTGGATGACAGCCTGCTTGACACAGTACTGACCGCTTCTCCAGGGTGGCCAGGTCTGCTCCATCCCCTCATTGAGGTTGTTAATGAAGACATAGGACAGTATTGGTCAACCTGGAACAGGTCAGAAAGTTATGTGGAGGAGAACCTCATGAAGTTCAACAGGAAGAAGTGTAGGGTCCTGCAGCTGGGGAAGAATAACCCCCTGCACCAGTACAGGTGAGAGGCTGACCTGCTGGAGAGCAGCTCCATGCAGAAGGACCTGGGAGTGCTGGGGGACAATAAGTTCACCATAAGCCAGCAATGGGTCCTTGTGGCCAAGAAGGCCAATGGCCTCCTGGGCTGCATTAAGAAGAGTCTGGCCAGCAGGTCAAGGGAGGTTCTCTAGTGAGGTCATTATAAGCTATTATTGAGCATCTCTGCACCAAGGAAAAGCTGAGAGCCCTGGGGCTCTTTAGCCTGGAGAAGAGAAGGCTGAGAGGGGACCTGATCAATGCTGAGCAAGAGCTAAAGGGTCCCCAGGGGGCAAGAGGATGGGGCCAGACTCTTGTCAGTGGTGCCCAGTGACAGGACAAGGGGCAATGGGTATAAACTGGAACCCAGGAGGCTCCATCTGAAGAGGAAGAGAATCTTCTTTGCTGTGAGGGTGGCAGACCCTGGCCCAGGCTTCTGAGGGAGGTTGTGGAGTCTCCTTCTCTGGAGAGATTCCAAACCCACCTAGACAATGTGATGCTGGGCCCCCTGCTCTGGGCAACCCTGCTGGAGCAGAGGGGTTAGAACAGATGATCTCCAGAGATGTCTTCCAACCCCCACCACACTGGGATTCTATGATTAGCAGAGGTCTTGCTAAAGATCAAGACAAATAGAGGTGAGTGGGCAATTCAGAAATTCATGTCAGTTTGGCACAGCTTGACCAGAATATTTACATTTTATTAAATCTTTACAATCAGCAATTATAATCAAGTACACAATTATGTACATGGATTATATACATTTTAGCCCAGACTTATACATCACAGTACATAGTTGCCCTTAGAAATATTGTATACGCTTATCACCAGACAGTAAAACCCAACGATAGTGTTACAGCACCTGTTATTAGACATCTTTCATAAGAAAATATACGGCTGTAAATTGGGCTGGCTAAAAAATAAAATAAAATAATAACCTTATAAAATCTGAACATACAATATTTCATTCACAGAATGTTTTGGGTTTGTTTTTTTTCTCTCTATGTTCTGACTGATGCCTTTTGCATAAAGGTATCCCGTTTTTAACCTCTCCCCGTACAGTCACCGATGCCTACGGCTACACCTCCGGGGATGCCAGCAGGAGGAGGAGAATCAAAGCTGGGCTCATTTGGAAACTTCATTATGAAACGATAAATGTAAACAATTAAGAAGGTTCGTCTAAGATCAAATGAGAAATTAATTGGCTGATCTGAATTACATGGCCTGGAGTAAGTGCTTAGTTCCAGCTGCGGTTCCTGAATTCTTCAGTGTTCGATACCATACAAACAAACGTACGATATGATATAAAGAGAGAGGTGAGTACTGACTAATGATGTAAGAGCAACATTCCACACCGAGGGTGCAGGCTTTGAAAATTCGGGAAGAATGCCGACTCCCCTCTCCAAAAGCTTTTTTTTTTTCCTTATAATACATTCTTTTCGTTTTTTAAGATGACAGTGAATTGAATTTGGGAAATTCAACTCAGATTCTGAAATGGAATCATTTCCAGAATGATATGAAAAAGTTGAACTAAAGCCTATTTCCTCATAAGGAAATACAAAGTGAAAATAACCTGAATCAAACTCTCTCATCCCCCCCTCCCCCCTTCTCCTGAATTTAGTCCTCTTCCCCAAAAGGTTGACCTTACCTGATTCCGTTCTGTAAACAAAGCTATGGCTCTCAGGATGGTTTCAAAGATCAAATAGAACAAACTGATACGAAACAAAACAAAAACAACCCAAAAGGAATGAGGCAACAGTTCTCTGAGGTAGGCCACCACCAAAATGATGCTCCAAATCTCTACGGAGTTCTAGGATTATTTGAAACCTCTTAAAAGGAGAGTCAGTGGCGGCTGCTTTAGGGATAGATGTGGGGAAAGCAGCTCATTGGATGGCAAAGAAAGTTCATCTTTTGATATAACTTGACACCTACGCCTACATTTTCTGCAGGTGGAAAAAAAATCACCTTTAGTTGCTATATTGACAATCTTAACATGATGACCAGAGGGCCTCTATAGCTATAAAAATAATTCTATTTCCAACAAGAGTGTGAAGGTGTAAGTCCAGGCTGAAGAGCAAGGGAACAAAAATGCTCCTTTTGTGGCACTAAGCCCTGACAGATCAAAGGAACTGTCAGAGGGAACACTTCTGAGAGTTGCGATCCCGCCACTGACTGCGCTTGGCCACGTGGCTTCGAGCCCGGCGCTCCCAGGGGAGCGCAGCGTCCCTTGGCTGGGGGCAGGGGCTCCGAGTAACAAAGGACACTTAAAAGGCTCCCCTGATCAAACGCTTTACATGAAGGAACCCGCATAACAACAACAACAACAAAAAAAATTTGTAAATAAACAGATTCTCAACGAACTCCCCCTCGGCTGCTGCAAGCTCTACTCATTCTGCCCAAACCTCCGTACGGTTACTTGTGCAAAGGAATTATCACTACATTTAAAAGCTGATTTATTTCAAAGGACACTTATTCACTCTCCCACTACTGCTTCATTTCCTCCTCGAGTGGCCTCCTACTCTAGTGACTGAAGGCTGGCCGCCTCCTGTGGCCGACCTTCTGCCTGCCACGCTCTCCAAAGGTGCCCGTGCGCTCAGTGCTCTTGGAAGCAAGAGTCATTAGGTGGACATGTACACAACACCTGCCTGGGATGTCTCTGTTCACACCGTACAGGAGTAGACAGAACAATAAACACACTGTATGGCTCTGCTAATTAACAGTTGCATATTCAGCACGTGGAATTTCACCAGCTAAATGAAAGGTGTGATTCAGATCGGGGCTTTCTGATTTTTTTAAACTTCTTTCCATTGTCAATATGAATATAAACCTTCATTTTTAGCCTGGTGCAGCATATAGGCAGTGTTAATTTACTCTTTAATACAAAATGATTCTTTGAACCACAAATCACTAAAAGCAGTTTATAGAAATCAAGTTACTTGTCTTTTTGGCAGTTTCTTTGGACGCAATCGGAACGTCTCTCAGTAGTTTGAACATCCCCATTTTCATTTAAATTATGGTTTTTTTCAAATAACAAATTGGGACTCACACTTACCTGTAACAAGCTCCCACAGCCTAGATTAACACACCAGCCATCCTCGCCACTACACTTGGAACTACGGACCCAACAGCCAAAATCGTTGCACTTCTCTAGCGGTACTGGCCTCATTGCCTGAAGTCTCACATGTATACAAGTTGCGTATAAAAACGACAACAAAGTCAAGCTGTTAGAAGTCAAACGTGTAGAAAAAGGAAGAAGGTTTTTGTTATAGCTGATCTAGTTCTGTTTAGTGTCCTTTCAGAGAATATTGCCAGTTTAAATTCCGTATCTTGGGGTAGAACTGAGTTTTCCAACCTGGAAGGTCAAAAGAAATACCTGTAACTCAACATTTGCCTCATTCACTTTACCTTAACCTCGGGCGTCACTTCCACAACACACTGCAAACACGTCTCTGGCAGACCGCAAGGCTGCCTTGGCTTTCCTGCTGGAACCTGCTTACAAAGGACACAATGCCTTTGGTTTCTACAGTTTCTCTAGTTGGAAGCGGAGCAGAAGGAAAAACTCACAAGTCATTATGGCCATTCTTCACAGTAACAGATGGAAGGAGTGATGAGCAACACTACTGTGTCCCAGTATGATATGTCAGGACAAAAATCAAACTGCTTCTAGTTGCCTCTTTAAAGACACCACAGCTGGAAGCAGAACTTCACCTGCTGCCATCAACAAAGGCTTTCAACTCAGCAGAGACCAGTGAAACGGCACCTTCGCTCCAACCACACGAGTGGCTGCCCTACTGCCTTCAAGCGCTCTCACGGATAACCGTTACGTAGCACGCTAACCCCGCTGCGCTCAACTTCTGCTTTCCAGAGACCGAGGGAGCGTGACCTCTGGGCACCTGGAATGCAGAAGCCGGGCTCCTTCCCTGAATGAGCCTCCTGGGCTCCAGCACCATGCAGCGGAGCCGGGCAAACGCTTCGATTGCACATTCCCGTTTTTAAACAGGAAAAAAAAGGAAACAACACAGAGAGTGCGTGCTGGATTTCTATGGTATTTTCCAGGTGACACCTGGTTGCTCATCACAATACTGAGTATGTTTTCTAGTTTTGTCGGATATCAGGGCCTCGCTTCTACCCAAAGAGTTCTCCATTCGTTTCCTAACAAATAAGTTATTATTACAAGTCATAGCTCATCCTTTTCCATCATTTCAAATGCTTCTATATCTTCATTCCAGTCTGCTAATATGGATTCCATAGGTTGGACTTTATTATCCCAGTTAACTTTGGAATTTGACTCTGTCTCAGTCTGTTGTTCCTGAGGCTGGTTGTCCCCTTGCATACACACCGGCTTCGAAGAACTGGCCTCATCGCTTCCAGGGACGTAGGAATCCTGATGTGAACTGGAAACGCCGTCACTGTCCACGTGAGCCGGGGATGAAGAGTCAGAGTCAGTAACATCAGAGCTTTCTCCTTCTTCAGGCTCCTCACTGACTGCACCAACATCCTGAGATGCTGACGTGGCTCCTTCTGAGTTCTGTTTATGTGAATCATTTTCAGATAATTTCTGGTCCATATTCTCCATCTCCAAGTCTTCGAGAAGGGAAAGAAAAAAAACGTTTTGAAAAAAACCGTAGAAAGGCAGTACTTTATTATGTACTTCAAAACCAAAGTGACTTCCCTTGGCCTTATTTCCTCAAGGAAGTGCAGACTTTCCATTGGTATGAAAATGTAATGTTAGTAAGAAACTTTTTTTTACAAAGAGAGGAAAGGGAAGACATTTAAATACATTTTAAATGAGGGCAAACGTCACAATGAGACTAGTTTTGGTTCCTCAGACAAAAATAGTGACTTCTACGAGGCCAGGCTGAGAGATTTGGGCTTGTTCTGCCTGGAGAAGAGAAGGGTCTGGGGAGACCTTCTTGTGGCTTTTCAGGGCTTCAAGGGGCCTGTCAGAAAGATGGGGACAGACTTTTGAGAAGAGTCTGTTGCAACAGGACAAGGGGTGATGGGTTTAAACTAAAAGAGGGAAATTTAAACCAGAAAGAAAAAAGAAATTTTTGATGCTGAGGGCAGTGAGCCCCTGGCCCAGGTTGCCCAGAGAGGTGGTCGCTGTCCCATCCCTGGAATCGTTCCAGGTGAGGTTGGCCGGGGCTCTGAGCAACCCACTCTAGTTGCAGATGTCCCTGCTGCCCGCAGGGCGATTGGGCTAGATGACCTTGAATGGTCCCTTTCAAGCCAACCCATTCTATGCTAGGCCATTCTATCCTTCAGTCTTCAGCAAATACCTGCTGTGTGAACTGAATAATGCTGGATTTTAAAGCACTCCCAGATCCACCAGGATCCTACTTCCTAGCAAGCAGGAGTTAGGCAGTTTCACAAGCCTACCAAACAGTGAATTAAAGAGCCAAAGCCTCTCTCACGACATCCCCCATCAAAGCAACTGACATACCTATCTCAAGTACCAATGTAGCTTTGCAGCACCTGTCCCACTTACTCATGCAGATTTCATAGAACGGTTTCGATTGGAAAGGACCTTAAAGACCATCTAGTTCCAACCCCACTGCCATGGACTGGGCCACCTCCCACTAGACCAGGTTGCGCATCTCTGGAGTTTGGTATTGATACCCAGTATAGGGGACGCTAATATTTCAAGATTCCTAGGAATGTGAATTGCATATGCCACTTTTAACACGGAATACTTACTGCTATCAATAATGTAGTTTGGAATCATTTTACCTTTAAAGATTGTTGCTGGGATGCCAAAAGGAAGCAGGAGAGGAGAAGAAGCAGACATGGGTTATAAATCCTCAAATGCAGAGCTACCTTTTGTATGTAGTCTTTTGTTAGAGCAGCTTAACCACAGTAAGAAACAGGAGGAATTTGTAAGTGGCTGGGAAGAAACGACACCATAGCTCTTGGCACAGCACCTTTGTGAGTGTGCAGGAAATAAACACTGTCCCTGGTTCAGAGACACTGGTGCTTACACACTCTGCTTGGACAAAGCAGTGTGACAAGGAAGGCTCCTAAAGCCTAACATTTCCTGCCATATACAAACAGTTTAATTGGGAACGTATTCGCTTCCAGTCTTCCTGTATTATACAAGAAAAACTGCAAAACATCTGAGGTCAGCAGCCTTACTGCTGATTTCTCCTTAGACAGGCAAAATGATTGTAGCAGCTGTCTCTTTCCTTTTGGGTACCAGGGATGTCACTGGGGAGCTTGATAAGAGAGGCATTTACAATGTAGGGCACTGAAAGTACTCACGCTATTGCTGACGCCACTTCAAAGCAGATTATGACAAAAAGGGTTCAAAAGGAATCTAAAAGGCTGTATTTCTCACTAGTCAAACAGACATTTAACTTTGGAACAGCGGTTCTGGATGTTAATGTTAACTTGAGGGGTGGGGAGCCAATAATGACACATCTCAGATAACAGCTTTTGTTTGAAAAAAACCTGATACTGATGGCAAACAGAAAACCAGAGGTAGCAAATAACATGTCTGCACCTTTGGGTGGCAACAGAAACTGCTATTGCACGTGCCATGACGTGCCACAGCACAGAAGGAAGCTGAGATTGTACAAATACCCTCTAATCTTACCTCTGTCTTTTGCTTTATCAGAAAGGAGCACTTCTACAGCCTCATACTCCCGGATGGCGTCCAGGATAATGTTTCCCTCTTTGTTGAAGAGGAAGAGCATGGGAATTGTGATATCGTCCGTATTCTTTCCATCACCGGCCATTTGGAAGAGAGGGGCTGTGTCGCTGCTGCTCCCCTCATTGTCATCTGGTGCGCACAGAAGGGAACCCAAGAGAACCTCCCGTTAGATAAACACACAACTCCCAACTTCCACAGACTTTTTCAGCATGTTTGAACTGTCCAGTTAAGAGGATCCCAGGCAGAAAACAGTAAGTTGGTTGTAAAAAGCGAAAAGCCAGCTTGGGTACTAATTTCCCTTCATATTTTTGTCATTCGTATCTTGAGTCATCCTCAGCAGTTTTTACACAGCACTATTGCAACACTCAGTGATCCTTAAAATAACTACTTTTGGTTTGCAAAACCAGTGACAATCACCAGGCCCAATTTTGTTTGTGCAGAACCAAACAAAAGCAGAACATTTCTTCATCTTCAGAAAGCACACTTTCTGTGTTAGGATTACTGTCCTCTCAGTTTAACAGCTTCCTGTCATCTCTCCAGTATCTTCAAATCTGTCACACATACATCTACACAAAATTAAGATTTTTGTTTACCGATAACAATGCCTCCTATCGCTCCAGCTTTTTGAATGTTTCGTGCCTTTTCAGCAAACATACACTGGCCTCTTTGCATCAGAGCAATTTTCTCTTTCACTGCCTCAGGATTAGTGATCTCTGAGCATCCATTATATGGCTTAATGGTTGCAACAAATCCTCTTGTCTGTTTGGAAAAAAAAACAAAACAAAAAAAACAAAGGAAGAGAGAATTAGAGCCCCAGGTTCGAGCTTGCAAAAGATTCTTAAGCATTTTTATTTCTTCAGTTAATCTAATGCATTTAGAGTTGTCCTCTGTCCGACAGGCAATCTTCATCGTGAAGCTGGAGGTTCTTAGAGGCAACGAATCACAGAATCATCTAGGTTGGAAAAGACCTTCATGATCATTGAGTCCAAGCGGCGAACAACCAAGTGAAAACCTAATTCTCATATATTTTCTCTATACTTGTGAACTGCTGCCTCTGGAAAATTTTCTTCTATGAACTGCTCGTCTGGAACTCTTCTTTGAGGCTGCATCTTGCCCAACTCAAGTCATTGGCTTCTCCAACTGCTTCCAAGAGGGGCTATGACCCCTGTAATAGTTTCCCCTTCCCTCCAGATATAGCCTTTTATAAACACTTGCATGAGAACAGCCCGCTCTAAAAGGGCTTCTGCAAATTCCTGGCCAAAAGCCTTCCCTTAACTGAACATCTCTGAAGAGATGCACAGTAGATTATAGAAATTTGTTTCAAAAAAATCATCCTATGTGTGCATTTTAAATCCTAAATCATGACTGATGGGTCTGGAGCAGAGCAGGGGCCACTGTTCAGCCGTTTGATCTAAAAGACTGTCACTGATGTCATTTTGGAGACTGTCATTTTAACTACTGCAATTAATCCATCACCCTCTAGCTGGTCACCCTGAAATAATACCAGTACTGAAAAAACGTAGGCTTATGCAATAAGGAAAGTAATAGGAAGCTAGGAACAGACCACACGCGCATCTTACGTACCCCTGCTTTGTGTTTGGATAAGTCCATCCCAAATTGTGCTGGCCCAGCAGTCAAGACCACCCTGCCAAAAAATGGGTGGGAAACAATTTGAACAGCACGAGGAGGTAGCTGTTGCTCTTTCTGTTGCTGACTGGAGAGTTCAATCATTTCCTGCATGAACCGTAAGCCATCTTCAGCATCAAGTGAACTTGCTGCCTGAGGAGTAAAGAAACGATAAACAGTTTCTTTATAAATGTTTGCGAAACTAGGAAAATAAATAAAATTGAAGCTGTTTGTGGTCCAAGCAGAGAGGATGCTCACGGGCACTCAACTCATCATTTCAAATAAAGTAGTTCACCTTCTAGCAACTCTACTGCCTTTTAGCACCTCCACTACCCAGAAGACTAAAACCATACAAACATAGACCTCAAACAACTGGAAGTATCTCACGATGAAATGTTTTCAGATGAGATATTGTGTGTTACATTTTGACATGAACAGCCTTCATCTGATTTAATGGAAGGTGTTTCTGAGGCAAAATATTAACAAGCATCGGCCTGCTAAATACAGTTGCACATCCAGCTCATGTCTGGCTGTCCCTCCTGAACTTCTAAGTGTCAAGTAGCATCACTAGTAGGATTTTACTGAAAGTTTTCAAAACAATAAAGTACTGTCAGGTCTTACTTGCACCGCATGCTGTACTAATTGTACTCTTCCATCTTTCAGATGTATCAAACTGACTCCCATCTTCTTCAGTATCTCCAAATGTTCAGGATTACTGGCCATGAAATCTCTGGCTCTCAATGGTGGTTTTGGTCCACTTCCCAAACTCTCTTCTCTGCCAAAAGATATTGGAGATCAAAGCTTTAAAAAGAAGATTAATCCTGAAACATAACTCACGTTATTACTACCACTACAAGATCAGAATTCTTTGGAATAATGTTGAGTACAAGCTTCACTAGAATGCAGCCTCTCAAACTACCTTTTTTAAAAGTCATCAATATTAGCAATAATTTTGTAGTGCAAAAAAAGCACAGGCAGCACTGATAACAAACCTACCATATGCTGTCTCTCACTTCCGAATAGCCTGCACTACTGTAAGACTCACTAAAACCAGTATTCCTCATACGGTTGCTACTCAGTTTTACTCTTGAAGTGTAAGTATCGAAGAGGTGCTCAGAAGGATAAACTTCACCAGCTTTACCAGACTGTCTTAAATTCTTCCAAATAGGTGAAGTTAGGTACGGCAGTATGATTTGCTTACTACAAAGCAGAGTTGCAGAACTGTTCAAAAGACTACAGAAATTAATTTTACACATCAGAGACACAGTTCCTATAATACCTGGGTTACAATTTCCCCTTGGAGTATGTAGCTCATTTCATTTCCAGCAGGAACTGGTGAACTTTCAAAGCAAAAGGAATGTACGAAGTCTTACTGATGATGCCAGAGAAAACAGAACTGATTTACCCTGTAGCCAGGCTCTCCAATCTAAAAGGGCTACAAACCCAAGCAGAGCAAGCTCATATTTCTCCTTCCATGCATAACAGACCCTGTTCCACTCACTCCTATACCAAAAAAAGACAGAAAATATTCATCTTACGCTCTGGAAATACCCCGAGGACAGCTCTTATCCACCACATTTTTCAAAGGTTCACGAATACTTTGAGCAAACATAGGGTCGTTAGGGAAAAGAATCTGGGTGTTGGGACAGGTCCAGTCAAAGTTGCTGTCGTCCAGCTCAGTGAATTCTGTAGTCTAAAATGAAAGGTAACAGATCACCCGTTAAAAACACAGGTTATGGTTTTATGTGAAGAGAAACAACAGATAGACCTGCAGGCCTTAGGTCGTTCCTGCTTCGTTTACTGAGAATGTCACATCTTTTCACATGAACAAAAGATTCTCCTCCTCAGGAGCCCTACAGACTTGGAAGTCTGAATGGGCAAGGAGGAATCTATATATAATTCACACAGTCTCTATTTTCAGAAAAGATGACAGAGTTAACATTTGCACAAATGGCTGTTTTGTAACGTGTTCCATGTGGTTTCACATGTGCAGTGATTTGGAGCCGTATTTAGCCTCTTTTTAGTTTTGTAAATAACTGGTTGAATAACTGGCAAGTTAATTTTCTCACATATAAAAATTAGGGTAGTGTTTATCTACTTAAACAAAACCAGATCAAAGCTGTTTGCAATATATTATATATTGTGGGGATGTGATCAATGCTGAGCAAGAGCTAAAGGGCCCCCAGAGGGCAAGCGGATGGGGCCAGGCTCTTGTCCTGTCACTGGGCACCACTGACAAGGGGCAATGGGCACAAACTGGAACCCAGGAGGTTCCATCTGAACGGGAGGAGAAACTTCTTTGCTGTGAGGGTGGCAGAGCCTGGCCCAGGCTGCCCAGAGAGGCAGTGGAATCTTCTTCTCTGGAGAGATTCCAAACCTGCCTGGACAATGCGATGCTGGGCCCCCTGCTCTAGGTGACCCTGCTGGAGCAGGGGGGTTGGATGAGAAGATCTCCAGAGATTCCTTCCAACCCCCACCATGCTGGGATTTGGTGATACTAGCTAATTAAAAACGAAGTATTTAAAGGCTCTGTGAAAAACAAGACCTAAAAGGCTATTAGTTTACTGGAATAAACACTTCAAAGAACCTATGATCTCAGTGTGACAAATCATAGTCACATCACTTAAGAAAGGTCTTGCAAGCACTATTGCGAGTGTCAGCGTCATAAGACATGACCTTCCCTGTTTATGAGAAAAAAAAAATACATAAAGGATGTTCGGTTGATCCTACCAACTATCTCACAGAGCTTTCGGCTTACTAGCACTGTGGTTATATTTAAAATAATTTACACATTTCATTTTTTCTTATTACATACCCTCCTCTCCTATTAGGTAAATTCCATTAAAAAAAAAAAAAAAGTAACATACACATCTTTACAGCCTTGTAGCCATTTAACACATTCTCTTGACATCATTTTCAATGGATCTTGCATTTTACACAATGGCAGTTTTGACTTAGAGCCTAAGAAAATTTTGAACAATTATCTCTATCCTCTTTATTGGCCTTTTATCAACATTTGCGGTTCTCAAGAGAACTACAGATATTAGGCCAGCACTTCAACCAGCAGCAGCTGTGGGATACCCGCCTATCTCAAAAGTATCAACTTCTCTTGTTTGGAACAAGAGTTATATAACATGCTCCTTCAGAGAACTTTTGGCATAGTTTAAAAAACAGTCTCCGCTTCAAAAACTCAAAGACAAAAGATGATAAATGCTCAAGGAAGGAACATTTCAGAAAGGGTGCAGGATCTCCACCATCGAGGAAAATGAAAACCCAACCCTACGACCCATTAAATCTATTACCAATGTTAGACATTAAGAGGAATAATGAAAATCTGTCACTGTCTAATGCTAGAGTCCATAAAAGTGCTTTCTACTCAATTACAGGATTTCCCCAGGACACGTGGCTTGACTCAACAGGAGCATTTTCCTCTGGTCCAGGCATTACTGTAAAACTCATAGTAAAGGGTAAACATAGAGGCACACTAACATAAGAGAGTTCACATCTCTGATGCCCTGAACGCCCCTCTCTCCACTTTCTCTTGCATTTCTTTTGCTTGCTAGTAGTGTTATTGCCCTACACAGAAGTTATATCCCCTTACTGAGCACAAAACAAAAAAACCCAACAAGTATTTATGATGCTTCATGGCACAGTTGTATTACTATAGGTTATGTAATATATAAATCCATACAGGTTCTCCTATTTACACAATAAACACCTGTTGCGTGGACTAAACCAATGAAATATCCCAAAAGCTATAGCTGTATCTCAAGCTAACTTTGTAGCGGTCTCACAAAACCTTCCAAAATTTGCTAAGGGTTCATGTAGTAAAATAAATAACAAAAACTTAGGCATGTTGTTGCCAACATTTTAGAAAAAAATTATAGAAAATAAAGCTGAAAGTATTATAGCCTGTGATTTTCAGATTTATACAGAGATATGGAATGATTTTCTTTTAGAAATATTACTAATATCCCACAGCATCTTGTCCTCAAGATTCAGCGGTGCAGAATCCAGCCAAGGAAACATTCACACTCACGTGGCTGGTACAATTGGTATGATGAAATAGTTTCTATTAACCAAAGTGTTAAACCTGGTGTACTTCTCCAAACTATGTTTTTTCCCCATTTTTCATCTATTTCCTCTCATTAAAAAAAAAGAAAAAAGAGAACTGCTTCAGAGCACCACTAAAACCGGTTCAGATTTGAGCTGTTACTTACTGTATTTTTTTTAGAGATGGTTTGGTTTGTAGTGGAAAGCCAAAGTGGTAGTAAGTGAGCTTCTGTAGTGAAGATATAATCTTCGATATCAAAAATCATGTCTTCCTTATCAGCAAACAGCAAGTAAAGATATTTAAACATCTCGGCCAGAAAGAAAGAGTCCATTCTATGGAAAAAAAAAGTAGATGTCCTTTAGGAAGATTCCCTTTTTCCTAAAACATCTGTAAAACAAATACTCCTATTGCTCCAGCTCTGAAGACTTCATGACTATTATCATTGACCTTAATTCCATTAGCATTCCTTCCACTCGGAAGAAACTATGTTTGGAGGGAAATGATTCGGTATCTTCAGTATCAGACAACATTATAAAAAAAACAAACCAAAAACAACCCCACAAAAACAACCACAAATAAAAAAACCCCACAACAACAAAACAAATAAATCTCTTTATAAACTTCTAGATTTGAAGTTTATTTTGTTTGAAAGCAATTCATCTGTTGCTCTAAGACAAATGAAACATTATTAAACTAAAAATATTCTTACATAACAAACAATAAAACTATTGAAATAGTTTATAGATTCTGACAAACAGGTAACTTAAAACTTGGTTATCAAGCTGCAGACAGACAGCTACTCAAAAGTCAATCAATTCCATTATATACATAGGGTAATGAGATTTTTTTCTATAATCTTTTTATGAAACAAAATTGCAAACATTTTTACCTGTCTTCATGGCTTCCTGTACGAACATCCTTCATTGCAGCAAACCCACAGGGTACTCTTGCGTACTTGTTCAAGTTTTCAATGAGTGTTTTCCCTACTTCTAGGTAGTAAGGGTCGCCAGTAGCCTATAAAAGAAAAAAAAAAACAACACAAATCCAAACATCTTTCTGTACAATGAGCAGTTTTCATTTTCCTAATGCGAATTTATTGATTCCTTATCTTCTCAGGCACCAGTAAAGTCTAATTTATTAATTGCAGTCACAAGAGAGACTTCTGAGACACTATAGCATCACCTTTTACAGATATGCACATAGAAATTCTTCAGACGTTTAGACACAACTCTTCTCTGTAGGGTACAATTGGCTTTTGCTCTTAGTCTAAGGTGTCTAAGAGAGATCAGCAACACCTAAACACCTTTAAAAATACGGATATTTGTCACCTAAGAGTTTTGTTTTACATGCCTAGGATTAAAAAGAAAAGTCCTAGAAGAATTTTTGTAACAAATACTTTCACCTTTTTCATATACAGAACTGGCTCCAGTAGATAAAATAAGCTGGAGACACGCTACTCATTCTATATTGAAATAAAATTAAAATTTTAGGCGCTAGACAAAGTGGCCAAAAGTCAGAGGAATGAAAGTGACCTTACCTTATACAAGAAGTAAGTGCTTTCAGCAAATTCAGGCCTTAAAGGATGCTGAGCCCAGTGAACTCTAAAGTCTGTGGTGAATGCCTGAGGAAGAAAAAGAACAGAAAGGAATAAAAGCAAGAATGAAAACCAAACACAGGTTTCTTTCGACTCTTACTTTAACTGTAGCACAACAGTTGAAGTACACAGCAGTGGAGGACTGAAGGCCCCACAGCCACCTCGGGAGGCTATCTGGCTAAAGCAGCCTATGGAAGGGTCACCACAGAGACCACCCCAGCTTCGACAAACACCATTTTTTTTCAAACATACTTTCCACCTGACACTCCCAGTGTCAGTTCCATTGAACTGTCATTGCAGATTGACAGAGGATAAGCAGCTGTTTCTAACATAAGAAACAGTACAGGCTAGAAGTTAATCTAAAAATTTCCTAATCTATGTATTCACTTTTAATATGCACTGGCAGAAGCCACTTCTGTAATGGCTTATATTCACTACTAGTTCACACCAGGGTTTAAACTAACCACTGGGATGGCGTAGTGGCTTAAATACAACTAACTGACCTTTCCAAGTTTTCTTCCTAAGCACAAAGCACCCCAAGAAACACCCTAAAAAGTCCTACGGAGCCAAATCTTACCATTTCAAAAGCAGTCTTAAAATAAATAAATAAATAAAATCACTCCAGTGCTTTGAGAGCATTCTTTGGTCTCAATATCCACAGCAGGTGAACATGATGTTAATTCAAATGTTCTCTAACAGAAATAAGCTTATACCAGAGGAAAGTCAAAGTTAAAACTGGAGCCAGAAGCTCTCTCATATATTCTGGGTTATCAGAGAATAGAGACACACACGTCAGCAGGTAAATCAGCTTTTCTGTACAGAATTAACTTCTTCAAAGACTACACTTGCAATATCTACAGATAAATTTGCATGCCGACTTCCAAGGACATTATGCCAAAATTTCAGAACCTTGCCAAAACAATTCAGCTTTTAGTTTTGCTCCTTAGGTTAAGATGACTGTGATCTTTAGCATTAATTGTATTACGTTACTAAGCAGCTACTACTACGTGTGCTTATGCAAGTTCTGCATATGAAATAAGTCAAAGGCAAATTCGAAAGGCTGAAATATAAAGTCTAAGCAATTGTTAGTAGCAGCAGCTTTCTATTACTGTTAATTACAGCACAACTGAAAGAAAAATATTTCACATCCAAAACACAGTTGTCATACATGCAGAAGCGTAAATCACTTAAGAATGCTGTGCAAAGGAGCCTTTGGTTTTAATAACATATATACCTACTATTTTTTTTTCAAATGGATATCTGAGACTGCTCAAATTGAGGTAAGAATCAGTTTACACAATCAAAAAAATCACTACTTTACCTCCGGAAGAAAGTTATGCTTTTTTATAACCTGATACAGCATCTCATGAGTCTCAATAGCAGGTCTAATATCGCCCTTCAGCACCTAAAATTAAATAATAAAATTAACACTAATTCACCCTGCATAGGAATGAATATTTAAAGTTAGGCATATTCACTGTGTCCATGTAAAGCTACAGACCAATTTCTAGATTTCCAGCTGATACATACTGTAAATTTCAACCCTTTACAATGTAAGCCATAGATATTCCATAGAGAAAAAAAAATAAAAAAAAAATCACTTGTAATAAAATCAGTGAGCTCATTAAGACTACTGCCTATGTAGAAAGAGGATCTTCATTTACAGACAGCTGTGGTGGAAATGTGGTTTAATTTGTTTCAAAGATGTAAGTGGCACACAAACTAGAAAATTTGTCACTAGGCTACTAGGAAGGCATCTTAATTTGAGTGTTTTCATGACTAGAAGTGAAGGAAGCAAATCATACGGACATACTTTTCTCGATACTCAACATGGTCAGAAATGCAGGTTACCTTGCATCAAAGTATTGAAGCGACACGAGTGAATAGAGAAATCCTCACTTCTGAAAATCAAATTACTAAGCTTGACTTGTTCAGCAATATATCCAGTCTATTTAACTGCTATTAAAATCATCTGCATGTGGATTTAAGACCCTACCTGCAATCCTGGGAAGAAGGCTAGCAGAGAATCCATCCAGGTTCGAGCATTTAGCATCGGTTTATGAATATGAACATCGAGAAGAAGAGGTGGTTGGCTGATATATCTCATTATGGCATCATAGTGCTGACAAACATCAGAAAAAATCATGAGTTTATATTATCGACACATTTTACAACCCAGGTACAGATCACCAGAGCGTGGCAAGTTATTTTGGTGGAAGAACCAGGGAAAAAGGAGGCACAAAAAAAAACAAACCAACAAAGCAGCTGCACTTGGTGGCTCAGAAAAACTTTAAAACCCACTTTTCGACTTGCTGACTTCCAAACCTATACTCCTCAAGATAATGGTCTTTCTCACTTTCTGAGGCGCAGGAAGTACAATCATGAATATATTAGCCAAATCGATAGGAAACAGTTAAGACATAATTGAGCTAAAATATAATAATGCTGGCTGCAGGTTAAGAATATTAAATAATCACTGAAAGTATTGCAACAGGCCTTTAGCTACTGAATTATTACAATTTTAATATTGCTTGTGATAAAAAATCATGCCATAAAATCATTTTGTTATATAAAATGGTTTTATTGGACACTGCTATCTTTAAAGGAAAGATTACTTTCACAACAGAATAATGATGCTGATAAAGTTGCTTAGTAATCTTATGAATTTAGTAATATAAGTAGGTTTTTCAGCTGGTAAACACACTTATAAACACAGATATAAACTGGACCTTAGGATCTGCAAGTGCAATGCGAGATCCAGACTTAAATTTTCAGATCTTTTTTGTTGCTCCATGACAGAAGGAAATTGGACCATGGCTTGTGACAAGAGGCCCTTACATTGTTTCACAGAAACATTTGCAGTACTATACTCTAAGGTGATCTTGAAATACGGCTTCTCCTGCACTGGAAAGATGGAAAAAACATCCAGAAGATTCTGTTTTTCACTGGATAGTGTTAAAATAGCTGCTCAGGTGACAGCTTACCCAGGATTAGCAAAAACTTACAGGTAAAAAGAGCTGACACGACACATCAGAAGTCACAGAATCTAAAAAAGAAGTCACAGATCTGCTAAAGATCTCCTGATAGGCTCCTCAAGCTAAGAGCTGACTGACAACACAATTCATCTTAAATTGGTCTGACAGAAGGCACAAACCCAAGCAAGGTGTTAACTTACCGTGTTAAATCTTTCCAAGAAACTGTCATCTCCCAGCAAGACGTAGGCTTTTAATAAATATTCATAATACGAATCTATTCCCGCTCCAACGCCGCTATCTAGAAACAGCGGAGAATGAAAAGGTGGTTTTACTCTAAGTAGCTATGTGGCTATTTCCTCTTGGTTTCATCTTGATTTTAAAGGCTCTTTCAGTAAAACCAAAAGCCTTCCAGTCGCTGGAATTAAGGCACAGATGGATGCAAAGACACAATACCGTATGTTTATGCTACAGGCTTTGCAGTATCAGTGCACATAATAACACAAACAGACACGGATTGAAGCCTGTAGCTTCACTTTTCTCATGTGAAAATATTTCTGTTGTCTGCCATAAACAGCCACAGTCCTATTTATATTTTTCCTACATATTCACAGTAGAATATCTGAAAATGTACCCCAAGGCATTCTCCTCAGTATGAAAGGGAATCAGAGTACACCTTCTTCGCAATGAATAGAATTAGTTTCTCTACCAAAACACACTTTAAGAGCAAAGCCCGGTTTCACAGAACCCCAGCATAGTAGGGGTTGGAAGGGATCTCTGGACATCATCTGGTCTAACGTCCCTGCTCCAGCAGGGTCACCCAGAGCAGGGGGCCCAGCATCACATTGTCCAGGTGGGTTTGGAATCTCTCCAGAGAAGGAGACTCCACAACCTCCCTCAGAAGCCTGAGCCAGGCTCCAACACCCTCACAGCAAAGAAGTTTCTCCTCCTGTTCAGATGGAGCCTCCTGGGTTCCAGTTTATACCCATTGCCCCTTGTCCTGTCACTGGGCACCACTGGCAAGAGTGGTGTCCTGTCACTGGCACCACCTCTCAGCCTTTTCTTCTCCAGCTGAACGGCCCCAGGGTGCTCAGCCTTTCCTCTGCACAGAGGTGCTTCAGTTCCCTCAGCATCTTCATAGCCTCCACTGGACTCTCTCCAGTAGTTCCTTGTGTCTCTTGAACCGCGGAGCCCAGAACTGGACACAATACTCCAGAGGTGGCCTCACTAGAGCAGAGTAAAGGGGCATGAGAACCTTCCTCAACTTGGTGGCCACACTCTTCTTAATGCATCCCAGCATACCATTGGTCTTCTTGACCACAAGGGCCTATTGCTGACTTATGGTGAACTTGTCCCCCAGCATTCCCAGGTCCTTCTCCACAGAGCTGCTTTCCAGCAGGCCAGTCCCTGGCCTGTACTGGTGCAGGGGGTTATTCCTTCCCAGGTGCAGGACCCTACACTCGCCCTTGTTGAACTTAGGTTGCTTTCTGCCCAACTCTCCAGCCTGTCCAGGTCTTGCTGAATGGTCTCACTGTAGCAAGATTCTCCAGGACTGAAATTACATAACTCCACTTGGCCTATCCCATTAATATTCTTAAATTGTCTGGATAAGTGTGTTGGGGGCAGGGGAGATAGGGGAAAATGTCAAGACTTTTTCATGGTCACTGATTCCGAGTCGGAATAGCACACACCTTTGCGGACCCAGTCTCCAGTATGAATATTAATAGTGACACCCACTAGATTGCTGCTGCGCTGTCTCTTTTCCCAGATAAAATCAAGCGCTTTCCGTGCATATTCCTGCAACAACAAAAAAATTTCATTAAAGTAACCTGGAGAAACAGATAGTAAAGACTGTTATTCTTTTGCCTACTGAAATTAAGAGGCTAGGAACTAATGAGTTGTTTCATATCATGCTCAAGGTGAAGCAGCAACCCATGTCCATTAACATTCAAGTTATGTACATTCTTTGTATACACAAAATTAACTCGAAAGTAACAACTTAAGTATCTCACTTTTCTTCTTAGTAGTCCTTATCCCTCTACTCAAAAATATAAGCAAGCATTATCCTTTAGCTACTCTTTACTATATTTACCTTGTTTACTTCTGTATTACTGTAACTATATTCAAACAAAATTCCCCATGTTGTTTGGTTTTGGTTTTTTTGTGAAGTGGGTATTTTTTTAAAATCAAATTAATACTTAGAATAAAGCCCACAAACACAACAAATCTGAACACACGTAAACTTTCTGTGCAGATCATGTATGACACGCTCATTTCATGAACTCAAAATTGTTTTTCCAAACTTACAGACATGTATAACATTAATGAACAACTAAAAAAAAAAAATCATGGAAAGCAAACCTCAAATATAGATGTTCCTGTGAATCGGCTTAAAGCTGCAAACTCAAGGATCAAGGTACCTGCACAAGCTGTACAGGTATCGGTCTCTGTTCCTGTTCGTGCTTCTGGATGTCTTACACCAAATTTTAAGTTAACCTAGAGAAGAGAGGTGATTGCCATTTTTATTTTTAATAGCTAAAAGAATTTACATTCCCGTGATAGGTCTCTAGAGCAACTATATAGTCTATGCTTTTCCTGAAGGCAAGAAATAAGATCACAGGGTCCTCTTCAGTTCTGTTGTGCTTCGCCACGTTGTGTCAACTCAAACGTGTACATGTTATCCAGAAGTACCCCAAAGATTCCAAAACAAGGACCAGCCCAAACACCCATTGACATGGTTCACTGGACACGGGACTAAAAGAACAGCACCCTGAAAAATCTAATTCTAGAAATTTATTTACCAGTAAACCAGAAGTCTAGAACATCACAAGTGCTCAAGGAAATCAAGCTTTCCAAGTATCTCGCTACTCCTGGCTCCGGGGAATACCCAATGGATGGACCCACTTTTGTTGTGGGCACAACAGAACTCTCCGCATTCAGGAGAGGGCTCTCTCAGCAGATGACAATAATCTGAGAATCCTGAATATTTTGAATTAGAGATTTTCACCAGAAAAATGCTGAGTTCCCAGGCCTAAATTTTTAATCTGTGGCAAAGTTTCCAATCAAATCCATATCTCTCAAACTCAACGGATGATAACGCATGGGAAGTTTTCTGTCATTCAAAGAGTATGTACCACACTTTGCTTGAATAGGACGAAAGCTTTAAAATTAAGTGAACATTTTTTAGATTACAGCTACTTTGCCCTCTTAAAAATGTGGATGTAGACCATGAAGATCAACCAGTTTTGTGCTAAATTCACAAGCCAAGTGCTTCCAAGTTGCTCTTTCACTTCGTGAGAGATACATACCAAAACAAAAACTACTCTCCTCAGCTACTTGGTGGTGCCTATGGTAGCAAAGAGCAAGAAATCAGTAGACAATGATTAAATGAGATTTTTTTCTATTGCTATTTACCCACAACAACGTATATTAGAATTTGGAGAGCTGGAAATGTAGGGATTTGGAGAGCTTAAAACTGTGCACTAAAACACTAGGTGGCATATACTAAAAATGAACAAGTTATCAGCTTCTAATTTTCTGTACACTTCTTAAATAAACAAGCAATGGTAGAAACAGAGATAAAAACCAAACCACAAAAATATTGCTTACAGAAGTAATCCTGAATTGCGGAAACCAGAGGACTTACTCTTGGATAAGGGAGACCACTAGTGGTGTTAAAAGCAGGTAAAAGCTTGTAGCCTAGTTCCTTTGCCATGTGCAGAAGTTCACCATTGTACCACTGCATATATTCACCTTTTTCTTTCAGCATAATTGCCACTGAATGCCCACCGAGAAGACCTCTAAAAACAAGAAAAAATATCCACATCTCAAAAGGTTTATTCATCGGAACAGCAATGAAAAGCGTCTACAACTCAGACGACCATGTGCATAACTGTGCTGCATTCCCATGGCCTTACTTTTCAGATATGCTGAGCAGCAGAAACTCCCAGTTTAATCAAGGGTAGCTGCCAGGATTTTGGCATCAATTCTTGTTCTTTAGGACTCTGCTCTAAACTGCAGAGGAATCATTGATTCATCAATATACTCCGTCAAGAATAAACCCCAACACCTCTAAAACTGTATATAATGACAGAATCACGGAATGGTAGGGATTGGAAGGGATCTCTGGAGAGCAAGCCCCCTGCTCCAGGAGGGGCACCCAGAGAAGCGGGCCCAGCATCACATTGTCCAGATGGGTTTGGAATCTCTCCAGAGAAGGAGACTCCACAACCTCCCTCAGAAGCCTGGGCCAGGCTCTGCCACCCTCACAGCAAAAAAAATTGTTTCTTCTGTTCAGATGGAACCTCCTGGGTACCAGTTTGTGCCTGTTGCCCCTTGTCCTGTCACTGGGCACCACTGACAAGAGTCTGGACCCATCCCCTTGCACCCTGGGGGCCCTTTAGCTCTTGCTCAGCATTGATCAGATCCCCTCTCAGACTTTTCTCCCCCAGGCTAAACAGCCCCAGGGCTCTCAGCCTTTCCTCAGCACAGAGATGCTCAATAACAGCTTAAAACTTCCCTGCTCTGCTCCTGCATTGAGAAGCAAGTTGAGAGTCAAGACCTTCAGATGTCCCCTCCAACCTGAAATAATCTATTACACTAAGTATTGAAATATTCTGTTACATCAAGTATTGACCAGTGTAATCCATAAGACTGTTTCCATTACAAATAAACACTGCTGCCTCAGCAAGCACAGTTGGGTTTGCTGGGTTTTGGGGTTTTTTTAATCAAAAAAGCTACGTCTGCAGCAGTTCGATGAGGGTCAACTTGATTCAGCACCACTGCAGCGATTCCTGCCTGGCATTTTAAAACCTAGCTTAGGGCAGGTGTAGAGCCACGCCAACTGACAAAGGCACTGCTGCTTTAAAGGAGGTGAAATAGCACAGAAAGTTCTGTCTTAAGGACATTTAGCTAAGCCTCCCCACATTTTAGGAGTTTTGAAAACATAAAAGTTACTCACCCAAGGACTCTTATGTTGGTTTCAAAGACAGATACAACTATGTCATTATCCAAATTAACATCCTTTATGACTTTTTTTACAGCCTCTTCAAACTCTTTGGTTTTATTTAACACCTGGAATACAAAACAGAACCAGGCGCTTAGGTTCCAACATAGCTAATACAGTCACACTCAGCTGCAGAAGAACAAGTGCAATGAAGTAAAGAAAAAAAAAAGCAGCATTTAACATGCTTTAGATTGCTGTTCTGGTTCTGTAGGAGCATGCTCTGCTACAGTGCAAACAGACATTAGTACTACTGCTTTTCTCATCAGATACACAAAAGATTTTTCAGTTTAACCCCTTGTCCTGTCACGACAGGCCCTGCTAAAAAGCCTGTCCCCCACCTTTCTGACAGGCCCCTTTAAGCACTGAAAGGCCACAAGAAGGTCTTCCCTCTCAGCCTTCTCTTCTCCAGGCTGAACAAGCCCAACTTCCTCAGCCTTTCTTCACAAGAGCCACGTTCCAGCCTTTCTTTCACACTGATTTTCAGTTCATCGATCTTTAAGAACCTTTGTGACTTATCCAAGTCATTATCTTAAGTGCCTTTAAATTCCAAAAGTGTTAATCCTGCTCTAAGACAAGGAAACAATAAATAAACCACAATAATCCATTTAAGTGTCTGGTAGAGAAGGGGAGTTTCAGACTCCACACTCTCAACGTTTGTGGTGCCAATTCAAAAGAGCCAAGGGCACATCATAAAAAACCATTACAGGACTCACATAACGAATCAGTGCAGTAAAGATTTTCAATTTTTTTTTTTTATTTATTTGTAGATGTGAATGGCCAGAAATTCCCATTTTCCAAACTCTCATGATGACAAAATATGTCAAAAAGACTGAAATCTAATGAAAAGTGGTTTATAAATGAGTGGAATCTTCTACTAAGAGATGGAACGGAAGAAGTTTGGCGATGCCCCCTAGGACACATGTTGCAATTTTTTAATATATATTTTTTTCGTTAAGTTAGAGCACAAGAAAAGCCAGGTAAGAAAGTGTCAAGGAAATGAGAAGGAACCGCTGTAGTTTTCTTTCTGCAACAAACCCCAAACACCACCACTGTAGCACCCAGAAGTTTTTACAAGCAACAGTCACTTCAAACAGATAGCCAGAGAACAAAGGTGAAAAGAGTCAGTATTTTTTTAATGTATAATTTAACAAAATAGAAACCTAAAATAAGCCTGAGTATCAGAAAACAATCTTTTCCTTTTCTCAGTTTATCAATAGATTAAACTTACCACAAGAGTGTCCAAAGTATCAATCAAGGTCAAAGAAAATCTATGAAAACAAAATTCAAAACAGATTTACTATAGTTCTGTATGTGTAAAAATTACACCATTAATAGCAACCAATAAGAAACTAAATTCTCACAGACCAGAAAATTAGCTAGAAAATTAGCTGTACACAACATATTTAACATCAAAACACCCGGCTAAGTTTCTTCCCTTTGTTAGTGACCAGAATAGGAGCTGACTGAAACAAGCTATGATTACAAAGATTACTTTATTTACTGGAAAGCTTTCAAATTTTGTGTAAGCAAATGAAATGTTTATTTCCAGTCTCCAGTCAAATCTACCAAGAAACTCAGTAGTACAGTTCAAAGTCTTTTTTTCATTTCTTTAAAAAAAAAAATAAAAAAAGAATGTTGAATTATTAAGTGTAATAATAAAAAGATTTAAGGAGATCAAAAATCATTCCATGTTAAATTTCTCCTGCCAGAAACCATTACAATCACCTGCTTCAGAAAAAAAAATAAAAAGCTGCAACTTGCTGCAGTCAAACTCAGTGTTAAAATTAGTAGTGAAAGACTAAAGCAAATGGGGTTATTCTGTTATGAAACTGCTATGTGGGATGCAACGGAAGAGGAAAAGGTACAATAAGGGGCAGGAAGTGGGGCTGAAGGTACGTGGCAGCTCCTCTACTAGGAACCTGTGAACAGACCAGAGTTCAGCAGCCTGAAAAAGCAAAAGCTTAAGTGTCATTATACCAAAATTTGTAAATGGTGTGAAGAAAATGGATGAGAATCTGCTACTCGCTGGTTTTTACAGCAAGTTTCACCTGGTGCCACCCAGCACTAGGCAGTGGCAGGCTTCAAATAAAGAGCTACCGATTCCAAAAAGAGAATGTCAAGTCAGATCCACACTGTTTGAAACAGGAAAAACCCACTAAGGGCTTGTCCTGCTCATATATTCTCCTCCAGGCCTGTTCTAGTGCATACCAGCCTGAGAGGATCTTTAACCTAACCTGAAAATCGCTGGTATGTTAAGAAACACCCACCACACGTAGAACAGAATTTACAGAATACGACAGCATTAAAATTGAGAAGTTTGGAAGCAGTTCGATTGGAGAACAAGCGTCAAGAACTTAAGCAAGTGTGCAACGTTTGAGACCCTGTAGGCAATGTGACTATGTATGGAGCATAATTAACATTCTAATTCAGTGGGCATATATTATAGTGTTCTTTAATTTGTAACGATAGGGGCATTCTGTGAGTGGTGTTCTGCAAGAGAAAGACTAACTAGTGGCTACACACAACAAATATAAATTTTCTCTACAAAAGGCTGGGAGATGAGGCACCACACAGCTACAGAGGAGGCTGGTGTGCAAGTACACTCAGTCATCTCTCAAAACCTCCAAGGCTTATATAGGAACCTCTAGACCAAGGAACTTTTGTACAGAAAATAAATCCAAACAAAATGACACTCTCAATATCACAGAGTGAATCAGAAGCTGTATTTAAGACAAGGGCTTTATCTTTCATTAACACTATCCTGCTTAGGGACTCTAAGCAGCGATACCAATTAAAATAAAGCATCAGCTATTTGCTATTAAGTATTTGCTCCATAAATATAAAGTGCAGAATCAATTACTGACACATTTAGAGTAATTCAACTTTGTCTTTGATTTAAAGATTTAACATGATTCAATTTAACACAGAGAACAACAGCATTAAAACTACATTTTGTGGCCCAAAGGATCAGTAATTTGTAGTCTAAGATACGTGAAAAGAAAAAATAGGAAGAATTTCGATGTCTGTGAAATAACATTTTATACTTTGGCAAAGGTCTCAAGCTGCCACACACATGATAGTCACTTGACTAGGTTTTCAGAGAGTTTTCCACTACAAAAAAAAAAAAAAAAAGGAATTCCAAATATCACTTATAAGGTCAGCATAACAGATATCAGCTGCACAGAACAGTAAACTGTTATTTAACCATTATAACCTCTACTAAGGAGTCACATTTCCTAACATCATAAATGTCAGCTCAAATTTGAAGGCTTTCCTATGGAAAATACTTGGAGATTGATTGAAATAAAAAAAAATTTTGCTATCTCATTTGCGAGTCAGTTCTCTTTTTTTTCTGATTAAGGCACAATTTCACACCAGTTAACATCACGGGAGGAAATAATACATGTAAGGATTCCTTACAAATCTAAGTTCCTGGACACGTCAACCGAACAAACAAGTTTTACGGTCTGCAAGTTGTATATAGATTTCTAGATGTTTATACGAGACAGAAATTAGTATTTCAAATACTAACTTTCCCAGGGCATCATCCACATCCCCTCGACTTGGCTCCTGACCCCGTACTCGTCCGCGACAAGTTAAAGGCATGAGCTCGTCAGCAGGATACGCGTGCTCCTGTGGGGAGACAAAAACAGGGAGTAAGTTACAACTGCCACAGTCGTACCAGCGACCCTTTAGAGCCTGTCGAAAGGAAGCCAAATCACGCCGTAGTTCAGAAAAGCTGCACGGTAATCACAGAATCTTCGAGGTGAGAAGAGACCTCTGGAAGTCATCTTGCCCAAACCCCTGCTCAAGCAAGGTCACCTAGACCCAGTTGCCCAGTACTGTGTCCAGATGACTTTTGAGTATTTCCAAGGAAGGAGACACCACAACCTCTTTAGACAACCTTTGCCGGCACTCGTTCACCTTCACAGTAAAATACATGTTTCCTGATGTTCAGAGAGAACCTCCCGTGTTCCAGATTGTGCCTGTTGTCTCTGGTCCTGTCACTGGGCACCATGGAGAAGAGCCTGACTCCACCTTCTTTAAAGCCTCCCTTTAAGTATTTATCTACATTCATAAGATCCACCTCCATCCTGAGTCTTCTCTTCTCCAGGCTGAGCAGTCGCAGCTCTCTCTGCCTTTCCCCACAGGGGAGATGCTCCAGTCTCTTCATCTTTACGGCCCCTCACTAGGCTCTGTCCAGTATGGACGGATCTCTCTTGTATTGGGGAGGCCAGAACCGAACTCAGCACTCCAGATGTGGCCTCACCAGTGCCATGTAGATGAGAAGGATCAGTTCTCTTGACCTGCTGGCAGTGTTTTGCCTAATGCAGCCCAGGACACCATCAGCTGCCTTTGCTACAAGGGCCCATTGCTGGCTCATCATCAACTTGGTGTCCAGCAGGACTCCCAGGTCCTTTTCTGCTGAGCTGCTTTCCAGCTGGGTGGTCGGAAACCATTAAACTGCAAACAGAGCAACAGGATCGCTTTCTCTCTATCCTCCCAGAGAAGTCTGGAACAACTGATGCCACATCCAAAATAAAACCCCCACCAATTAACTTGCATAGTTAATTGTGTGCTTTCTGCAACAAGGTGCATAGGACACTTCCTACGGCAGAAGTTATCACCACAAAGATGAGTGTGAAACAAGAAAAATAACATGGACATTATCAAGTGACCGGTATTTCATGGAGAAACTAGTGGAAATTTGACTTTAAAGTCACTTTGGAAACATTTCCAAACGAATGTGAGTGACTCAGGGTCACAATCAGTGACAGATAAGAGAACTCACTTACAAGGTAAGATAATAAATTGGTAAACCACTACACAAGGTATAAAAAAAGATAATAATCACCAAAAAAAAAGCTTCGTAAGACTAAGCCTTTATTTTTTCATAAATAAAATTTTTTATTTTATTTTTTTTTAATAGAGAGACACATTGCCAGATTCTTGTGGAAAAGCAATGGTTACTTTCCGTATTTCCAGAAAAAGCCCTCTGCAAAGCAAGCTGTATTGTAATATTATTTCTCGCCAGTCAGGCAGAAACGACAGGAGTGGCACCATTACCCAAGTCCGGCACGCTGAATAAAATGCCTGTTCCTACCCCCTCTCAAGTCAATGCAGGTTTTGTAGGTTTAAACTGCCACCAAAACAGTCAACCAAACAAAACAGAAATTTCAAGCTCAGCATTTTGCAATAAGGAGAGATTTACTGAAATATTTTCAGAGCAGTCACTGTCGTTAATAAACACGCATCTTAAATACCCCTAATTCCAACAAACATGCCTGAAACTGCCTCTCCATTAGAAGCCAAATACAAGAGGTTTGGGATGGAGCTTCTCTTTCGATTTCATCAGAAAAATGGCTGCTGGACTGCACTCTCCAATTTTCCTTATATGCAGCAGGATATAAAAAGTTCTGTGACTGCACTGAAACTGCAGTAAACACATTCAAAGTCTTTCCAAATATATGGTACAAAAATAATCTATATTCAAACATGAAATAGAGAGGAAAAGGAACATTCTTCTATAAATAAACAGCTCTTACTGCAACTTCTTTTGAAACTGATGGTTTGTTTCCCTGTCTACCACCCTCCCAAGCATTTTGGTCTTTGCACAACTCTTTGTTCTCCTCAAGTTCAACTACAAAAGCCAGAATCTAGATCATTTTAATATGGCTCAGATGTCTCTGAATGTCTCTGTATTCAGAAAAACAGGTTAAAGAAGCATGCGGCAAAAGCAATGTCAAAACTAAATTCTCTGGCTTAAATTATGGAGGAAAAAAATGTGAAAAAAATTCTGGAGAAAATGGACTTTTGGTCTTACAAAGTCATAAGAAACTAGAGGCATTTAAAAAAAAAAAGTTCACTCATTCTCTGCTTAGAGCTGGAAGGGCTTCTGAGTCAAGTGATTTCTCAACTTGTAACTTCTCCCCTTTCGAGTAACCTCAAAGGAAGGTGGCAAGACCCAGTAAATATAAAACATGGCACCAACCTGACAAACATACTTCTGGGAAGTATTATACAAGTGGGAGCTCAATAGGTGATCAGGCTGCCTCATGTCAGGGCAGCAGAGTACCTGAATCATGAAGACAGACGCATTGTTACCAGTGCTCTAAACTAAGAAATACCTCCTGGCCTCAAGTGACTGACGCGACACTTCCCTGGATTCTGACAGTCAACAAGAAAAAAGCCTGATTATTACAAAAATTGTTGAAGGACTGAAAGAAAATGGCAGGTTTTTTACACAAAGCTCCCGTTAACAACTGAAAAAAAAAACCAAACAAACCAACAAGGGTTTCCCCCTTGCATGCAAACAAGAATTTTCGGTCTTCGAAATTTGCAAGTCTCTAACGCATGTGAATAGAAACAGAAAAGGCACTTCTCAGCTGGTTGTTTCAAAAGCAGCCACAAAAATTCTTGATTCTCTTGCCGTCCGAATCAAGTCCGGTATTCTAATCTTCTCTTCAGCTTTGAACAAACGAGTCACATTTCTCTGTTTGCTCAGTGTTCCAGCATACGTGGCAAGTAAATATCCTTTTGGCTTCAAAGTTTCCAGGATCACTGAAGTCATTCTTCTCTTTCATCCAGAATTTTCTTGCTTCAGCTGTAGCAAGGCACCTACCAGTCTCCAGTCTGCCACACAATGCCACAATGCACAGTAGGAGCACAGATCCTTTCTACCGCCGTAGAACATTTTATCCAATTTTGCCAAATGCGTAAGAGTTTTCACTTCAGAATGCGACAGGAAACCCACATCAAGCGTTTTTCAGGAAATCAGGTCCAAATAACTAGTTATAAATTATCACCAAAAAGTCTGATTGTTAAACTGCTATAGCGCCAAAAGCAAGAGCTAATAGTAGCAAAACTACACCCACTTGGAAAATACTCTTGCTTGGCTTTCTATCTGGTCTAGAGTTTTGTAACTTGTAACTCACCAGCTTTTAACCTTGTATTACATATTAAAGCGTAATATAGAAACTGGGACATGTGGCAAGATACTGTCAAGACACAGCCTGCAGTTTGTCCTGCAGGAACTGGGACAACTTAAAAGAGAGGGGGTTCCTGCAACAGTCACAAAGAAATGTACCAAAAAAAACAACCCCCTGTTAACATAACCTCAGTAAGAATGTGGCTTTTATGTTTATCTTACTCAAAATTACAGTTTCTCCTCAGAAATGTATTACTTGTAGTCTATTTGAAATGAATTATTTCTTGACGACAGTCCACAGTAAGTTAATTCTTTAAACAAATAGAATCATAGAATTGTCTTGGTTGGAAGAGACCTTCAAGATCATCAAGTCCAACCATTAATCCAGCACTGCCAGGACACCACTGAATCACGTCTCTAAACTAAAGGTAACGTGTTTCAAGGTTGATCAGAGCGCAGAATGGCTCAGATATCCAGAACATGAAGCCACCTGCACAGAAAGTCACAAATCATGCTAAAAGCAACTCTAGCGAGCACGGCTCAATGTCATGTGACAGTCATATACTCAGAAGAGGGTATAATGTGGAGATGTGACACCAGATCTTCTTTCCATTCTGTTTTCTTTGTTGGTAAAAGAGCTACCAAACTGCATCTAACATACCTTCCCACTGAAGAACGAATTGTACTCATTTTTATCTACAAAAAAAGATCAATTTGTATTCTCCAGAATCTAGCATCTACAGACAGTCTCTTCTAGAGCTTCCTCTTCCGAGTATTTTTAGAAGCCTGGAATTTCAAACCAAATACTTCACCAAAGATGAAAAGCATTCATAGCTTGATGGGAGAAAATGGTTTGAGAAAGGTCAGGCACAGATTAACAGTTACCACCAGCAATTCTTAGGTACAGTTCTGAAAGCTGCCAAGAACCCTCCTAGCATTGCTCTTTCTGATAGTAACACGTGTATGTAGCTTTTTAAAGGCTATATAGGTGCACTTATTTTAACTTTGGCTTTGGCCCTACCTCTCTGCTATTTCTCTAGAATGTCATGTACTGCAGGTCTCTCTCTCTCCCAGGTCAGCAACAACAACTCTAGAAAAAAAACAAACAAGCAAGCATTTTACTTACCATATAGTTGCTGTATGCATGGTCAAACATTTCAAGCACTTGGTTTCTAAAAAAAAATGAGAACAAAAAGCATTAGTGGGCTGCCACGAAATGGCCTTTAACACCATTGCAGAACCACAAGATGTGCTGCACTTTAACATCTGAATATCAGTAACAGGTCCTCTACTAATGTACTCCACTCAAGTCAATGAAATATAGCATAATATTTTTTCCTAATTCAGCTACTTTCGTTCACTGTAGAAAGACTATTTCTTTGCCTAAGATGAAATTAAGTATCTGGGGATCTCTTTCAACCTCCCGTGCTTCCCCTTAAATAGCTGTAGATGTCACCAACACATTAAAGCTGGAGATGGGACGTATTCCGTGCTCAGCGAAAAAAAAAACAAAAAAACAGCAAAGAGAATTATGTTCTGCTTGTAATCACCAATACTAAAACCAACTGACACAGCATAAACTCCTGTTTGTGATTCAGAAAAGGACCATAATTTATGAGGTGCGCCTCTTCCTTGCATTAAAAGGCTTGGCAGGCAAATACTAAAGACAATCCTTGTCGATACATTTATTCTACGTGTTTGAAAAGCAGTCAAGGTGAGAAATAGTGCTACATAAAAAAAACACTGGGGTGGGTTGTGGTTTTTTTTTTGAGACACCACCACTCCAAATCGTTCCAAACTGTTTTACTGAGGAGCCCTGCAGGGCAAAAGAGTATGCTAACTTCTAAGCTACCGTCAACATAATTCACAATCTCTGCTGATAAGACTGAACATAAGAGAGACAAGAACACCGTGATCATATTTAACATATCTTATTTAGTCCAATGACTTGGAAATTGAAAAAGCAGCTTTAACTCATCAAATGCATTAAGCCATCAAGAGAGCGGAGCGCGATGCTTTTCTCAAGGTACTTTACAGCCCCCATCCAGCCTGCAGCGCTGGGATCCGCTGCAGCAGACAAACCCCCAGGGTTTGGTACCTGAGTGCCAGCTGAACCGAGCACACAACGCTGCTCAGGGATGTACCGTACAGAGAGCTGCCACAAGCTTCTCTTTCTCTTACATTCACAGGGCTTTTTCTGACAGAATTTCTGCGACTGACACAATCTTGTCACTAAATAAATGCACAGCTAACCTGCTGCTATTCAGAAAAGACCCAGCTCAGCACCAGATACAAACTGCGGCAAGATATTACTTGCATACGCTGGAGAATCAGATGGTACAGCGAGTTCAAGTTGCAAATGGAAAAACTTTAAAACCAATTAGTGAATGAAATTTAAACGCCTCATGTAGTCACACAAACAAAACATAGAAAGCATTATATGCACAAAGTACCCTGAGAAGCCAAGATGGAGAAGCCCAGCAACTGTAAACACTGTCAGAGTTAAATATCAGCTTTTATCTAATGATTAATAACCATGAGAGTATCCAGTGTTTCTCCAGCAGACTTTCTGCATCACTGTTTCATGCAACTGGCCTGTAGATGGGATGAGGGTGATGACGAAACTGGCCCAGTAATATACTAAGATCACAATACGCTTGGTTATACATGTGCCTAAAAGACCCAACTCCATGTAGTGCAATACATTGCCAGCTGTACTGTAATCCTTATTCTTCAACTAAAAGCTATATGAAAAAGAGAAGAGGTTTCTTACATGTACAGACATGAGGGACTAAAGTAGTTTACGTCATATACAGGAATGAGGCAAGAACACATGTAAACATTTACCTTTTATATGACTCCTGAACAGTCACATGCTCTAGAGGCAGAGGCATAATTAAACCAACTGACTGTGGATGTCATTTTACCTTTGATCACTTTTATCCATAATGACATGCAGCCACTGGCTGCAATCTCCAAGGCTGGATCTCCCAAGCACATGGCAGAAGGCTTTCACCCCACAGGTAGCAGAGGCGATGTGGAGTTGCTTGCCCCGAAGAGCCGTGCTGACCTGACCCGAAATCTCAGCCCGGCTCTGCCAAACACACCTCAAACACTGCTGGCAGATCGATGCCACCCATCTCGTAGAGCCCTCACGGAGGGAGAAAAAGAGGGACAGGACAGGCGCTCCCGGAGCTCTGCCGAGCGAGGGGCACAGCCGCACCCCTCAAGCCCAATCCAACCCGCAGGGGTAGAGCAGATCCCCCTGCCCTCGCACGGCAAGAGTCCAGTGAACGGCGAAGGGCCGCCGGTGCACGGCAAAGGCACCGCGGGTGGTGGGCTCGGCCCGGGCCCCG
>VWZK01017642.1:292936-359159 GCA_013396935.1 Baryphthengus martii | reverse complement strand
GGCGGGGGAATGGCGCACGCGCAGTGCCGCCGGACTACAGCTCCCGGCGTGCACTGCGGCGTGCTCCGCCTCCCGTCCGGCCCCGCTCCCTGAGACGGGCGGGGGAACAGGGCTTGCCCGGCGCTAGGCGAACCCCGGAGACGTCTCCTTAACCCATCCGCCTGCGCCTAAACTGCCCTTTTATTATTACAACCCTTATTCGAACTCTTTTATTAATACACCCCCACCCCCCATTAAATTATCGCGCGCACAGACACGAAACCAGCCTCCCCGCGGTGGAAGGGAAGAGCTGCTTTTATTGTCGCGACAGGCGTTTGTACAAAGTGATAAGCACGATACAGTATGTTTCATATCCTGCCCTTGAAAACGGGCAACCCTCTGTAATAAAAGCGGCGGGAACGTTTCCCTGACGCACTCCCCTCAGGGCTCCCGACCCTCAGCCCTCCAGGCGCTGAACGGTAGTTTCTTACTCTTCCTAGTTTACAAGTGAAATAATTAATTCCAATTCGTAAGAAATTTTAAAAAAAAAAAGCCACAAAAATTATTGAATAGGTAGATTATTCCAATTTTTGATCAGTGGCTCAATACAAACTGGCAGGTTGCTGACCTCCAAATTGCTGTCACCTCTTTCCCCAAGCCTGGTTAAAGACAAGGAAAACACTACTCCCCATTTGCAAGCACCTAAATGTACAGAAACATCGGCAAAGGCAAAAAAAACAGTCCGCAAGCCACAGGGAACTTCAATTTAAATTGCAGAACAAGGTGATGTAGAGGCTAAATCTTCCCCTTTCTTCCCCATCCTACTTGCAGAAAACAAACACTGAGCATGTGTATTCAACAACTCAATTCTGTAATGTTACAGGAAAATATTACCCAGATCTAAACAACTGAGAAATTATCATGATGAGAATGTTTATCTAAATCCTTTCTGTACAGATATAGCTAGTTTGTATTACCCTTGAACAGCTTTAAGAGGAGACCGCAGCCTTTTCTGCAGCGATTCACGTTCTTGCTAGCCCTCCTTCATACAAAACACCGTGTTAAAAAAACGTCATGTCCTCTAATTTTAGCACGGCTAAAAGAGACTGCGGCTGCTTAACCATAAAGCACATGTTATAAATTTAAAGTCACTTAAATGTTTAGTATCAGCTAGAAAAGAGCTAATGATTTGTAAAAACAAAGTTGCTGACAGTGAAATAACTAACGATTTGTAAAAAAATGGACCGACGGTGGTTTGTGTGTTTACAAATTAGTATTTTTGTATGAAATATAAGGAGAGAATAAGACAAACTACTTTTGCAAAGAAAACATCTGTGACCTTAATGTTTCTCTACCACAGCATGGCTTCTGGAATAAATAGGAGTTGCATTTATTTTACAATAATGATGTTGCAGCTGGTCCAGTTACTCAACAATGTTCCTTACTCGTGCAGTTATATTTGCCTCTTCCTCTAGTGTCAATTCTCTGTTAGTATTATAGTGTATATTGATAGCATTAAATAACAGGCTTTACACAGTTTGTTGAAGTTAAAAGCCAACAAGTATTGTGCTCTTGGGACTTTGTTATTTCTTCCCGTGTCTTTATGGGTGTAAATCCCACAGTTCTGACTGTATTTATCGTTAATGTTTGCTGTCCTGTATTATACTTGTTCAGAAACAGTTTGAAACACCACGCCAATTTTTTAAGGTACTCTAAACTGACCTCTGAAGTGAGGTCTTGAACTCTAAAGCCCGATTTATTAATGTAATACTTTTAATTTCCAAGTGTTTCTGTTCACAGTCTGTAAATTGTGCATGCAAATGAGATACATAAGCAACGCTGTGCATAGATCACGGTGTGATACAGATGATCGCATGGCAGCTATGAAGGCAACAGGACTCATTTTAATAACTGCTTAGGAAATGTGATTCTGCCTTCCAAGGTCTAAGTACACATGAATAACTTTGGCCGCTTTTTGCTTCAGTTAACATCTGTGTTAGAAATTATATGCAATGATTATGATATTTCACAATTACCGCAATTTATTGCATAATTTCCATGCCTGAAAAAAGGCCAACAGACCTGGGTAACAGTAAGAATGGGAATAGCAGGACTCTTAATATTCTGTATCAGCTGAATGTGTTTTATGGTGGAAAGTAGAACAGGAAGATGCTACCTAATGGTTATAGTTATTGTAAACATTCTCATCTTTCCCTTCCATAAAAGAAAATAAAATAAAATAGCCGTAAAGTGCTCTGAAAGGCTAAATAACCCAGAAGTGCAGAGTGGGACTGAGAAACCTGCTCCCATATTTTCCCCATTTTAAATATAGCAATAAGAGAAAAAAAAAAAAAATCAGAACACTTGCTTGTCTTTAATATCCGTCAAAACGTTAAAATAATTAAGTAATCAGTTTGCAGAATTTGCAGAGAGTGCGGCTTTTGAGCAACCTACTAAATTAACTATTTGGTTCTGTTTACTAAAAAATGTATTTATTTCCCATATACTGCATGCAAATAGTAAAAGTATCCTCGAATAGCAACGTAGGTACCAGTCACCTAAGGATCAGAGCAGTACTTGTTAAATCCATGCATTTAAAAATCAGGAGCTACTCCCCTGCTACACCACCTAAGAACAGTTGAGTTGTTAAAATAACTTTCTGGTTGGGGGTGAGTTGCTTTTGAAGCATTCAGTGGTTGCATTTTCAGACATGTTTCCTATAACCATACAAGGCAGCAAATTCTAAGTGAAAGATGAGGTTCCCCAACAGTAACCTGGTTTTAAACAGTGAGGGATTTAACCGAAAAGAAACCCAACCCCTCCTCACTCAGAAAGGGATCCGTGCTGAAACCGCAAGAGCTGGTAATACCACAACAAAGCCCAGTTCCTCTAGCCCTGACCCAATTAAGTATTCACAATTAAACAGGGATTACTGGGGGAAATAAATCCTGCAGGGCTGGGCTGAAAACACGCTTCTTACTCTTCTGAGTTTTGCTGTGCACAATGGCCTTCTCTGGTTTCTTCTGTGAAAATACCGTCTACTTCTGTGCTTTTTATTTCTGTGTGTGAAGATGATTCATCTTCTGGCTTCCCCTCACCCTCACCAGGCTCTGTATCTCCAGCACTAACCTCGCCCTGCTCCGGCACCAAAGAAACCGGCACGTGTAGCAGTCCTGTGCTTGGGTTTTCTGCAGCTAAACTGGGTGCTTGCACCATGCCTGCATTTTCAACAGGGTTACAAAAAAAGCTCTCAGTCCCTGCGTTCACAGGGATGGTGTTGCTACTACCCGCTCTTCCTTCCACCCTGTCAAACTTTTTGCCTTCAGACACATTTTCAGCATGTTCCTCTGGCTGCAATCTCTCGCTTTCGTAGCTTCCCGTCCCCGTGTACCAAACACTTTGCTTGATCTCCACCTCTGCCTGGGCCTCCCCAGGTGTGTCTGAGCTTTCCACCAGCCATTCTGCTTGTGCCATACGATGGGCCACCTTGGGCTCATTCACTAAATTTGTACCATCTGTCCCCAAACTAGACGAAGATGGTCCATCCTCCTGGAACTTCACGCATTCTGCTGCACCTTTATTGATCATCGTCTGGTTCATTGGAATTTCTGCCACAGGCGTTTTGCTCATCTCATAGTTCCCTTCATTGTGCTCCTGCAACTTTAATATCTCACCTTCGCAAATCTCCTTTACGTTCTCTGCTGGAGTATCTGCTGGTATCTCAACCGTTACCGTCAGCAAACTCCTGATCTCATTCACATCATCAGGGCATTTATAACTCTTTTCTTCTGACTTGCTTTCTTTCTCAGGATTATCCCCAAACTCTCCTTTCCCTGTGTTTTCATCTTGGGAAATAACCCTTGTCTCAGCACCCACTCCTTGCTCATTGCTTTCATTTTTACTATCCTCTTCAAGCCCTGTTCCTACCACATTTTCACTCTGAGATAATGCTTCAACAATTTCTTTTTCTACCTTGATTTTCTTCTCAGCATTCCCTAAAATCTCTACTTCTGCTACATTATCACATGGGGAACTCATCTTTATCTCAGCAACTTCTTCCTGGCCTTTGCTTCCTTTTTCGGCACCACCAACAAATGCCGTGTCTGTTGCCGCTTGACTCTCGGAAGTCAACTCTTCCTCCACTTCTCCTTCATGTACCTTTAGTTCTTTTTGAGGGCTGGCTTCAAAATCTTTCACTGCAGTTTCAGCTCCTGGAGCTACTTTTTCCTCCACAGCTGCTTCTTGCGTCTTAACCTCTTTCTCAGCGTTCGCTACAAGCTCTGCTTTCACCACATCTTTGTTCTCCAAACTGCTTTTTTCCTCTGCATCCTCTTGATTAGTTAGGGCAGCCAAAAGGGACTCCTGATTTTCAGCCATGTTTGTAACAACCAGTTCTTCACCTTTGCTTGCCTGGTCGCCACCCAGATGAACAGCAGTGACTGCCTCTTTGTCTGGTGACTTTCTATAATCAGCATCCTTCTCCCAAGAAATTTTCTCCATCACAACGAGTGTTTCATCACTTTGAGTTTCAGCATCTGATGCCTCAGCTCGGGTGGTGGAAGGCTTCTTTGCGGGAGTGGTTTGAGCTGATCCTGAAGGGGTCTTCAGGTCTGTTAAACTGGACACACTTTCACAGGGCAAATTCAAGTTATCTTCAAAGAGGTTGTGCTTCTTCATGATGGCAGCTTCTTTTATCACTAAAGAAAACAGAAAGATCAAACTGTTTTGGAAAGACTGACAGAGGCACCCTGAAGAAGATACCTAGTTCTCCTGAGTTTCTGATATCAGACATTTTGATATTACAGACAACAGTAATTTTCATTGTCAACTTGCTTTTCTGGTTTACATTTCTTAGGGGTGGGGTGTGTTTATCTGTTATGAATAATGAACTTCTGTATTGATCTAAGCATTGCTTGAATAAAAAACTACCAGAGAGTTGGACAGAGGGAAACCTCATAAAGTTCAACAAGAACAAGTATAAGGTTCAGCACCTGGGGACGAAAAACCTCCTGCACCAGTACAGGTGAGGGGTTGAGCTGCTGGAAAGCAGCTCTGTGGAGAAGGACCTGGGAGTCCTGAGGGACGTTTGCCATGAGCCAGCAATGGGCCCTCGTGGTCTCCTGGGATGCATGAAGAAGAGTGTGACCAGCAGGGGCTGCTCAACTGGAGAAGAGAAGCCGGAGAGGGTATCTGATCAATGCTGAGCAAGAGCTAAAGGGCCCCCGGGGCACCAGGAGGATGGGGCCAGACTCTTGTCAGTGGTGCCCAGCGACAGGACAAGGGGAAATGGGCACAAACTGGAACCCAGGGGGTTCCATCTGAACAGGAGGAGAAACTTCTTTGCTGTGAGGGTGGCAGAGCCTGGCCCAGGCTGCCCAGAGAGGTTGTGGAGTCTCCTCCTCTGGAGAGATTCCAAATGTGCCTGGACAATGTGATGCTGGGCCCCCTGCTCTGGGTGACCCTGCTGGAGTGGGGACGTTGGACCAGATGATCCCCTTCTACCCCTCAGCATGCTGGGATTCTGTGACTCACAGTGCCCAAAGGGAGTGTTCCAGTGCAGAAGTATTTACACTGAATATACAAATAAAAATGTGCTTGCTGCATTAATTATTATACTAATATTTTTGAACAGCAGCGCCAAATGGAGCTATTAAAAGTTACTGTGCAACACATACAATCACAGACTCGTTTGCGTGGGAAGGGACCTTTCAAGGCCATCTCGTCCAACCCCCCTGCAGGGAGCAGGGACATCTGCAACTAGAGCGGGGTGCTCTGAGCCCCAGCCAACCTCACCTGGAAAGGTTCCAGGGATGGGGCAAATACAAACATTTGTTTTTTATCTAAGGTATGAACAGACAGACAGATCCAGAGAGGCACAAGTATTTTATGTATCTATATACACCATCAAATATAGTTGAGTTTTCTGACACGAAAGCAGAGAGATCTACAGGGAGTGCTGCACTAGCACCAGTGATGTATTGGAAACTGCACCCAGCAGTACATTTCATTTGGGGAAATTCATTTTTGCAGCCATCAAATATCACCAAGTCTTTGCAAATAAGAGCATGATTTCACTCCTTGGCCCAGGGAATCAAGAGAAAATGAAGTCAGCATAATTACATTTTATTAGGAAGAGACTTGTGCCAAACTAGCACTTTGAGTTTCCCAGGTTTAATAAGGTTGCTCCGTAATTCAGATTTTAGGGCTTGCCACACATCTTTAGCGAGCTAAATGAAAACACTGTAGCATCGTAACCACCAGTCCTGGGGAAAGTGGGACCTGCGTCTGAAACAGGCAGGGTAGGACTCTGGGAAGCTCTGAAGCAAGACCTCAGTGGCCAATAACCAAAAGTTCTTACTGTTACCTCGAGAATGTCCTCACCTTTCAGGGCTTCTTCAAGCAGTGTCTGATATAAAATCTCTTCATACACATTCTCTACTTGGATCACGCTGGTGTAATCGGCAAAAATGAACTGCTCGTATTTCTGCAGCTCCTGAGCAGGCACAGAAGAAAGGAACAGAAATAGAATAATGTGAGATTCTGAGAGCCCTCCTTCAACAGAGCACCTTGGCGATGCCATCGAGCAGGCCTCGCAATGCTCCTTGCTGGCTCTTGAGGTGAACAATTTTAACCATAACTAACTGAATTATCATAGCATCATTGAATGGTTTGGCTTGGAAGGAACCTTAAAGATCATCTAGTTCCAACAGCCCTGCCATGGGCCGGGACACCTCCAACTCTATCAGGTTGCTCAGATCCTCATCCAACCTGGTCTTGAACGCTACCAGTGACGGAGCATGTATGCTCACGACATTATGCATTTATTAAATGGTACTCTTGGACTGCAATGACACTTAAAACACTATAGATCATTGCCATCTGCACCATAATAAGTAGGAAATAAAGAGCTGGTGAGGAACTGCCTCTCTCACTGTTTGTCCAAGGAGGCAAATCCACGGTGAGCATGGGAGGAGATCCAGGATTTGGTTTTGTTTTTCTAAGAGGTGTGTAACATTTTTAGCTTACAGATTTGTACGCAATAGGCTGTCCAGAGTTATTATCACTAAGATAATTGAGTCATTACCACTAAGCAGCTGCTTGGTGGTCTGTAAAAAGTAAAGTAAATGACCTCTGCCCACTCCCAGAAGAGGCGCCAACATACAAACATCTAGAAGTTTTCAAGGAAAAGGTCAAGACTTGACTGGGCATGTGTCACTTGTGTCACACTTTTGCTTCCAGAGCTGGCTGCTCATTTCTGCAGAGGCACAAACGCAGAAGGCTTGTGGCAATTAAACCAATAAGGACTTGTGGGAAGTTTGTGCCACCACCACTTCCTCCTTCCTGTATGACAGAGATGTGGTGTAGGACTACACCCTTTCTGCATATATCCAAGGCGATGAAATGCTTGCCCCTGTGTGTAGACAATAGGTCTTGAAGGCACTGCTGATTCTCTACAAGAGACTACTGTTGGGGGAGATAGTAAAGAAAGTAGGGTGACATACAGAACAGAGTGATTTTAAATATATTTTTGAAAGCTGTAAGTTTTAATAACAAATACTCTATGACTCGCAATCATAACTTGGCTAAATATTTGGTTTTAAACTTATTTTTGAAACTGAAACAAGCCGGAGAGCATCAGTGAGAGCAGCACACTGTAGGTGATAGCTGACAGTCTCCAGGAACTGTTGAACATCAACAGAAATGGAGGAGAAGAGAGGCTGAGACGGCTCAGGGCACTCATCTTTCAGCAGGCAGAGTGAAAATGCAAGAGGATAGATGCACTTGGGCTTCAAGAAGAGTACAGATTATTTTGAGGCGAGGTGAACAGCATTCCGTTTGGCCCTTGATGCAGCCACACTGATAACACCTCCACAAAACTCCGGTGGACACATTTGCTGAGTACTAACCCACCCATATGATTAAAGGCAACAGAGATCATCTCTGTACTTTTGTTTCCAATTTGAGGGAACTTCAGCTCTCTAGGGAAGAAGTGAAACAGGGATAGGCAAACGTCTGCAACTACCTTTGAGAAAAAAAAGCTGTATATACGGTTTCCCTGTGTCCTGAAATCTTCCTTATGCTCCACATCCACTCGATCCACGAACTGGCAAATCTAAGTGTCGCTTGGCCGACCAAGCAGCTGATCTGCATGACTCCAGAAGAGAAAACAGCTTGACAGAGCTGAGGATTTATTGCCAAGGTGTTCACCCTTCCCTGCCTTTTATTATTATCGGGTTTTTTAATCATAGAAACCTACTGGTTTGCACGTTGAAGCCAGTGTCTTCTGCATAGTGGGCAAAGTAATCTGTACCAGTGCTTCTTGAAAGATCTGCTTCCGGATAGTGCTGCTGTCATAATCGTATTGCTGTCGGAACAGAGAAAAAGAGAAACAAGTACAAACATGCTTAGGGTTATTCATCAGTCCCAGGAGGAACTGGTTCTTGCTATCCTGGAACTGGTGACGGGTAAATCCCAAAGGATACCACATCGGAGGTGCACTCAGGGGTTTGGATTCCCATGCAGGTTGTTTCAGTTTTTATAAAAATACTGTAAATTCTAGCTTTCTGGAGTCTCTTTTGCTTCATTTTTTCATACCGGGGTTAGGAACAGCCCCTTGCTTGCTCTCTACAGGTATTTCAGCACTGCCCCTTCTGAGAGTAAGAAATTCTAGGAGCAGGCTAATTATAAAGCTAATAAAAAATGATTTACCCAGATCCACAGCATCATATCCAGCTAATTTAATTGCAATTAAAGGGATTGCTCATGTAAATATTTTTACAGGCGTCTGCCCAGAACTAGATTTTGTCCCCTACATGAGCAGCTTTGCAAAGTGCCACAAAATCAGTACTTCCAGCTGGATGGTAAGAGATAAATATCGAGATAAATTCAATACTTTCAAATACTTTCTTCAAATACGGAGATAAACTCAAATTTACTTTCTTTCAAAGAACTGAGATAAATTCTTTCAGATACCAAGACTAATTCACATTAAATATATTCTCTGTTTCTGAAAAGGCACAACCCAAAATCTTCTTGTGCAAATGCTGCTACATCATATTTACCTTCAGCACTCTCAGCTTGACCTTTTCAATGGTCGTCGCAACTTTTGCTGAGTCCGCCTGGCGACTTGGAGAAAACAACTGCTCAAAAGTATAAACTGCATTTTCCATCAGCTAAAAGTAATAATTAAAAAAAATCTGTTAAAGGTCAGCAACATAAAATTCCTGCACATGTAAAGAAGCATGATAAATGTAACAATTAAACTGTAATTTTGAGGAGGTGAAACGGGGAAAGAATAACGGGCCTAAAATCAATAAATATTTCAAGTACTTTAAACAATTGTGGAAGGGGAAGAAAAGCCTTGTTTAGTTTAGATTGTAATGCTCAGTTCTGGAATGGGAAACCAAATATCTAACACAAGAGAATAAGAAAATGAAACTACTTCAGCAGCTATCTTGAGTTCTACACGAGGAAGTCTGCTAAAGTAACTCAACAAACAGTTACATCAGCAAACTTCCTCAGAGCAGAGTCATTTATATTGTCCAAAAACGTTCTGCTGTATTTCAGTTCTCTGAAAACTCACATGCACAAAAAGGTGGCAATAAATAAAGAAAATTAAGTCTTGGGATCATTATTATGCCACCATAGCTTTCTGCTATAGATTTAATCTCATGGCACCTTCCAGACCAATGGTGACACAAAGTAGAATCGATTATCAATATATAAAGGCCAGAGACAGAACTCATTATCCCTAATAAGAAGATTCTCATTGGCTCCTACCAGATTCTAATGGTCTTAGTCATTAACCCTGCAAATATTTTTTTTTTTTAAAAGCAATTAATCAATAGCTTTCCTTATAACCAAGTAATTATCAGCAAAAATTGCACAGAGTGCAGTAATTTCACACAGAAGTATTTCAGGTTGGCATTCGATGTATTTTCAGGCTATCCAGAGATTCATTAAAAACATTAAACCCTGTACTCTGAAAAGATACTTCAGAAAAATGGTTCTTCAAGCAGCAATTCTGTCTACTTAGTGAGGTTTTGCCTTTTTTAGCTAAGTGTTTCCGTTCAGATTTTACGATACTCTTATTGGAGAAGTACAGGGACATCCACGGGGATGCTGTCCATATGGCCAGGCCTTCCTCTGCATTACATGGGACCATCCCAGTCAATATACATGGACAGCCATGCACCACATAGGACAAGAGGAAACAGCCTTGAGATGCGCTAGGGGAGGTTTAGGTTGAACACGAGGAACAATGTCTTCCCTGCAACGTTTGTCCAGGCCTGGCCCAGGCTGCCCAGGGCAGTGGTGGAGTCCCCATCCCTGGAGGGGCTTCAGAGCTGTGGAGATGTGGTGCTGAGGGACATGGTTTAGTGGTGACCTGGCAGTGCTGGGGGAATGGCTGGACTTGATGGTCTTAAAGGTCTCTTTCAACCAAAATCATTCTGTGATTCTTGTAGTTTGTAAATGCACATGTACCTACTTGCCTTTAATTCCTCCTTACCTAGTAATATTGTCATGAACGACAAGATGCAGTGACAAATGTTGAAAGCCAATTTTTATAACTGACCTTGCAGATAATGTGGGATTGGACTGTACGGAATGTACTTACAAATGGAAATGGAGAAGATGGAGGTTTATTCAATGTGTGTGTGCATCAGAAGGCTGTACAGTGAACGCTTGTGCTCTGCAAGGCCTTGGTATATGAAAAAGTAGCAGAAAGTAGGGAAATCAGCATAGAATTAAGTCTGAAGCTGATTAAAAGATGAGCTACTAACTTTTTATTTCAATTTTTATTTGACACAAGTCATGAACTGGCGCAGCTTTGGTGAAGTCACTAAAGCTGCTTTACTTATGCCAGTTGAGCTCTGTGCTCCCAAACTTCCTAAAGTTGGCCACTAGAGGATGCCAAGCTCCCAGGCCAAGGAATCCTGCTCCAGCCTCTACCTGAGTTAAGCCAAATGCCTCTTTTAGTTAAGACTACTTGAGTGTAGACATGTCTGACCGTACTTGTTAATAAAATTAATGTCCAGGGACACAAAGTGAAGCTACTTACTATTTTTATGAGAAAAATACCAGCCTTTTAGAGAGAGAGGAGCAATAACATCCCTTTTGAGAACAACCTGTGCTTTCATTTGAGGCTCTGAGCAACCTGGTCTAGTGGGAGGTGTCCCTGCCCATGGCAAGAGGGTTGGAAGTGGATGACCTTTAAGGTTCCTTCCAACCCAAGCCATTCTATTCTATGATTCATTTAACTTATTTATTGTGAATTTTGACCCATGTTCTGTTCAGAAAAAAAACACCACTTAGTTTGTATGGGATCTATTTTCTGACTACTTCTTTGTCTTGACTCATGGCCTGCCCTTACTGAAAGACATTTTATTTGGCAGCATTTTGGAACAGTCCCCTTGAAAGACTCAGACATGAAATCAGAACTTTATTTCTGAGTAATTCTCTGGCTGTTGGTTATGGCTATACTGAGAAGACCTGCTTTTAGGATAAACCTATCCCAGCACTACGCTAGAGACTCGCTTTCCATATTCATACACCCACTCCAGAGAACTGGACTAGCTCCATTTCACAAGATTACTGACTAGATTGTTTAGTTTCTCAACTAGGGATTAAAATCACAGGATTCAACATGGAGCTACAAGGCCAAATCTGCCTTGTGATCTGGCAATCGAAAGGGGTCTTCTGGCCAGCTCCTAATAGATTTCTGGCCAGGCATCCAGAAGAAATAAAATCAAAGCAAAATTATAGCCTATAGCAATACACACTAGAAGGGAAAACGAGGCAGAGCTCATTTTTCAGCTGAAATGATGTAGTCACTTCAACCATTCCCATAAGTGTAGCTAGTTATAGCACCTACATGCAGCCGTATCCTGAGACATCACCTGTGTCCAAGCAATTGCCAGTTTCTAAAATCAATTGCCTTACTTAATGAGAAAAGAAACTTCTAAGAGGGAGACACTCCATTTTGGTAAAATATATTTAAGACCCTTCCTGAAAAATTGACCCTTGTGAATGGAAATCATGTAGATTTTAGCCACCCCATCGGTTATAAGCACGACTTTCTCGAGTGCTGAGAAACTAAGAATTCAGAACATGAAAGTTCAGGGGAAGAGATGATCCATCCAAAATTTTTGTGCCTTGCTGAAAGACTCACACACATGCAACCTCACAAATATAAATGTCAAAGAGCTCCTAGCTGTGATTTTCTTAGTTTTTGAGAACCTTTGAGAGAGAGAGAGATTCTGGGACTCTTGTGCAGCTTTTTATCGAGATTACTTTGAAGCAGGTTAGAAGAACAAACCTAACCTGTTCTCCCAGGAGGAATCATAGAATCATTTCGGTTGGAAAAGACCTTTAAGATCAGCTGGAAAAACTGGATCTTACAGTACCTCTTGCATGAAGTTCTGTGTCCTCTGAATCACAAAATCAATATGATAGACCTTGAAGCGACTCTTGAGGTCTTGAAGGAGCTCCTGGAGGAGGTTCACTTTCAGATAGCAGGGCTCCATTTTCACAGAGTTGAACGGCAGGTTCATAAGCTGATCCACGTTCTGCATTCCAGTGGAGGAAGAACAGGTTTTGAGAGAAAGCAACCAGAGGCGAATTTTTAATAGCGATTGTTAACAGGGGCCCTAAAGCAAATTCTGATAGCTACACTCTAATTGCACAAATACCACAGGACCTTCTAGATGACAAACCCAAGCACTAACATACTACCATCTGGGAAAGCAAATACCGCTGTCAAAAAAGTTCTAGCTAGAAGGTCCTTATCCTAATAGAAAAGGCTCCAAATATATTTTTGTCTTACCTCCTTTAGCTTCGTGATATCATTTGTCTTCTGGAAGTCCTGGATGATTTCATTAACTTCTTTATCAAAAAGTGAGCGGACTTCAGTGAATGCAGAACTCACCGGACCCATGAGCTCCTCTAATATGGACGTGAGAAACGGCTGGATATTTTCGGTGCAGCATTTCTGGGCAGGCTCAGAAACAGCAGCTGGAGTGTCAGACAATACAATGGTTGTATTTTGGCTACTAAGAGATACGATGAAAAAAGTAATCTGAACCGATTTACTTTACAACTAATTAAATGACTCCGTATTCCTGCAAAAATAATGAGGGGGATGAAAGGAGAGTTCACAGTTTTATGAGTCACAGTGAAACACGTTTTCCTGTGCTTCACCAAACCAAATGCCAGAAAGGCTTTGTACAGAGGCATCCAAACTTGGTACTCTACAGTTCACTGAAAGCATCCCAGTCTGGTAGGTGAGAATATCACAAGAACACAGCTCCTAAATTATCAGCTATTTATTTATTTGCTAGCTGAAGCAACACCAGCTCATGCTTTGCCTGCTTTTTACACTCATTTTTATATTCACAGCAAAATTATAAGTGCTTCACATTTGTTTAAAACTACCTAAGAAGTCCTGTGTTTTAAGTACTCTTTGGTAGCCTACGAATTTGTCACGTAAGTAGAACCTGGTTTCGCGGCACATTCCTAGACATTAGGTTAAAGCCACGACACTTTTATTTATGCTCATGTGACCCGTATCTTCATCCCATAAGGGCGTCCAAGGAAAAATGAAAGCAGAAGGAGCAACTCTAATCAGGATACTCAAAACCTGCCAGCCTGAGCTCCAACTCGAGAAAACCGGCTATTTCCGCAGACACGGCGGCCACAGGTATCCGTTCCCGTCAAAAGCAGCAGCAGCTCAAAGCATTTGTTTTCTGAAAATGAATGTCTCCAGTTGGATTTTTCAAAACACGTGAGGATTTCAAAGCAATGACATCTGGTAATCTGAGCAACACAATGAGGAACATGAAAAAATTGCTCTGGAACACAGCTGTGCCGCCACTAACCTTTGATTTTTCCAGCTAAGAAGTTCTTGGAGTTCAGAATCTGATCCATGTCTGAACGAATGGTTCCTTCAAGAGTTTTCGCAAAATCTCTGCATTCTTCTTTCAAGGTACTTAATCCTTCTGATACCTGCTGCTGGACCAAGCCATAAGTTTCTTCTACGATCTAAACCCAAATTAAATTAAGAAGCATAGATCAGAATCAGCACACACAGACAACCGCTATAAGAAGCAGCTACTCTGAAGTATCAGGACTTACACCAAACCAGGCCCGCTTCCTATCATTCCTCTTTCCTTTCATTTTAGGCAGGATCATGGTCTGAAGGTTAGGCAGGAGTTCCTCCATCACAAGGTTGCTCAGGATCTATATGGTCAGAAGATTAAAACATGCTGACAGAGCGTTCTTCACCTGAAAACTGAGCATTCGTACCACAGAGTGATGGGCAAACACAAGCAACCTCAAACATGGCTTAGATATCACCCAGGTTGTCAGGAGGACTGGATTTAAAATATTAGGTATGCCTGAGGGAAGCATTCCCTCTGAAGTATCTTTCACTGAAAGTGTTTGAGGGACCATGCAACAACTGATGACAGATGAACTAAAATGCTGAGCTAAGACACCCGTTAACATTTTGTGTGATTATGAAATTGCCGTGCGCAAATCAGTGGAGCTAAAATGATTGACATCAACTGAGCAACTGGATCAAAAGTATCTGAAAAGTTATTTGCTGACTGCTGCTTCTCCAAACCGACCTGGGACACTCACACCCTTCCAGATGAGGTATCACCAGAAATAAATTGTTCTAGAGTCATTAGGTAAAGGATGCTTCTGATACGAAGATAATTGGCCAGAAAAAGAAATACAAGACTGTACCGATGTCAACTTCCAGAGCTTTCCTGGGTGAGCACCAACTTCACAATTCAAAGAGAAAAGCAGGAGATCCCAGAAAATACAGGATACAGAGCAGAAATTGAATCCAGAACTGTGGGTAATCTGTCAATCAAATAATTCTACTCTATCTCTTTAGGTTCTTTCAAAAATGTGTAGCATAATCCCTAAGATTCCTTAGCTCCAGCCTAATCCAGAGACAAAAGGGATAAAATAAAAGAGCTGTTGGAGTTTGTGAAAAACTTTTCAAGCAATTACTTTTGTCAGTAAAAGACAATACTGGTCTAAAATCAGTCAAACTTTCACATTGTAGAATTCATATATGTTAAAAGTCTCCTCCCAACAGCTCCAGATTCTTGAACAAAAAATATATAAAATAGATAACTTAATGTGACAGCAGAAAGGGACAGGGAACAAAAGTGGCAAAGGCACTTTTAGACCTCAAGTATTCATGATAGAATATAGGAAAAATGAGGAGAAGGTATCACTGTCCCATTCTTTTCTCTCTCTAAGTAAATGGTTGGTCTCTCGTTGCTACATTTTTTTCTATTGACCCAGGGTACTTTTCGCCCTCAAGAACATTTTCACTTTGAAACAGAGTTCGGTGATTGTAGCAAGATGCATCACTCACTCTAATCCTGGCATCTAACTGGCAATTCGTTCTTGCAGATGGTTCCAATTAGAAAGAAATGACATTGGACTGGGGATACAGATGCTATCAGTTTGGGGGAATGGTCAATATACTGGCAAGCAAGGCTGCTATTCAGAGGGACCTAGATGCACTGAAGAAATAGGTGGACAAAAACCTCATGAAGTTCAGCAAAAGCAAACACATAGTCCAGCATCTGGGATAGAACAACCTCGTGTACCAGTATAGGCTGGTGACAACTGACTGGAAAGCAATTTTGCAGAAAAAGATCTGGGCATTCTAGTGGACAAGAGATTCAACACTGGTCTGCAGGGTTCCCTCGCAGCAAAGGTCAGCAAAGGAAAATGTTCCCCTCTATTCAGCATTTGTTAGGCTGCAAACTGGAGCTGTGTCCCATTTGGGGCTCCCTAGTACAAGGCAGATCTTAACACACTGGAGTGAGTCCAGCAGAGACCACCACGACGGTCAGGGGATGGAGCATATGATATGTGAGGAGAGGTGGAGGGAGCTGGGTTTGCTCAGCTTTAAGATGATAAGGCTCAGAGGAAACCTTATTGCTGTCTGCAGCTCTATAATGGAGGATGTCGGGCAGACACAGCCAGGCTTTCTTGCAAATATGTGCAAAGGAAGAAGGCAACAGCTACAAGTAGCGACACGGGAAATAGTAGACAAGTATTAAGAAATATTAAGAAAAAATTCTTCCCTACAAGGGCTGTCAAGGCCTGGCCCAGGCTGCCCAGGGCAGTCAGTGGTGGAGTCCCCATCCCTGCAGGGCTTTCAAAGCCATGGAGATGTGGTGCTGAGGGACATGGATTAGTGGTGACCTGGCAGTGCTGGGTTAACTGTTGGACCTGATGATCTTAAAGGTCTTTTCCAACAAAGATGGTTCTGTGATTCTATGACTACTTCAGGTCCTAAACTAACGAGCCACTTAAAAAATATTATACAAATAAATAACCCAAACCAGAGCACAACAGACCAAACGATGAATGTGACAATGGATCAAACACATTCGGAAGAATCTGATCTCTTTGGAAACAGTTTTAGGAACGCTGTATGGACTTTAGATTTCTGTACTGAAAGGTGCTCCGCAGGGGGCTGGGGTCTGTTAATCCCTTCTGCAGCTCTCCTTGATTTACCAGTATGGTGTTTCTACATTCAGGTAGTGCTCTCAGTGGAGTTATGCTGGTATAAAACTGGTGTGTTGTCGTGGTTCTAATGTGGCTTATATCAAGTGTTGTAGAAAATTTCTGGGGTTTAACCCTATATTTCAGCAATACTATCTGCAGTTGAATATATCCTTTTGTTATCACTTTGTAAGGAATGAAACTTTAAAAATGAAAAAAAAAAGAGCATAAAGAAAAGCAGGAAAAGGAACTTTTACGACACCAAAAAAAATGCAGCAGGTCTTCAGCTGAGTGACTGGGTACGTGCTAATAGTACAGCCAGGTCGCAGTACCTGGGCAGAACTGCGTGAGCTAACGCTGTGGAGACTCTGTCATTACAAATGAATGTTAGGGAATATCTTTATTGGTATTCGGCAGAGATTTTTTTACACCAACAAATTGCAGCTCGCTTGTTCCAAACCATTCACTTAGCTTGGATATTCGCCTAAAATAATTCTTCCATTTGGTCGCAGGCAGGCATGAGAACATGCTATTGCTTACAGAATGAATTATTGCTAAGAAGATAATCGTGTGACTAGTCTGGATGCCTTCTGATTACAGTCCTCTTGAGGTATATGGGTTATGAGTAAGTAGTTGGCAAGGAATAGGAAAAATAAAACATAAAATGAAACTAGCGTTGTAATAGCTCCATAACTTGAAGGAAGAGGGGAGAAAAGACAAACCCTCACTCCCTGCCCTGGAAGGATGGAACTCCTTATACTAAGGAATTTATTGTCAGATGTTAGCAGGGAAATTCAGTCCCTGACATAACGGCACTGGGAAAGACACTGTTTACAGATTTTTCTCCAGTTTCCACATTTTTCAGCATTTTAGAGGTAGACTTCTCTTAAAAAGAATAATCTGGTTTCTTAAAACAAACCCCTGGATCTCTCTCTCCATCAGGCTTTTTTTTTCCCAAAGGAAAGCCAGATTTCATCAAGGAAAACACCCAGCAGCTGGTACTAAAGTAAATATTTGCTGCTGACCGCTCCATGCTTTGGAAAAAAATTATAAATCAGGGCCCAAATAATGTCTCAATTGCACTAGAAGACATCTGGAGTGATACCAGAGGGATTGGTGGAGTTACCTCAGCTGCTATCAGCACTCTGAAACTACCCACTCAGGTGCCCAAAGTTGGACCCAGACCCTGAGCTTAGCACCTCATTTCTGAAGAACTGAAGTGTACAAATTTTTGATGTTTAAGTGTGACTCTTACTATGCAAGACTTAGAAATCTGGCACAAAAAGTAGGCCTCCTAGTTTATTGGCTCAGGACTAAAAACTTCATTCTCAAAGAATGGAGGAAAACAAAATGAAGACATTCTGCAAAATTTACATTTAGCTGCTATTCTGTTCCCCATAAATCTTGATGTCCTGTGATGGCGGCTGGAGGCATTAGGGGCCAAGCAATGGGAAATGGTTGTGTTTAAGTAACAAAGGTGATAGCGACAGAAGATAAAAAAAATTCTTATAAGCAGCAGCAAATGCGGTAGCAAGACATTAGCGAGCGCCTTCTTGTACACACAGCGTTTACTCACTAATTGAACCTGTGGCATAAAATGAAAGTAGGTGTATGAGCTTTTTGTGGAAGTGTGGCCATCCCTGCACTGTAGCACAACACAGCTTTAGTTCACAACACGCTTTCCTTCGCTTTCTAGCCAGAGAAAATCAAAATGGGGTTTATCAAAACAGAATTATCACTTACATATCAGGAAGAAGTATCTTGAAATCTTGGGTATTTCTACTTACTAGATTTTCTTTTCATTTTTTTCTCAAGAGGCTTTACAACCTTCCCTATTTTCAGAGCTGCCATATCCAAAGCCAAAAAAAAATAAATCAGGAAGATATTCTTTCACCTCTTTTTCATTGCCAGTTATCATTTCCCACATCCCATAGTGGCCTTTCTCCTGCCGGAAGAACTGAATGGCTTCTAAGAACGCCTCGACTTCGTACGTGGTCTGCTTGAGAAAATCTAAAGACAACAAAAAGTAACATAAAGAATTTACTCATAAATACCCTTTGAAAAATAACCATCCTTTTTTGATCCACTTCCCTGTTTCACGTGCACCTAGCTGTAATATTTTTAAATCATTTACTCAAGCGGAATGTCTGAAGACTTTGGGATTTCATTAGGATTTAGAAGCGTAACATTGAACAATCACATTGCATGTAGGAACTATCACAAGCCATCCCATCTAAGCTGATAAGTTAAACCAACACCAGCAAATGTTATTGCGGAGCACGTGGTAAGGTTTTAGGGCAGCGAGCCTTGTGTGAGGTAGACTCTGGCAAGGCAGTCACAAGGCCCTCATTAACCTATTAGAGCTCATCTCGTGCCTTTATATCATACCCATAAGCAATGCAAGATGGTACCTGGGAAGAGTTTTAACAGCACGTATCAGGGCCAAATGTTGGCAGCTTCTGCTTCTTTCATTTGAGAATTAAGAATTTAAGATAAAGACAGTCAGCTGATTGCTGCATGTTGTATGCACTAAACCCTGAGTTAATGCTCCTCAACAATCTTTCTTTTGTTTTACTGAGGAGTTGATGATCAAGATGATTTTTCATGAACATGCAATAAAACAGACCTGGACAAAGGAAGCAACGTGCTCCTATCAATAAAGCACAACAGCTTCGGACAAAATTGTGCTGCTTTCCCTAAATATTTCAGGAATGTTTAACCACAGCTCTGGAGTATCTAGTTATTGTCCACGGCTGCTGTTGCTCAATGGCAGCTCTTCTCAAGAACAACATGGTAGCCTGGGGACACTCCTGTACAAATGAGGCCACAGCACAGAAAAACCTGAGAAGCCGTTGAGCTCGTTTGCTCTCACAGACTCCGGATAACCAGTCATGCCATCCGTTAGATCTCCCGCCACGTGCTCTTTCCAAACTGCTAAAGGCTTCAAGAGAGTTACAGCAAACACTCTCCTTCACATGAGAGTGCACAAAACCACGGCTCATTAAGACTCCAACAGAAGTCACACAGCAGAACTAGTTTGTCACGGTTTGGGGAGAAACAGCCTCTCTGCATCAAAAAATGGAAAAGCTCCCTAGAGCAATCAGGCTGCTTGACAAACCTGAGTAAGAAAAGCCACCACCGAAGCACTTCAGATATTCAAGGGCTGTGTCTTTGCTTTGAAACAGAGCTTCAGGATTATCGTGAGAATTATTAGCTTAAGAGAAAAAGAAAGGCATGATGGTTTACTGTCCCCTGTTCAAGGTTATCTGCTTGCAGCCTTGATCAGCTGAAGTTCTGTCATGCACACATTAGGAAGAAAGAAGAGAAAAAGGAGGAGGTTCATTCTCTCTGCGGTAAACGGGCTGCTTTAGAACATACTGGTATGTAGAAACAGTGGTTATGTGAAGAGGCAGAGACTCAGTTCTCAAGCCTGTCCTGTCCAGCAAGACGTTTCTATTAACTTGTTCATGAAACTTCTTAAGAGGGAAGCTTTACAGAAGGCTGGCAGAGATGCCAAGGGCAATGCAGGGATTACACAATTACAGGAAACATGAAGGACTAACACTACAGTAATGCCTGAGACGTCTCCTCCATGCGCTTTACAATAAAACAAAAGCTACAGAAACCCACAATTCATATCATCAATGCTTCACCCTGGCTACTGCTTGAAAACAACACCACATGGATTTCATCTACGTGGCAAGCAATGAGGTTTCAGATCTGCTAAGAGCCCAAGTGTCAGAATTTATCCTGTCAGAGTTTCCCCTGGGCGTAATAATTACTTGAGGAAGGTATGTTATATATACTTAGGTGAAGTAAACACTCTCCCAGTGCCGCTCTGTGGATACCATCCCTGCTTTGCAGATATTTGGAGGTCCAGAGAGATCACACAACTTCTTCAAGCTCACACAATGATCAAACAAGAGAAAAATAGCCAGATAAAATCTCAACCATACCTTCACTGCTATCTCCATATCTATTTTTAATAGCAAGTCAGAGACCAGGATGCTAAAATATCTGTAAAAGAATTGTAAGTCAGGCTGTTCACTGCCAAGAGAACATCCTCTGATGGCAGTTGTAAGGAAAGAATGGAGTAACCCACCTGAGAAACTGGTGGAGCATTGCATCTGAAAGCTTTTGTCCTCCCAAAATTAAACTCTGAGTATTTTGAAGAGAAGAGGGCCGGACTTGGCTAGAGAAGGGACAACTGCAGCTCCTGCAGCCCTCTGATCATGACTCACATGTTTTCCTTCTTCACAGCTGTGCTCCTTCCTAACCAAAAGGGACCACAGACCATCCAAAGGGCTGGATCTTGGACCCGCTGAGATGATGATGTGCCAGTGCTGAACAAGGGTCTGACCTCTAAGATCTTAAATTATTAAACTCCATGCTCAAGGGAGTGTTTTCTCTCTGTTCTGACTGTCCCCAACCCCATAGAGATGTGGGGAGAAGGTGCTAAAAATCCAAGAGGGATCCATTTTAGTAGTTCATGGGAAAAATATCAAGCTGTAAGCACATAAAATCCCAATCACACATTCTTTCCTATGCCAGTAAACCCAGGAGAAAAACACAATTATGGCAGTCTTACTACCAAACCAGCTCAAAGTAGAAAGGAAGCTTTATCAAGGCTGCTACAGTTGCTTCATTTAGGCAATTTCATTCTCACTTTCCATAGGAGGAAAAGATTGCATCAGCAATAAGGCACTGAACAACTAGATCCATCAGCGTTGGGCTGTGCAGAAGCTGTTGGTGAGGCCCACAAGACAGAGGCACATTCATGGGACACAGCTCAAGAAAAGGGGATTGTACCCAAGCTGAAAGGAGCTGCGCTGCACGTCCTCCAAGACTTCAGCACGGAAGAGCTGAGGCTTCTGTAAATCAGATCTAAGTTTATGAAAAGGCGAGAGGACAGCGGCTGGCTTGGCACGGCCACAGCAAAGCAAGGAAAACAATGAAGGAGCTGTTGGGGTAGCCCCGCTTGCGTGCAAGAGAGGGTGACGCGTGGGAGATGGAAGCAGATGCTGCAGCTGCAAAGAGCCTGGGTGGTAAACCCCCACGGTGTCAGGAACAATTGTTCATTAGCACGACGGGTGCTTCACTCTCTCGAACGCCCTCACGGGGGCTTCCCCTTCAGCACACCTGGCTGGCACCTATCCTGAGCGATGCATCTGGCCCAGCTGTTTGTAGAGGGTCTGGAGCACGTGAGAGGAGCTTGGCGCAGTTGTGGTTGTAGGTCACTCTTACCTAAACCCCACACAAAGCCATAAAGTTTCCTGAAAGGCCAGTGAGGCTTTATATGTACCCAGACTGAATCTACAAGCTTAATCCAGGCTGGTTTGCACTTGGAAAAGTGCCCCAAGCAGCTTCTCCAGCTGCTAATCAATATTACATTGGATTATTTGTGGAAAGAAATCAAAATCCTGTTTGTTCTGTTTAATTTTAAAATAAGAAAATCCACCTTGAGATGCTATCTTTACATAATCAAGCGTGGAGCGTAGTTTTAATAACAGATAAGATATTGATAACCATAAATTCCTTTTATAACAGAATAACTGCTATAAAACTCATTTTGAAAGATGGAAGGACATGGGAGAGCACTACAACTTCATAAATCTTCCCAAATTTGCCCATCTCTCAAAGACACGGCCGAGTTTGTTCAGTACTGCAGGAAATTGTCTGTAGGAATGAGCTTCCCTGCAGAGTACAAACAGTTTAAATAATTCTTTAAAAAAAAAAGAAAAAAATCTCAATCCTTAACTCATCAAAATGATCCATAAAGGATCTGGCTACTCGACACCCCCTGAGTGCACTTGCACCTGGTGCAGAAGTGTTAACTTCGAGGGTCCAGTTCCTAATTTCATCCGCATCCGATGTTTCAGCTGCTGCTGTGGGACCTGCAGTCTCCTAACGAGGTGCTCCCAGTTATGAGATGCGGCTCCATCTCCATCATTTGGCAGAGGAATGTTTGGTTCAACGGGTGAGTAATGAGGAAATCTTCGTTCCCAAGCTCCTACGTGCTTTCCAACCCAGGACAGCTGCAGCTTTGTCTGAAGATGGACCTGTCGCTGGCACCTTGTTTAAAAGCCCCTTGGGAAAGGCCACCTCAACAACTTTTCTGACGTGGCAACGCTTCTTGTGTGTGTCTAAAGAGAGCAGCGAAAATTAACTGCCCTGGTGAATTTGGTCTCATCGCTGCAGTAAATCAACCAGTCTTGCATCAGTCAAAACACTGAAGACCTCTGTGCAAAAACTTCGGTAAATAGGCCTCGTTCCCAGAGAGGATAAGTGCCGCAAACCTCGCTGCCTACGGCTAAACCTGGATTTTCAGCAAATCCAGATAATACGAAATCTGCATTCAAACACTGCAATTCACGTTTTGTATCTGTATGTATTGCAGACGGCTGCGCTGGGTATCCTGCTGTGCTCTGCCGCAGAAAGCTCCAAACCAGCTGAAGTTTAACCTCTTGGATGATGATTTTCCTTAATTACCATCAAAGGAAGATGCCTGTTTAACATGACATATCCTAACCCGCCACGCTAGCTGTTAAAAAAGTATTTCAGTATCTGGTTTAAACCTTGTGCCCCTTGGAACAATAATTGTCATTAACAAAGCTATTGTGGCACAAGAGAGGCTAAAATGGTCACCAATCACCAGGAATGCCAGTAGGTGTTTGAAGCCAGACGGCACATCATCTACCCCCTTAACAAATGCAACATCAACAAGTCGAGTCTCCATCTAAGTAGCAGCACAGCTCAATTCCTGCACTGCTAGGTCACCTGCGTGGAAAAGTCTGTGTTTGGGAAGAGCAGGGAAATGTTTCTCCAGCTCCTGGTGGGGCTTCAGTCAGATGCGATAACCAGACAGCAAGAATTTTCCACCTCCCAGAACTAGGAGGTGGTTTGCTCCACCGAGACACCAGCAGTTCGCAGCTCCCCACTGCGCCTTGGCTGATTCTGAAACCTGGGACTCGCTGATCTTTGGATGCAGCAGCAGCATTACTGTGTTAAACTGCTGGGAGAGCCAAGGAACTGCAGTCAGGATATTTTATGATGTGTAAAAACTGAGTATGTCATTTTTTAAAACGGACTGAGCACCCTTATTGCAACCCAGTAAATGTGTCCTTCTCCCATCTGGGCTTTTCTTACAATGAATTTGTTATTTTTATGGTTAATAACAGTGAAAGGGTATGTTGACAAAGTGCTTTACCAAAGTGAGCTAAACCACAGAGAGTAATTGAAGCTTTTTGGCTGACATTTCACAAAAGGCTGAGGCCCAAAGATGTAGACCAACAAGTGTTAAAGTAGAATCCAGAAGTCTGAGCTCACAGAGCACAGGTTTTAATTAAAGCAATACTGATTCTGACGTATCTCAGAAATAATCTACCCCGGCTTCGTTTATTCCCTGCAGTACTCACATCTCCAGATATATTCCTGAGCTGGAGAGCTGCCTACGTAGGCACCATAGGCCTACAGGTGAAAGATGCTGTGTTCAGGGAATATTATTTTCCAGTCAGTCTTTGAATTCTTCCTGCAGGTAACTAATGATTTTAAAACATCTGGGTACCTAGCGATGGCTTTTTATAAGAGAAGACCATGGAAAGGCCCACAGCCAGGGAGATAGCCTTGCCTGGCTCTTGCCCACCACTCTCAGTAACTGCAGCTTTGGTCCAACGTCTCTTCCCAAAACAAGTCACTAAGAACCTGATATGTTTTTTAGTTCTCTCCTGCAAGGCAGCAGAGCCCATGACTTCCTCCTCAAATCTTCAAAAACCAAGGGTGGCCTTGTTTAAAGAGCGGGCAATGCAGGAGGACAGTCCCTGGAAGGGAATCAAGATGACTGAGGAGTTGAGATTGGTGGCTTTTCACGGATGGGGAGAATGTTTGTCACTTACTATAATTTTTTGAATATGATTAACTAGTAGAAAATGCATTTCAGTTTGTGTGGTCTCACAACAATATTTCCTTGCTTCCTCACCTAGTTGGTGGAAAGGTGGCTCAGGAGAAGGCATTGTCAAAACATCTTTTTTGCAGCTTCTTCTTGTCAATCACCCCATATAGTATTTTCCTGAGACAAGAAAAATCTCTGTACAGATATCAGTGAAGGGCCTTCCTTCTTGTGATGCTACAGATAGTAGGAGGTGGACAACGATTAAAAATAGTCAGAATTTTAAATGTCTTCTCTTTGGTTTTAGCAGTCTCAAAAGAAGGTGCTTCCACCACTTGCTAGTTCCACTGGACACTGCTACCCCAAACAGTGTAGATTTCACACTAAGAAAAGCAAAACACATTTTTCCCAATTTTCTTATCCTTCCAAGTCATCCCCTTTTCATCTGTGCATCTGTTTCTTTCAAATTTATTTAGACTTCTGTTTTTCCTCTGCTTTCCATTACACATGCTCTTCAATTAAAAAAAACCAACCAATTTCTAATTGAATTTTTTTCTTAATTTACGGTTTTTTTAAAAAAAAAACAACAAAAGCTGGTAAAAAAGAAAATGCACAACCCCAAACCAGAGGGAGGCTGCTGAAAAAACATCATTTAAAAAACCTATGATCCCTTAACCATCTAAATACACAGGACATTTCCATCTCTCATACTGGTATTTCAAAGAAAGTTACTGCACACTGCCAGCCACCAAAGGATTTGGAGTGGAGGCAGCTGGAGAACATCAGGGAATAAGAGATGTTCCTGCAGTTAAAGAATCATTCTGCCAGCCTCCCAACACCACATTTAGGGGGTGCCTATCAAATAAAAATGAAGGAGCATGACGAAGAACCATTTCCCTTTCTAAGAGCGATCTCCATAGAAAAGATTTCCTGCAATATGATTTTTTTGCAGCATTTCTGGTAATACTTGCTGGGGATTTATTTGCTGGGGGGGAGGGACTATGGTGATCAGTGTCATGTAGTTTCTGTTTAATGATGAGCAATTTTCTACTGTAGGGTGTATGAGTAATATCATCACATAGCGGATTACGGGCAGGACACAGAGAATGGCTAAAAAAGGGCAAGATCACCCGATCATCACATTATCATATGGCAAATACCAACTTCCTGAGTTCCCAGCACATTTTAAGAGCTGTCACTTGTCAGATATTACAGAAAGTTAAGAAAGGCCATGACCATCAGCTCAAAAAAAACAAGGTTCTGAAAATTTCTGTCTCCAAAAAATAAGCAAATGGTCCCAACTTAAAAGGGATGGTAAGCACGAAAATGACAGTGAATCCACTTGCTTGAAACTGGGGAGATGAGGAGAGCTTGGGAAGTGGATCTCAGGAGAACAGAGATTGCTCAGGGCTTGTAACACAGCTACAGCACCTCTGAAAATGATCCTCTGAATAAAAGGACCCACCATTAACTTTACAAAGCAAAATCCTGCCATATTATTATCCAAATTGAGAATAAAGTGAAGTATAATGCCCTGGCTCTGAGAAGCATCAACCTCACAGCTCGGATATTTCCCTGAGAGCAATGTACTATCATATTATTCGTAGACCATGCGGTATGAAGCTGCTAACCACTAACAGAAGCTAGATGAGGTCATTTCCAAACAGGATACAACCCTGCAATAATAGGCTGTATTTATAGCAAATAAAGCTTAGCAGCACAAGTTCCCTCTGAAACCATCAAACCAACATTTGTCGGGTTTAACTATTTGCTTTGGAGGACACGATGCCTGTATCAAAGCTGCTCAAAGCAGCACAAGATCCATCACAAGGATCACCAGCTTTATGTTTCATCATCTAAAACATCAACACACCGTATAATCGCACTCAAAGAACCACAATATCATTTATCTCTGATAATTTCCTAGTGCTTTCCAAACCAGTTACCGTATTCCTGGAACAGGTGAGAATTTTTCTGCTGCTGAATGTTGAAGCCAGAGCCTGAATACAACTGAACACCCACACAAATGAGTACCTTCACGGCTCCTAAAACGGTCTCGGGTGGTGCACACAAGGCAGCGGCTCTTCTGCACCACCCCACGCTTGGTGATGTATAAGAAAAGGAAAATCAGCCCAAGGTGTGGAGGTGAGAGAGGCAGGAAGCTGTGAGGATTTTAGCACATTAATCATCTTGGTGTTTCAGAATGAATGTCACTCCTACTGACTGAAAATTCTAACAACAGTGTAGGCAAGCAGGCTTCTTGGGAAAGCAAAAGCTGACTGAAAGAACTGATGTTGTAGAGCGTCCCAGTAAGAAGAAAAATAGTCTTATTTTAAGCGAAATATTCTAAATTACAGAAGAAAAAAGCTGAATTGTGCCCTAAAACAGTTCATGAGTTTTGTAACACCTCCAAGCCTCATCAAAGATATTTAAACAGTTTTGAACATTATGGCAGCATTAATATTTCTATGGAAGTTCACACATGAGTTTCTCAAAGTCCACATGGACTTGAGATATCTGCCTGGTGAAAGACCAGCCGTGGTCTCAGCCATTCATGTGGATCACCGGAGATGCGATCTTATTAATGATAAAGTGATTTAATTAACCAACATGCAGCTGCTGCAGTGACACACAAGTCCCAAGTTTGAGTCAGGTGGGCAAAAGGCTGAATATTCTGTCTCCATTCGTACCTGTTCCTACCCCAAATTAGCAGGCAAACTTCAGAAAGATCTTGCTTTCAAACCAGTGCAGAAGGACATTTTTCTTTAATGTCAAAAAAGCAGTTTCCTCCTCAGTTCTACTTTAATTGGTCCTTCCGCATGTCATCTGAAAAAGGCAACAAGAAAACTCTTCTCTTCAGCTGCCCTCTCTGGAGAAGAAAAGCCACCTTGTTAGCAATGTGAAGACTCAGAAATCTTTCTAAAATCCTTTTTGGACTTGTGACAGCTGCTTTACTTTGTATGTGGAGATAGATATATCCTTCAGCTTAAGTATTCAATGTTATCTTCTCAACCTTTCTCAATGCTTCAGTAATTATTTTGAATAATTGTCCAGGAGTTGGTAAGCTCTACACGTACTATATACACAGAGCACAGGAAAGCTAGAAATAATTACGAAAAAAACGCCTCCCAGCTAAACTTAGAGATGAAAAGGGAACTGTGGACACAGATAACGACAACCCTAAAAACCAGAGATGGAGAAAAACAATAATCTGACGCTGTCCTAGTTGTCCTGACATAGCCAATGCTGTGACAGAATGAGCTTTTCAGCATGAGCTTGAAAGTACATTTTGTATTTCCCTCTTGCCTAACACATTTCTTTGTTGTACTTCTTTAACGTATTTATTTCTCTAATTATTTTTTTTGGTTATTTATGATGAAATTAGAGATGACAGGATATGGCTTTGAAAGTCCCTTAGCTTCCTGTGTCGAGCGTGATTATCAAGATAAGGATGTGGAATCAAATCAGATAAAATAAAATAAAATAAAATTGTGAAGTGAAACTTTGTGTCTCTCAGAATTAACTGGTTGCATTTTCCTCCTCATCGTGCAGACTTCCCTCTATATCCCAGCACCAAGCAGTTGGGCTGCTTCACTTTTAACAGCAAATAGTAAGTGCAACACAATAACTGGTAACCTCATCTAGGAAAGGAGAAGACCTCCTAAAATAACACAAAATTAACCGCCTGGAAGAAACTTCAGTCTGATTTTCAGAGTGGACAAACGTAAAGGATTAAAAACTGGAGAATGGGAAATATTAGAGCACTGTGAATATTTTGAGCAATTCCCTCTTTATTGCCATCCTGGGACTAAGAGCACTCCTCCATTGGGGATTCGGTGGCTATTTCAACAGCAAATTTTCCCCAAAATTTGAGATGTGCAGTTCTCACCATTTCCCTGAGAAAATGGGGATGGAGATGGAACCAGAGTTAAGTCCAAGCTGTGGATGCAAGTGAAGCGATCATGCAGATAAAGACACACCTATGAATTGCATGCTACAGCCCACACCTGAACTGGGAGTAGCAGTTTAGGAAACTGGAGGAAAAAATGAAGCCACTTCTTTCCTCACTCCACTCAAGCACAGCTTCTTTAAGAACCTGAGAAGTTTGTCAAGCTAAGTATTACATAAAATCCCACACTGATAAAGGTTCAACCTCCACAGATTCTTGAGAAGAGCTGGGTGTCTGGAACTAACAGCAAACAGTCAGCAGCTTCTCCCTGTCAACATAATTAAAATTCATTTGAGGCAAAACTTAGGGAGGGCAAGTTAAAAAATAATATCAAGGGCAGAAAATTCTCCCCCTTGCTACCTCTTCTGTTGGGAAGTTAATATGAAAATGGTAGCAGGATATATATATGTATTTTTTTGTCACATGTTGTTATTCTCCTGAATTAATTATGAATCATCAAAACTGAAAGAAATACTGTAGCACATTTTATATAGTGATGTAATGTAGGATCTTTAGATACTAAAAATTCAACGTTATCTTTCTATAAGCACATTTATGTCATGTTAACTCCCCCTTTCATTTATCAAAGCCATTGATCGAAGCCAAAAAGCTTTGAAACCAGCAAATACACCCGTTACAACATTTTATATCCTGTACCTAGGTAATAAATTCAATGACAAATGAATTGTGGCTTTTCAGAGCTGCCCACAATGTCCTGTAACACAGCTCACTGAAGTCCTTAATTACAGAGCTCTTGGTAAAGAATGGACAGTTTGGAGGGAAGGAAGCTTTCTGATGGAGCTTTTGAGATAACGGCCAAGATTAGATCAGTGCACCTCTGTACTGAGTATGCAAGTTTATGGTCATCGTTTTTTTTTTTGCTGGGAGCAAAGTTATGCAGTCATTAATTTTCACAGGAGAAGGGTCATACCCTGAATGGTGAAAAGCAATTTTGGAATATATTTCACTCTAAGTTAGCCAGAAACAGCACTCAAATGCAAATACGGCTTACGCTAGAGCTGCCAAATCTAGTAGCCCGAGAGTCACAGCTCTCATCAGATCCTTCGGCACTTGGCCCCAGTGATAGCCGACCCAGACCTATGCTCCCTGCAGCAGTAACTCTCAGACCCTGTGTTTCTTTGGTAGCTGTTTCAGACCTATGGTTCCCCCAGTATTGGTCCCAGTCCTGTGGTGTCTCTGGTCGCTGGCTCCCATACCTTCTCTCCTCCTTGTCAGCTTGTCAGCATCTCCAAATGCTCTTCCACTCCATCCCATAATGTTTTCCATACCCTTCAGACTGCAAGGTGGTCAGGAAGAGCTGCTGGTGGCCCACCTGGGTGGGTTTCACAGTGGGACTGCGATGCTCTGAGCACTGGGTCAGGGTTCCCTCTGCCCCTATCTCTTTTCTGGGGTTTCTTTGCTGCTCTTCGGGCACTTGTGTCTTCATTAATTAGCCCATAATCACAGAAACCGTTTAAAACCCAAAAAGCATTTGGTCCCCTCCCCAGATCCTAAGGTAACTCAAAAACCAACTTGCAAAGCAGGAGCTGCCCAGATGAATCACTGAACTGGGATGAATTCTGTACGCAGATTAACAAGTCAACTGTCAGAGTGAGGGTTAATTCACAGAACCTCTGCATATGTGTCTGGTTGTGCTAGAATATTTTTAAAGCCTGACTGGGTTGGTTTTAAGGTCAGCTCCTGGTTGGCCTAGGCTCATTCGAAAGGTTTTAAGTATGCTATGCTTTGTTTGAACTGGACTCAAAAAGAGGGCAAAAAAATTATAGAATCACAGAATCATTCTGGTTGAAAAAGACCTTTAAGAACATGAAGTCCAACCATTAACCCAGCACTGCCAGGTCACCACTAAATCATGTCCCTCAGCACCACATCTCCAGGGCTTTGAAACCCCTCCAGGGATGGGGACTCCACCACTGCCATGGGCAGCCAGGGATAGGCGTTGACAACCCTTTCCATGAAGAAATTGTTCCTCAGATCCAACCTAAACTTCTCCTAGTGCAACATGAGGCCATTTTCTCTCATCCTATCACTCGTTCCTTGGAAGAAGAGACTGATCCCACCTAGCACCAACCTCCTGCCAGGGAGTTGTTAAGAGCGAGAAGGTCTCCCCTGAGTCTTCTTTTCTGCAGGCTGAACAACCCCAGGTTCCTCAGCTGCCCCTCACAAGACTTGTGCTCTAGACTCTTCACCAGCTTTGGTGCCCTACATATTCCATTGAAAATGGAAGATCTACATCTTCAATTGATGATGTCCCCTCAAACTGCAAACCCTTATCAATCAGTATAAAGGACAAACACAATAGGAAATTTTTCTGCAGGAGGGAGGAGAACCCACAATCCACACATCTAAATCATGTTTACAAGTGGTGATCACTGAATCCTGAACGCTTTTGTAATTATTCTCCTGACCATGAATTCTGCCTAGAAACCCCAGAAGCACAGGCTGGACTGGTTATTTCGAACAGAACGACTGTAAATAGAAGGAGCAGGTGAATGCCAGGGTGGCTTCCAGCACAAAGGCCACACACTGATTCATCAGAGACTGGAGGTAATTCTGCTTCCTGGGAGAAAAAAAGACTTTAAACGAAAGCTCCAAGATTTTGTATAAAGCCAAAGTGCGATACATTCCTTCCCAGGAGCAGGAGATTAGAAAAGACAGAAAGGCAGCTCCTGATCAGACATTACATCTGTTTTTCTCTTGCCCGTGCCAAATCTGCCCTGGCAGAAGTTAACCTGGTGCTTTTTAGAAGAGGTAAGGCAAGCGCTGCCTTGGCCAGTGCTTCTCATCCCCTTGAATTATATTCCACAATCAAACTCGATGTTTTTTTCACATTTCTTCTCTCTTTTCCATTCTTTTTAACTAAAAAGCACAGCAAATTTCTGTATCACAAGCTTTATTATCCATGGTATTGCTGATGTGCCTGTAACTTTGTCAGCCTGTTCAGATACCTGTTTTTTGTAGGCGGAATTGTTTGTAAATAAGGCTGTAAAAAGCATTAAAGTAACATCTTTCAGTCATATGAGAATGAATATAAATCAATATGAAAACCTTGGGAAAAAAAACCCTGCAGTTCACTCCAACGGTAGAGTTAAGGTTCCCGGGGTGCTCATCAGGGATCATTTTTCTTCTTGCAGCACCTGGGTTTCCAGGATATGGTGTAACTCCAAGAAATCCAAAAAATATGGTCTCCCATATTTTACTTATTTATTACAGCTCCCATAGCTGTAAAAACCTGTTCACTTTTACTGGTGTAACAGGAGATCTTAATCCAGACTCTCTTTATCTGCCAGTTGGTTGAGCCGAACTAATGTGACAGAAGGATGAAGGCACTTTGGTGTCACTAAGTATCTTCTATCAGATAAAAACATGACCGCAGAAAAAGCTGGGAGGGATAAATCCAGGACCAGATGCATAAACGAGCAATAGCTGAGCCATATGAGATATAATAAAACACGGACTTGCAGGCACTGGAGATGGAAAAGACCTATTAAGTCATCTAGTCTCAGTTTCTGCCAATTCAGAATTGGCCTCTAGAGTCATGTGCTGAACTTTAAGGAAAAAAAAAAACAACAGGCTGCCAAAAACTTTGTCAAGCCTGTTATACTTGCTCCAGAAGAGAGAGACAAAAAAAACCCCAAACGTAATGAACGGGCTTCAAGTCATAGAGGACTCACAGTGCCAGGAAAAGTTGACTGCAACTCCATCTCCTCATCAAACCTTGGGGAGGAGCAAAGGGGTGGCTTTCCAAAGCCTGGAGCACTTTGGTGCTGTCTGACCTCAGCAGCTGAAACCAGGCTCATCAGAATGGAAATCCCGGGGGCAGGCTTTGCCCTGGGGTACGCTACGGCAATTCAGGTTCCTCCGGCAGCTACAGAGAGAATATTTATTGAGACTCAAGCTGTTTGGAAGTGCCAAGGGAAGGTGTGCTCCTTCTAGACTGGCGCCTCCAACCTACGTTAATCTAGCTATGGAATAGTCTTTATAGTCCCCATGACTGGGTATTTGCCTCCCAGAGTATTTTAGCCCTCGGCCTCTCCATGCCTACACAGATTTGCATTGGAGCTGCTTCCCCTGATTTGCAGGAGGCTGTCACAGCTAGAAGAGCACACTGTGTCTCACCACCTTCGGCATGGCTTGCAAATGAGGTAGAGAGGGGGACAGGGGAGTGTACACCATCTGGCTAGAATCAAGACCAAGAATCCTGTGTGTCCTGAGAAGAACCATCATCAAGTACCATGCAAATAACTGCATGTCTTAGGAAGCTGCCTAGATATACAGAAATGTGTGCTGTCATCATGGGAATGGAGTCCAAAAGGAGACCAGGAATGTCAATGGCAGCGGAGACAAGGAAAATGAGACAGCAGTTGAGAAGGATCTGGGGAAGACAGTGTGAGATAGTTGTCTGGACATAATGGAGTGAAGCTGATGACCAGGAGAAAAGTGACAGCGAAAATACTACACTGGGAGCCAATTCTGTAAGTAAAAGGAACTGTTCACACACTGCACTCTCGGTTCACTTATCTACAAGCATGGGCATCAGGCACAAGTGGCTGAGATTGCTAGTGAAGTTCATGAGTGTTCCCACCTCCCACCAAGGGCAGCAGGAGCAGATAGGACTTGAAAGTGACACTAAAGACAGGGAAGTGCCTGGATACCAGCAGGGGAACCACGTCAGTTTGATGGAAAAAAGAGAAAAGCTACCCAAAAAACAAGAAAGCATTTCTTTCTCTGAAGGATCCAACTCATAAATGGTTTCCAGTTTCATGAGAGCAAGGGTTTTATAATCCTAGCAAGTCACGAGTCTGGGGTTTTTTTAAAGGTTTTCTAATCTAACATACCTAGAAAGTAAGATTTAAAATTTACCCTTGTGCAATCAATCAATTCTGTGTCTCACACACCATCCATGTCCATCGTACAGAGCTTCATTATGGCTGAGGCTTGAGCTGCCACCTAAACACCCACAGAACACATCAAGTCTTTGACAACTCATGATACATGTGTGACATTACTGAAATGTACTGGGAGACTATATTCCCTCCATTCCAGTTTCTACAAACCTGGCCCACTCTATCTATGATGCATCAGTCAAGCTTGCAGACACAGGTGGGAGTTTGCCATGACATATTTGGTAAACTTCTCTTATGAATCTGTATCATGATGCTGGATTTAGAGGAGTTGACAGAGAGAGAATGCCATTTTCAAAGTAATTCTGGTGTTTTCTACCCAACCTTGCTACATTGCAGCTCAAATCCTAACTTTGCTCCCAGCAAAGCAAGAATCCTGGGTTCAGTTTTGGGCCCCTCACTCCAGGAAGGACATTGAGGGGCTGGAGCAGGTCCAGAGAAGGGCAACAGAGCTGGGAAAGGGTCTAGGGCACAAGTCTGGTGAGGAGCAGCTGAGGGACCCGGGCTTGTTCAGTCTGGAGAAAACGAGGCTCAGGGGAGACCTTCTCATTCTCGACAACTTCCTGATAGGAGGTTGAAGCCAGCAGGGGTCCGGCTCTTCTCCCAAGGAACAAGTGATAGGACAAGAGGAAACAGCCTCAAGTTGCACCAGGGAAGGCTTAGGTTGGACATGAGGAACAATTTCTTCATGAAAAGGGTTGTCAAGGCCTGTCCCAGGCTGCCCAGGGCAGTGGTGGAGTCCCCATCCCTGGAGGGGTTTCAAAGCCATGGAGATGTGGTGCTGAGGGATATGATTTAGTGGTGACCTGGCAGTGCTGGGTTATGGTTGGACTTGATGTTCTTGAAGGTTGGTTCCAACAAAAATGATTCTATGCCTCTAAGAAGAATGGACATGTTAATGCATCCCCCAAGGCACTGTAAGCCAAGCATTTTTTTGTAAGTGACTTGCATTTTTCTACATCTTTTTTTCTGTAAAAGCTATTTAAATTCTCAGCAGGGTGAGTGATGTACAGGAAGGGGCCCTTTCTGCACTCACCGTGGTTTGAATGTCTCACGCAGTCCCCCAGCACGGTGCTGAACTGCCTTTGAGCTTCTGACTCTGGGAAGCAATAGTAGCTGTGCCGGGAGAAGGGTTGCCACAGGTAAACTGGGAACTCCTTCGGCAGCTGGATGAAGGCTTGAGCGACCTCCTTCTCATTCGACCCTGCACAAAAAACACATCTCCATTAAAAATCTCGGCATTTCTTGAGGGAGTTGGAAGAGAGAACAGACCTTTGCTAGCAGGGAAGCATGAGACATGAAAAAAATCAAGTCTCCTTGATCCAAGCAACTGGGCACAGAGGGCAGAGGGACACAGCTGGGATGGGCAAACTCAGCAGGCACCAACCACCTCTCCGCGTTGTACCATAGGAGCTCGATGCCTCTTGTAGTCAAGGTGGCCATAAACTGCACATTTTTGGTAAAATTTCAAACAATTTCACTGGACTGTAAGTGCTAGGGAAAAGGTTTTCATGGCATATAACTAAGTTAGTGCACAGCTCTGATCTCCTCCACATAGAGACCATATAGGAGCACATGGTCTTCCATATAGAAACCAACAGCATTTCACCATGTTGCAAAAGTGGTAGTTTCCCTGTTTCCAGGGTTTCCAAACACAGCTCCAAGATGGCTTTAAGGATTGTCACTTCAAGGCCCTGGAGGTGAAGTAAAGCAACCATGAAGCATCTCCAGTTTCCACCTGCTCTGAGTCCCTGTGCCCAGCATGGGATGCTGCACAACACCGTTTATGGGTGACCAAACCCAACCTTGTCTCAGTGCCACACATTGAGAGCCTAGCCACGAGAGGTTCATCTCAGGGGGTCTTCAGCATCACACAGAACGTCAAGGGCCATAACAGACTAACTGAGGCCCTCTTTGTGAAGGGAGAGCCATGGGAAGCGCACAAACAGTTTTGTGCTGCTCCATGTCACTCAACCCCAACTCCTGCAGAGCTGTGGTGACACACAGAGGACAAATCCAGGCACCGTTACCCCATGCTACTCTCTGACTACCTTGGGAAAGGAGTTTAAGAGGCACACTACCTAACAGTCACAACTTTAAGTGCAATGAGGCAGGACTTAAAAAAAAAAAAATCCTTGTCTACATGTCGCCTTTATCCATTTTCTTCTGGGTTTTTCCATTCTCCAGAGCTGACTCTGCAACATGAGATCTGCTCCCTTAAAGCCCGAATCTTCTCCATCTTTGTGGAGTGGGGGTAGGCAGGATCACAGAGGTTCCCACCTCAGAAACAACAAATTCAGGAGCAGCAACCTTCCTGCCCTCTCTGTGGGACTGATTATCAACTATGAGTCAACACAGGCAGCTGGCATCTAAAAATGGAAAAAAATAAACCAGGAACATTAACAAAGCCCGGGAACAATGGCGATGTGGTTCCTGCCCTGCTTCTGCACAGCTTTCCAGCGGCTTTGTGCCGGGATGCTGGAAAAATAGACGAGCCAACATTTCTCTGCACGTTAGCGTATAGTATCTTCTGTGTAGGTTCACTCTGGAGCTCTGCTTGGACTTCGAAAAAAGGGCTGTGTGTATCTTCTGCTGGCCCAGTTTAAAGTCTAGCCTGAAAGCCTGCCCAGAAGCGGACTGCCTAGGAACTGAGCCTGGATTTTGGCAGTTCAACGTCAAGCGGGGCTTACCCACAGGGTCTGGAAAATGTTTATCAGACAGTAAATTGTAATCTTCTTCTGAGGTCAGGACTTTGCCTCCTGCGGGAAGAATGTGATATTTAGGGCTGGCTCCTTTCTGGTAGGCCTGGAAAATCAAGAGAGAGGGAGTCAAATAGAGGTTTAAGGAGAGGGAAAACCTAAAATACACAAGTCATTGACAAAACTAAAACAAAAGGATATTTCCCAAAAGGAAGTTTTTTTTCTCAGACCAAATATAGGGACGGGAGGGCAGGGCAAAGCATGGAGCTTTCTTGTAAGCCCTATTTGCTTGATTTGTCAGCCAAGACTAGCTTGACTAGACAAAAAACTTCACTGTAGACAATCTGAAGCCACCCAAAACCCGCTACTTAAAATCCAACAGCAAAAGCACGGGGACATCTTACAATGACATAGGGATAAGAAGTGTTCTCTGATAGGCAATGGAAGATTCAAAGCACCTTTACAATGATCTGCTAGTTCTTGCACATGTACATGGTCAACACAAAGCACTTGGTTGCACCCTCTGTTAGCTCTGTGGAACTTTTGGCCACCTCTGCAAGGCTGGAGCTGCCTCACCAAGGTCAACGTTTCATCTACTATTGCTCAAGGAAAGGCAGCAGCAGCAAATTCACTTGATACCAGGTATTTGGGAGTGCCAAAGAACGTAAGAGGAAGAAGCATTTACCTCCTTAGTCTCAAAGCAATTCACAGTGTAGTCGTTTTTGATAACGACATATCTGTCCTTCCACTTCTTCAGATCCTCGGCAAAATGCAGCAGCTCTGCTTCGTATAAGACTGTCCCAGTTTCCATTGGGGGCTACAAAGACAGTTTTTGAGATTTGAAATGACTCTGGATTAGTGATCATTTTGAAGCTTTTATTTCTACATTTCCATAAGGCTGCTACAAGGGCTTCGAAGTCTCAAGAGCAATTTGGAGCCACAAATTTCTCTCTGATTCAGGCAGATACTACAAACATGATCTAATTCTTGTAGCCTGAGGTGAGGAGGCAGCAGAAGAGCTCTGCCTTCCAAAAATAATTCTAGATTTCTTAGACAGAGACATTCTTCTTTACCTTTTGGTTGACAAGCTGAATGCAAGATGACTTGTAGTCCATCAGCTCCCATTTTCCACTATGTACTAAAAAGATTTCATTGATACAACCAGGAGTTTTACTATAGCATAGTAAATTATTTCTCATTTCTTTGTAATGCTTCTGTACCTCTGCTCTTGTAACTGATGCATCTTTCTGAAAGACACAGCTCTTCTATCATCCTACCTTTTATATCCTATCACTTTGCTTTACACTACTCAAGAGTATTGGAAACCCATGATTTCCAATACAGACAAAAAAAATTAGATTTGTATCTCCTTGATATTGAAAGCTGATTCTCTGTATTTTCCTCTAATAAAGAGACTTTTGTCTCCGTCTTTGTCTCTATTTCTCTAACAAAAAATATGTCTTCATAGCTCACTTCACAGAGGTGACTGTTGCCATCATCTTTATGGAACCCTGTAGCCACGGCTGAAAGGGTTCATTAAATTTCATACATATATTTCTGCCCGGAATGTATGAGCTCTGTCCCAAGGTTCTTGCAAAACCTTGCAATCAGCAGGAAGCAACTATCTTTGTCCGAGTGTCCAACTCTGCTGTGATGAAACGCATGCTTTGTGCCAGAAACCTGTCACATGGTTCTTCTCATGCTACAATGAGACAACCAAACCAGTTCCTGGCTTGTGTGGCCAGTAGAATTAGGGCAGGGATTGCCCACTGGACTCAGCACTGCTGAGGCTGCAGCTTGAATCCTGAGTTCAGTTTTGGGCCCCTCACTCCCAGAAGGACCTTGAGGGGCTGGAGCGTGGCCAGAGAAAGGCAACGAAGCTGGGGAAAGGTCTAGAGCACAAGTCTGGTGAGGAGAGGCTGAGGGACTTGGGGTTGTTTAGGCTGGAGAAAAGGAGGCTCAGGGGAGACCTTCTCACTCTCAACAACTCCCTGACAGGAGGTTGGAGCCAGGTGGGGTTGTTCTCTTCTCCCAAGGAACAAGTATATGACAAGAGGAAATGGCCTGAAGTTGTACCACAGGAAGCTTAGGTTGGAGCTGAGGAACAATTTCTTCATGGAATGGGTTGTCAAGGCCTGTCCCAGGCTGCCCAGGGCAGTGGTGGAGTCCCCATTCCTGGAGGGGTTTCAAAGCCGCGGAGATGTGGTGCTGAGGGACATGGTTTAATGATCACCTGTCAGTGTTGGGTTAATGGTTGCACTTGATGATCTTTAAGGTCTCTTCCAATCAAAATGATGCTATGATTCTATGATTCTAAGTCCAAAGAAAAAATAAATTTTCAAAAATAAACTTTAAATCTGCACCCAAATGCAACTTTTCCACCCAAATCCTAACTGAACCAAGTCCAACATCTGCACTTTCCAATCTATTTCGTACACTTGAGTTACGTGCAAGAAAGTACACAACTAAAATGTCCTAGATACACATTTGTTATGTATTCAACTATCCAATATAAGAAGCTGAAAGAACACTTCTGTACTTTGCTTATATAGAGAGAATCATATAAGTAACTTTAAAAACACTTTGTATTTGATTTTTAGAAGCTTTGAGTATCTGTGCTGACTACTAACTTCACTCAAGGGCATTCAACACCGGGAAAAACAAGAAAACCGAGTCCAGTTGGTGGCTGATACACTTCCAGCTCATGTTTTTCACACATTATGGCTACTAAATACGTGATTTAAATAATTAATGAGCTATTTCATGCAAGAGAGAAGAGTTGTACATCAGCTTGAGGATGGGAAAGGGCTTACTTGCCCTTGTACCTTGGTTTTCAGGAACCTGGACTGGGAATCCCGGTGCTGCTCCAGCTCATCCTGCACATGCTTGCAGAAAGCCACCGCATACTGGCGCCTGTAGTGCGGGCTGAAGTTTTTGATGACAGCCTCTGTTTTTCCTGAAGTAGAAAGAGAGAGTTAATTATACTTAATGCACATGGGTTCAGAAACCGTAATGCAGAAGCAAGACAGTTATCAGCAGCGACTCAAAATACTGCCCGAGTGTACCAATGGCCCACTTACTGCCCAGCAGACCAGGAAACCCTTGGAGAAGCATTCAGCTGCTGTAATCACCAAGCACAGAGGGAATTCCTACAGGACAACATTAGGTTTTGGACATTGGTTTTCCTTCTAAGAGCGGGCAGAACACACCCTGAATCCATTTCTCTAAGAGAAGATGCTGCCTGCCTGACTCTGGGATATAGTGTCACAGAGCTGGGAGTGTTTGCAAGCTGAGAAGGTTTTCAGAGAAACATATAGACAAGCGATACTGGCTACTGTTAAGCCCTATCTGCCAATGTTATCACTTAGTGAGGATTTAAAGTTGACTCAAAGCTCCTTCAAAGGCTGGTCTCTAGCCAGGGGCACGGCAGTCTCTTCTTTGTTTGAATGTAAACAGGCAGTCGGTCACACTGCAAGAAACACCCCTCTGGTATTGTCTCACCATGCTCAAGATCTCTTCAGCAGCAGTAATAACAACAAACACACTGACAGCCTCATTTCTGGGAATCTCAAAGCAATTTACAAGTAATTAACTCATTAAGCCTATCAAAGAAATAATAATGCTTTACAGACAGGGAAGCACACTAAAAGTTATAGCCATGTGCACATAAAAATGTCCTCCCCAGAAGGGTTGTCAAGGCCTGGCCCAGGCTACTGAGGGCAGTGGTGGAGTCCCCATCCCTGAAGGGGTTTCAAAGCTGTGGAGATGTGGTGCCGAGGGACATGGTTTAGTGGTGACCTGGCAGTGCTGCGGGAACAGTTGGACTCGATGATCTGAAAGGTCTCTTCCAACCGGAATGATTCTGTGATTCTATGTGACTCAAAGAGTCTGTGGCAATGCAAAAACCAAAACTCGGACAATGATCTATAACATCCTGACCATCCTGGATACTGGAGAAATCCTTTTTCTTCCTTGTGTTAAGAAGTCCCATGACAAAGGGGGGTTTTTTGAGTACAACAGAAGAATGTAATTTCCTACCTCAAGCAATTCCGATGCTTTCAAAATTGTATTTTGCTCTGCTTGGGGGGGGAAAAAAAATAAAAAACAATTCTGTATATGACAAAAAATATGGTCGCTTCCCAACAGAGATGTCCTGAAGCCTTTTTAGGCATGGACTGCTAACCCAAAACTGCCATCCAGCACTCCTGAAGAGCCAAGCAGAAGAACATGCAAGAAGCACCGTGACCTCCAGAGCCCTGGAAAAGCTGAACCACCTACATCAATGTTCCCAGATTCCTCTCAGCCACCCACCAGCACCACCACCAAAAGGGATTCCCTGGGAGTTTTTGTGATGTTTCTGTATTTATACAACACGCTGTGGATCTGCAGCAGCTATGATGAAATCAGAGACAGGTCTCGACAGATTTGCTGTTTCAAGTATATGAGCGCAGTCCTTCTGAAGTAATGACGCAAAACTTCTTAGATTATTACTGGGTTTATTGCTGTTTATCACCAAAAAAAGGGGGTTAAATGTCAGTGCTGTTGCAGAACATTCATGCCTTTTTTTCATGCCAGATAATTTAAAACACTTTAAAAAAGAAAGAGAAAATCTGTGGGTCATTATGAGAGTAAGTGCATGGGATTTTACAGGAGAAAGTGCACAGGACGCTCTGGTGTAGAAGATTTAACGGTCCAAGATCTACCACGTCTGGCTACTTCATTTCCACGTAAAAACCCCAAATATGCGTGGCTCAGACTGCCAGGGAAAAATAGTTTGCTAAGGAGTTCACAGAGATAAGCAACGGCAAAAGATTTTGTAAGGTGCTTATTTCAGATCCAGCTCCAATTGGCTCCTAAGGTGGGACACTGCCAGGCTGTTAGAGGTCATGTCACCAATTCAGTCACAGTATTAATTACTTCGTAACTTCCTAATAATTACATTTATATCACTGTAGTTGCATGGATGTGGGCACAAATAAAAAGTTACATGTCTGCTCCTCTGCTTTCGCAATTTTATTTTCAGTTTGATGCACAGCATTTGACACATCTCTCAAGTTTAGGGACAATATCGCTATCACCTTTCAAGCCAACTACTCCCATCTAAACCAGCTCAAAGAGATGAGCTGGAATCTCCTCTGTAAGCATCAATAGTGTCCTGGGGTGCAATAAGAAGGGCGTGGGCAGCAGATCGAGGATGGTTCTCCTCCCCCTCTACTCTGCCCTAGTGAGGCCACCTCTGGAGTACTGGGTCCAGTGCTGGGTGCCCCAGTTCAAGAGACAAAAGGAACTACTGGAGAGAATCCAGTAGAGGCTACAAAGATGCTGCGGGGACTGGAGCACCTCTGTACCAAGGAAAGGCTGAGAGCCCTGGGGCTGTTCTGCTGGAGAAGAGAAAACGGAGAGGGGATCCGATCAAGGCTGAGCAAGAGCTAAAGGGCCCCCAGGGATGCGATCAGACTCTGCTCAGTGGCGCCCAGTGACAGGACAAGGGGCAACAAGCACAAACTGGAACCCAGAAGGTTCCATTTGAACAGGAGGAAAAAATTCTTTGCTGTGAGGGTGTTGGAGCCTGGCCCAGGCTGCCCAGAGAGGTTGTGGAATCTCCTTCTCTGGAGAGATTCCAAACCCACCTGGACAATGAGATCCTGGGCCCCTGCTCTGGGTGACCCTGCTGGAGCAGGGGGGTTGGATGAGATGATCTCCAAAGGTCCTTTCCAACATCCACCATGCTGGGATTCTGCGATTCTTTTGTCACAGATCTCAAGTGTGTTTCACAGTAAATATGGCCTTGTAGGACAGCATCAGGTGACTATCTGGACTCCAACCCTTCAGCTTTAAGAGCCCAGATTTTTTGAGACCTCCCAATTATAGGATTTGCTTGTGTATAACAGCAGGATACTGGCGCTGCTGAAGCAGAAAATCCCTGTCCATCTGACAGCCTTTTAAAAACTAACCTGCTTTCAGCAGAACCATAAACTTATTCTCCAAATAAGAACATAGCTTCCCAAAATCTGCTTTATGGTTTTGTTTTGTTTTTCCTTCTGGTCCCAGCCAGCAGCAGGATGCTGTTGGCCTCAGCCCCAGAGGAGTTTCCTGCTCTGAGTTTGCCCCTACTTTCCAGTGCAGCTTTTTCTCTTCCAGCTTGCAGTGGCCTCTTTAATTTGTTACAGAGGGCTCTGGGACACTGGACCCCACTTGACTGCTGCCTGCATCCTGCAGTAAAAATTTGTCGAGGAAGTGGGACAAAGAACAAAATTCTGGAGTTGGGAAGAAACCCCCAACAATGGCAGGAAATACCTGAAATATTGGCAAAGTCTTTCAACGATGGCTAAATCAGCTCAGAAGCATGATTCTACACTGTCAACGTTTTTAGATCAGCTCAAACTATGATGACCAAAGAGAAATGAACTATGTCATTCATTATGTATATAAGCAAGAAATACAGCATCAAAGTAACTTTTATGTGCAGACTATAAATCAACCAAAACATGAATTGAGAAGCAAATGTTTCAGGCTGTTTATTGCAGCCTTTGCACAACTTGTTGCAAAGGATCTCTGCATGCAAAGTACTACCCCCTCTTAAAATTAGAAGAAAAAGTCTTTGGACAAGATTTTTATTGGCACCACACGAGGACCTAGCCCTGCACCGCTCAGCTCAACAGGAATTGCAATGCTACCTACAGGTAGGAAGAGAAGCGGACAGACCCTGATCCATTTTTTGTCGATGGATCTCTAAACTCCTTTGGTTTACAGGAGATAAAAACGTTATCTGAAAATAAACATGATGGGAACAGTCATGAGTAATAGAAACTCTTCCCATGAAAAGATAACATGGGGCAACTGGAGATAAAATACTCCAGGGCAGTTGAAAAATGAGTTCTCCTAATTCTTTTCCAAATTTAGTGTGGCTTGCTTAGTCAGAGCTGTTTACATGGAGCGAGGCCAACTTTCCCACTAGGTTGGTCTGGCAACAGCGCAGCTCCAGCCTGTATCAAAAGTGATTCAAAAGCCAGCAGCTAGGATGTTTATCCTGGGAGAATATGTAGTTTGATCACCTCTAGTAGAAGCCTGCATGCAACCGCAGTTATCAACAGGAAAAGACAACAGTGATGGAGGTGGAAAGATTTCTGTCCAATAACGTGGTGAGGATTCATTCCCCCTTTGCTGAGGGGGGAATAAACCCCTGCCTCAGAATAAACTTTGCTGATGCTTCATGATGCATCTTCTGTCTACAGAATCACCCTTGCACTTGATCACAAAAGCTGGATGAGTTGGATGTCAGTATTGCCAGCTCTGAAACGGGCTGGATGCTCACCATGAAGAGAAAGAAACAGCCTCAGCTGCTTCTCCTGCAATACCACGCATAAAAGCTGCTCTTCCTGAATTTACCCGTTCATTTCAAACATCATTATCACTTACGAAACGTATCAGGTCATGAGACAACCTATAAAAGTAATTATCTTTGGTATATCTTCCCTAACAGCACCCGCCACCTTCCAGTATTCGGGGACACATAATAGGGCAGCGAGAACTACCAGCAATTCCCTCTTTCCTACAGTCGTCTTTCTTGTGCAGTACTTATGGTACCATCAAGAAATAGTTTAAATCCAAGTGCTTCATCCTATGTGTCCAGGAAGGCAACAGAAAACACTCTGTTAGTTGTTGAAAGCATAGCTCAGTTTGCTCTGTATTTATAGAAACACTATTGGTGAGTCATGACTTAATACCTGTTAGGAAACAAAGGGCTGACAGCCCCAAATCCCATGTTCTGAACTGGCTGAATCACCTCTCTGTGGGTTTGTTTGCATTCGCTCAGCCCAGCTGAGAAGCTCTCGGGTGGAGTCATCCCTGTCCCCCACGCAGACATGCTGAGCAGCAGGGTTTAAACCCCAGAAAATATTGAAACCAATGATTTACTCTCAGTTTTGTTTTGTATTAAAGGAGATGACTCTTGTTAAAACTTACCATGCTGTAACTACACCGGCATGTGCACATGCCCAGGTTATTTGTCTGCCATGTGGACGCTGAATTACACTGGTAAAATCCCAATTAGTCACCCAAAACTCAGCACATAGGAAAGAATAATGCCCATCACACCTCGTATCATCCTCTCCCTAAATCTCACCATCTCCTTGGGTGCTTAGCCGATTTTCTGTGGAGGACAGGTCTGTCAGCTGCTCCTCACCAGACTTGTGCTCTAGACCTTTCCCCAGCTTCGTTGCCCTTCTCTGGACATGCTCCAGCCCCTCAAGGTCCTTCTGGGAGTGAGGGGCCCAAAACTGAACCAAGGATTTGATGTGTGGCCTCCCCAGTGCCCAGTCCAGGGGGACAATCCCTGCCCTAGCCCTGCTGACCACACCAGTGCTGACACAGCCAGGATGCTGGTGGCCTTCTTGGCCACCTGGGCACATACTGGCTCATCTCCAGCCGGCTGTCTACCAACAGCCCCACCCAGGTTTTTCTCTGCCAGGCCATTTCCAGCCACTCTACCCCAGCCTGGAACACTGCAGGGGGTTGTTGTGACCCAAACGCAGCACTCGGCACACCTTCCATGCCTTCACAAGCATCTTCTATAACCTGAAACTTTCTGGAGGATATCTCAATTGCGCTCATGTGATTTCCATGCTGCATCCTTCACAAGATGGATGCAATTCTCTCCAACAGCACAACATGTTGACAGGGCTTTTTATTTGAGATCAGTTCCTTTTAAGATGGAAATATCCATGGAAAGCTAGTGAAGCATCAGTCCGTGATTGCAAAGCAAGAGGCTGGGGTGGCACAGATCTCCTGCCTACACAAAATGGAGCAGTAGCCTCCATCAGGTACATCTACTCCTTCAGCAGGTGCACTTCCTGGACATGTGCCAGCCCTGGGACACAGCCCCCTCCTTCTATCAGATTAAAAAAATCCTAATAATCATGAATTACATGAAGGCCAAAGCTTGTGGTTAATCAAGCAGAAACAAGCCCAACACGAGCCAAGAGTTTGATTAATACTGTGTCAGATAAGCTTATCCTTAAGGCTGCTGAAATTTATCCTTTATTGGTAATGGGGTTAGAAGCAGTAATGTGCTGTCTAAAAACAATTATTCACGGTCAAATTCAAGAATAAGGTCTGACAATCCTTTCTTTACAAGCTTATTTCACAGCACCAGAACAACAAGGGATTTAATAAAACAAATGAACCCAATCTAGTTCCTGGGGACCACAGGCAGCTCAACGAAGTGAATTTGGTGGAGGACAACGGGTCTCAAGTTTGGGGTTTTTTTCCAACTCCTTGAGCCACCAGCTGAGCTACAAATGGGAAAACAGATTCTGAGAACATCTGGAGCAGCTTTCTCCAATCCAGATCTCAGTATGACGTTACATATCATGGTAGGTCGTACAAGAATGTTTATTGGGAACATTTAAACAGCTTTCTGAAAATGTAAGCCAATGCCACATCATCACCCTTTAAATCAGCATGATGTATTCTTAGAGTCCCCCTTCCTGGAGGGGTTTCAAAGCTGTGTAGATGTGGTGTTGAGGGACATGGGTTAGTGGTGCTTTGGCAGTGCTGGGTTAACGGTTGGACTCAATGATCTGAAAGGTCTCTTCCAACCAAAACAATTCTATGCTCTATGTATTTTGTTGTTACAAATCTTGGTGATACAATGGGACCGCTTTCCAAGGCCACAGGGACTGTGATGGCCATAAAGATACTACGGTCGATATTGCTCAGGGCTGTCATCACCTACCAGACAAAAATCTTTCACAGTACCATGCTGTAGGGTGCAATGTCATGATCCCAGCAGCCAGTCTGTGTGTTCACCCTGGTAAAGCTTGAATTATTCCCTGTGACTTTGAATGACCTGTTCTGCATATGTCATAAACAAAATGAAAGAGTATTTCCATCGTGTCCTCCCTCCACATGCACACCCAGCAGCTGCAGAACAGCAGCCAGCATTGAATAGTGGTTTTAAGCTGGAAAAATGAATCAGCAGACAAACGCTTCTTAGTTCTGACATTTCTAAGTGATTTTTCCTAATATGTGGTTAATCCTTCTATGCCTTAGCTAAGCCAAGCTAGACAAATTCTTCTTGCTTAGTCCACTCTCATGTTCAGAAAAAAATACAATAATATCCTTAAACCCATTTGCTCAGTCTTTAGAAATAAATGGATTACAAGATGATTGCCTTCGAGCTTTGCGAGAAATACTTCCAAGCATTAAAGGGTCTATATTCATACAACTAAAAGTCTCCCCTTTTACAAACAAACCCTCCTCTACTTTTCTGTGGTTGATAATATCTCCCAGCCAGTAAAACCACATTGTTCACTGAATTTTTCTTTTGGCCAAAGAGTCAGGAGGAAGCATTGATGCCTCATCCTATGGGGAAGGAGGTTTATTCCCACATCCTGCAAAAAAAGCATCAATTAAAATTAGAGTTTAGAAAACAAGTGTATAATGATGGCATGAGTCCGCTCAGCAAATCCTGTGTAAAACAATCTCTTTTTTCTGTGAATATTATGGGTGGGGAAGGGAAACTACCGCTCTGCGATGCAATGCATAAGCTTTATCCTTCAAGTCAGTTGAGAAACACCAAGGAGTGGTACCAGAGCATTAGCCACCCAGATGTGAGGTCCTTCCAAGCTACAGAAGTGTCAGGATTGACACGATGGGAGGGAGACGCACTAATGCTCAGATGTAAACGGAGACCTCGACCAAATCTCCTCTCCCGCTTCAAAACACTCTTGGTCTGAATGACTGCATCTGGTTCTCACTCACACTTTACCTGGACCCTCCCAGAGCAGCTGTTACTGCCCAGAAGACCCAGTTTGGGTTAGGATGCAGCCTTCTGCTTTCTTCCAGCTGTGAAATGGGTGCAATGGAAACAGAACAGCTGCAGAGGTCTTCCCTTCCCTCATGAAACCAATGTGACCGTTTCAAAAGCCACAGATAAATTTAGTCCAGGGAAAATCCCACAAATAGAAAAAATGAGGCAAAAGGGAGTGAAAAGAAAATAAAAGGGAACAAGCAAACACAAGACTGATAAAACTGACTAATAAAAATATACCTTCTGTTAGCAATTCAGAATTAATTCTGGAAATTTTATCCTCAAAAGAGACCAAGTAAAAACCAAACCAACCCCTAACTTTCTAGAACTGCAGTAGTATCAAAGATGAAGGACTACCTTCGCATTCGTCAGGTCTGCTCTTCCTACAACCAGTCAGTGCCAGCACTCCAGACCATCAGAGATGGCATAAATACTCCTAGGTCACAAGGCCACAGGTTAGAGGAATTTAAGGAAAAAAAGGAAAAAAAAATGTGTTCAGAAAAAATCTGATGTAAATGCAACAGAAGCCACATAAAGCAAGACCTTTATAGGACCATAGAATCGTTTTGGTTATAAGAGACCTTAAAGATCATGAAATCCAACCATTAACCCAGCACTGCCAGGGCACCACTAAACTAGGTCCCTCAGCATCACATCTCCATAGCTTTGAAACCCCTCCAGGGATGGGGACTCCACCACTGCCATGGGCAGCCTGGGACAGGCCTTGACAGCCCTTACAGGGAAGATATTTGTTCCTCAGGTCCAACCCAAAACTCTCCCAGGGCAACTTCAGGCCATTTCCTCTTGTCCTATGGCTTGTTCCTTGGAAGAAGAGAACAACCCCACCTGGCTCCAATCTCCTGTCAGGGAGTTGCGAGAGCAACAAGGTCTCCCCTGAGCCTCCTTTTCTCCAGCCTAAACAAACCCAAGTCCCTCAGCCGCTCCTCACCACACTTGTGCTCTAGACCCTTTCCCAGCTCTGTTGCCCTTCTCTGGCCATGCTCCAGCCCCTCAAGGTCCTTCTGGGAGTGAGGGGCCCAAAACTGAACCAAGGATTTGATGTGTGGCCTCCCCAGTGCCCAGACCAGTGGGCAATCCCTGCCCTAGCCCTGATGGCCACACCAGAGCTGACACAGCCAGGATGCTGGTGGCCTTCTTGGCCACCTGGGCACATGCTGGCTCGTCTCCACCCCCAGGTCCTTTCCCGTTGGGCAGTTTCCAGCTGCCCTCCCGCAGTGTGGAACATTGCAGGAGATTGTTGTGACCCAAGTGCAGGCCCTAGCCCTTGGACTTGCCTTATAATCCCTCCCATGTAAATACCAGGGTGTAAGGTCTAATTGCTCTTTGTCCCAGCAAACTGTTGAATAGTATTTATTTCCTTTTTCAGACTTCTATATTTAGCTGTAATTCAGAGAACTGCCAGATCCCCACCGAGTGTCTGACTGCGACTCCCAGACAGGCGTAGCTACAGTGTCTCTTGCTGTGACGGGAAGGTGGGGACATGTAACTCCACAGGTGGAGTCTCAAAGCCTTGTTTCCTCCATGGCGCTGGTTTCGAAACCAGCTGCTTACATACAGTGGAATCGAGCTCAGAGGGGTTACAGTCCAGCCACTTGACAGCCTGCCAAGTGTTGTACATTATTCTTCTTCCGCCTGGACAAGTTTCAGTTCCTCAAGTGCTCATAAAAGCATCACTGAGAAGACAATAGAGTTAGTGCTGGTGTTTGTTTTTACTGTTTCTAAGACTTCCCGGGAAGAAGAACCAATCAGCTATTGTCTCTCTCACCAAATGTGTGTTTGGTTCTCCTTGGTCGCTCAGCTCTTCCGCCTCAAAATTTCAATGCTCCTTCCTTTTTGAAAAAAAAATAAAGATATGTTGCCTCATTTCCTCTCCATTTATCTTTCATGTTCAGAAGGGCTTGTGACAACACGACACAACTTGAAAGGAAAGAAACAAATCCAAACCACCTTCTTCCAGCGCTGTGTTTGTACAGTAGGACCACGTGAGCTTCTGGGCTTGGAAAAAACAGCCAGGGAGGTTATTGTTAACAGGAGGAAATTTCTTCCCATGAATTTATTTGGAAATGGTTTGGTGAGAGCTCTCCCACTGGTTCACAGTAACTCTGCGCTCCTCGAGGTCTCCAGTAGGACCTCCACGTATAAGTACACCAGGCCTCTATACCACGCCTTGTGGCAACACATAACCAGAACACCTTGAAGTCTAGTTTGGTATCTGTGGTGGAAATACCACAATTAGTACACGTTACAGTTTGTTTCCATTGCTCTTGCCTTTGTGTGATCAATCATGGAGCTCCGGTTTTGTAAGTCTCAGTTCTTCCATCATGGATCTCCATAAAGTTCTTCGCATCAAGCCAATCTGAGCTCCTATCACTGTAGATAGTGATACTTCCTCTGTTTGGAGAAGAATACAGTTCTCCGTTCTGTTTGCTCAGACCAAAATTTATATTCTTTTATCTTTCTGTGTTTTATAAAATGTTTTATTTAGAGGACTGAGAAAAAAACAGCCCTAAGAACGCAACATGCAAGAGCTGATAAGAATAAAAGAAAAATCTTTTGTGTGCTAAGAGCTTTGCAGAAGACAAAGGGGAGCCTGTGAGATAGTCTGGTTTTTGCTCCAGCCTCTGCAGGGCTGCTCTGCAGAAATCTGCCGTGAGTCCCCATAAGCATCCCAATATCCACAAACACAGTTAGCTCTCATTTGGAATCTCATCCAAACCTGAATTCCTCCAAAGGCTGCCTGCATTTACTGACTACAACTAAATTTCCAGCCATGTTTGCATTCTCCAATGGCAGCTTTCTGAGAAACAAATGAAGGGCACGCAATATAAATCCATTTTCTATCATCATTTGAGCTGATGGGATTCACCAGCCAGATGAAGTACAGGATGAGCACTGAAGTTCCACAAAATATTTTCCCACCTAATAGCACCCAGTGTGTCTTCAAAAGACCCCCACAAGCTCTTGAATCCACAACAACCTTTCAGAGACTCTTCTACCCCTTAACCATGACTACTAAAGGCCTTCACTATACAGCACAACCATCTCTTCCGATGAGATGCCACTCGGGTCACGTGCTACAGTAGCAAAACTTTTTTGTACTCTGGGAAACTACTTCTTCACTATTTACTCTTCCAAGAATCACTGAGCACTTATTCACCAACAGTTTCACCATAGGTTTTGCATAAAACCAGCAGCTTCATCCAAACAGGCAGATTCTTGGTCAACTAAAAAGCAGAGCTGTAAAAAAGCTGATAGAATAAGAACAGGCCAGGAATTTTGGGAACCTAGATTCAGAAAACTCACTGATGTTATGGATGGATTCTTTATAATTTCCCACGCAAAACTACGGCCATCACGAGAGACGGTGCTGAAAAAGTGAATCTCATGGTCTCTACTTTACACTGAGCTTGACTAGCAAAGCTGCACGAGACCTTCAAAAAATTAGCCAGTCAGGTTGAACCTTCTGGCTCCAAAAGTTTGGGTTTAACTGGAATCATGACTTTTTCTCTGCATGTCTTAGAAATTCAGAGCTCAGGACAACAAAACACAAACCTCAGGTTTCCAATTCTGCTTGTAGGCATGTCCCTCTGATGGACAGGTGTCTTAGCTAACAGCCACACAACCCATAGTCTAGGAGATGCTAGTCTTCCTAAAACCTCTTTTGAAGCGTTAACAAGGTCAGCTCCTTGTACTGCAAGTATTTCACTCCTAGAAGTACCTCTGTCGCTAAGAGGACCGTAAGGATGGTTGAAGATTCAAAGACGGTTTTGAAAATCGCTTTTGCTGCCACCAGTGTGAGGCGATTTCTCCTGTCTCCAGAACTGCTGGATATCAACCATCAGTGCCAGGTGGGTGCTCAGCACCTATGAAGCCAAGTTGAAAGTCTAAATGCCCAGTGAAGTTCTAAGAATGACATTTTTTCACTTGGATGTATTAAAAATACCTGATTAGAGTGCTTTAGAATAACATTCTGCGAGGGAAAAACGAAAGCATCAGGTCTTATCTCATTCACGAATGACTGGTACAGAGCAATGAGAAGAAAGTTAGAGGAGATAAAGCAGTCCTGGCTTCAAGATTGAGCAGATACTCTAACACGATTTTTAAACTCTTCATTTCCTAGCCTTCCTCTAATTTGTAAAATACTGTGTCTTGAAGTGGGAAGAAAACAATTATAGTTAAGAAACTCATAAGATACAAAAGATGCTTCACCAGCCAGCACACATTTTGGGGGTTTTTCAAAGTTATTTAAATAAAAATAAAAACCTTTGAAATGCAGTAGGACTAAATTTTTTGCAGAACTGATCTGGAAAACTCATTTGTTAAACATATACTCTCCTCTGCTTGTCTACTGTATATAAATTGCATTTTGTCTGTTGAACATATTATTCAGTCTGGAATAATTACACATCAGAGAGATGCCCATTAAGCTAATCTTTAAACTCTCCAGATCTCCAAAAAGATCCCAAGGCATGTTTGATGAATATAGAATGGCATCAGCTGACAAATATATGGCCATATTATTGTGGTTGCAAATAAGAACCACATGAATCAAAGTTATAGGCTTGTTGTTGCGTTATTCAAGATGACACAGGACTTCTGAAGGAAAGCAAGAGCGTCTCCTATAACTGTGAGAATCCACTAGGAAGAGAACAAGAGAATTAGCCACACAATATGGTAAAGAAAATAGAGAATATAAGCAATGCTGCATCTCATCAGCAGCGTGCACTGCACTGGCAGACTCCGTACGGTTTTAAAACTCAAACAGCTGCTCTGAGAAGCAACAAGGAATAGAAATACTTGGATTTACAACTGAAACTAACAGGGGACAGAACTGACAAGGAAATATTTTCAGTTACCATAACCATATTGTTTCAGACTTACATCAGACAAAAGCTATTTCAACAGGAAAACTTGTCTTAGCCAACAGCTGGAAAACTCATAGTCTTATTCTGGAAGGAAAGAGGACTTATTACTTTTCACAGATGTCTCCATTCCCATCATCCAAAAGAAGCTGAAACTATGAATAGGGAGATGGGCCTCCATCTGAAACAGGGCTTCCACATCCTCCCGAGGCTGCGCACACTCACGTCTCTGGCATACATTCAGCATACGGTGCGATATGTAGGGGTCACAGAAACTCAACCCAATGCTTGGTACAGCAGCCTCAAATTCAGCTTTACTTTTATTTTTGGTCCAGTCTCAGAAAATCACAGAATGATAGATGTTGGAAGGGACCTGTGGAGATCATGTCATCCAATCCCTCTGCTCCAGCAGGGTCACCCAGAGCAGGGGGCCCAGCATCACATTGTCCAGGCACATTTGGAATCTTTCCAGAGAAGGAGACTCCACAACCTCTCTCAGAAGCCTGGGCCAGGCTCTGCCACCCTCACAGGAAAAAAGTTTCTCCTCCTGTTCAGATGGAACCTCCTGGGTTCCAGTTTGTGCCCGTTACCCCTTGTCCTGTCTCTGTGCACCACTGACAAGAGTCTGGCCCCACCCTCTTGATCCCCCGGGGCCCTTTAGCTCTTGATCAGCATTGACTGGATTCCCTCTCCAGTTCCCCTTCTCCAGCTGAACAGCCCCAGGACTCTCAGCCTTTCCTTGTCATGGAGATGCTCCAGGCCCCTCAGCATCTTCATAGCCTCCACTGGACTCTCCCCAGTAGTTCCCTGTCTCTCTAATCGCCGTGTCCCTTCCGACAGCAGAACTCCAGACACCTCAGCTATCAGAGTGGCTGGATTTTATTTTAAAAATTACTCTTTCGCTGACAATACCAATAAACCCCCAGCCAGCATTTCGCCGACACCGCTCAGCCCCAACACCCTGCAAGATCTGGCTGTAAGAGCACCCTCCAAAGCAAGTCTGATTTCCATTTATATTCACAAAAGTAACACCTGCCGATGCCAAGTCTTACAGAGAGAGCACAGCAACTTTTCAGTTGACCACACTTCCTGCTGCTTTAACATTTAAGGCACGCTAAGGAAAAACCATGTAGCGAGATTAGTAACTAACAAACCACAAGCTCTTGTTCAAAATTACCACGGAGTATCCTTCAACTTGCACCAACACGCTGGTTTCGTATGTTTGTTTACGTTGGTAACTCCCTTGTATCTCAGTGCGGTACCAGCTTTAGACATCCCTTTTCTGGTACGAGATGTGCTAAGCAGCTTCGTGGTTTTTCCCACGTAAGGGAAGTTGGTGACACATGCAGACGGGGACCTTCCTTCTTCATTCACTTCAAACTCAATTTCTTCCTCCAGCAAACCTCAGTCCTGCTTCTCGCCAGTCTGCTTCGCTTTATGGTTTGTCACCACTACTTGGCCACAGCTCCCAAGAGATTATCATGAAAACATCAAGCCCTTAATGCCCAATCTCCAAAGGCTTCTATAGAACCTTCTGACCTAGACAGGCTGGAGAGCTGGGCAGAAAGCAAGCTAATGAAGTTCAACAAGGGCAAGTGCAGGGTCCTGCAGCTGGCGAGGAATAATCCCCTGCACCAGTACAGGCCAGGGGCTGACCTGCTGGAAAGCAGCTCCATGCGGAAGGACCTAGGAGTGCTGGGGGACAATAAATTCACCATGAGCCAGCAATGGGTCCTCATGGCCAAGAAATCCAAGGGTGTCCTGGAGGGCAATAGGCAGAGTGTGGCCACCAGGTCAAAGGAGATTCTCCTCCCCCTTTACTCTGCCCTAGTGAGGCCACCTCTGGAGTATTGGGTCCAGTGCTGGGCTCCTCAGTTCAAGAGAGACAAAGAACTACTGGAGAGAGTCCAGTGGATGCTACATAGGTGCTGAGTGGCCTGGAGCATCCCTGTGCTGAGGAAAGGCTGAGAGCCCTGGGGCTGTTCAGCTGGAGAAGAGCAGCCAGAGAGGGGATCCAATCAATGCTGAGCAAGAGCTAAAGGGACCCTGGAGGCCAAGAGGATGGGGCCAGACTCTTGCCAGTGGTGCCCAGTGACAGGACAAGGGGCAACAGGCACAAACTGGAACCCAAGAGTTTCCACCTGAACATGCGGAAAAACTGCTGTGAGGGTGATGGACCCTGGCCCACTGGTGAAGCATCGCACATCTTGAAGTAAATTAAATTAGGACTGAAGTTTTCAAGATGCCTTGATTTTTTTCATCCAGAGAGAGAGGTGCTCAAATACTCCAACAGTCCTGCCCCATTTATTGCAGGTCTCTGAAAGTTTGCGTCATGGTGATCTGGAAATAGCAGGGCCTTGATTTAGATTTAAAGCAGGTAAATACCACCTCAAATAACCAGATTCTGTCTCTGTGTCTGCTACACAATGCAAAGCTGGACAAAACACATGTCACTTCTTGTAAAAGCTCCCAGGTGGCTCCTGCCACCTTCTTTTTGTGATTTACAGAAGCGCTGAGTGCCCACAGTCACATCTGAGCACAGCCAGAGCTTGGCTGGAAATCTGGGGAGAGCACTGAAATGGCCACTTCCCTGAAAAATTCAGCACCAGGTTTGTAAAACTCCAAATGAACAGTGATAATTCCTCCTGTGTGAAATAAAATCCTACTCCCCATCACAGTATCTCAGCAGGACGATCAGTTGATTGATGCCTGCGCAGCACTTTGTAACTTGGCAGGTGTGCAGGAAATCTCAGAAGGGGAAAAAAACCCAACACAACCCAAACAACAAATCTGGGGGATTTGTTGGGACTTCCTACTGAATGAAGACGATAGAAAAATATACCAAAAAGCTTCCTTTGCACCCTGGTCTCCCTTGAGCAACAGTAGTGAGTTCAGAGCGCCTGCTCCAGATCCACAGACCTCTTCAGCTACCGCAGTAAACTGGTACTGCAGGAAGTTGTATTTGCTTTGTGGTATCGCCTTTGTCTACAGGGGTGAAGGGCTGCTGGTAGCTGTGGGTTCTGCAGCTATTTGCTCAACTGCACAGAGGGCAAATGTGGGAACAAAGGGCTTCAGTTCAGCAGGTAAACACTGGCAGTGGCTAGAAACCCTTCCCACCCCCTTATTCCAGCTCTACAGCCCCCAGTCCCTTCCTTCTCCTTGCAGGATATGCATGAGCTGCTCAACAGAACACCCAAAGAGAGGAAAAATATGTTTTCTTCAGCTTAATTCTCAAAAAGAAAAAAAAAAGCTGATCCATTTTAGCTGCTGTTTTCTCAAAACTGCAGTTTGAGGCAGACGCTCAGCATGGAAACTTCAGTCTGAACGGCTGAAGACTGGCAAAGCCTCAGCTGCAACTGAAAACAGTGGAAAGTGTCTGGCAGACTAAGTTACAGACAGTGATACTGCTTTACAAAAGATCCCTAAGAGCTGAAGAGTCTTTTTTTTTTTTTTTTTCCTTTTTCTTTGTACAGACCCTGTCATTAAATCTTTGCCTGGGGATGATGAAAAGCTCACCTTTCCTCTAACATTCTCTACAGTATGTGGAATATCAAGTGAAAATACACAGGGATCTTCCACATCACATCCAATAAAAGCAAGTCAGTCTTTAGACAACGCTCACTTCAGATATTTAACATCCCCAGTGCTACTTCAAGAATCAGGTCTCCAGTCATCTGCGATGTGACAAAGCTCTGCTGAGAATCACAGCACAAAGAGCGACTGTGGTTTCACGCAAAGGCAGGAAAAGAGCACGTAAAGCTTTAAAAATTCCTTCCTAAGATGGCAGATGAGAGGGGCTGAAGGAGAACAGTAGTTAAAAGGACAGAGGTGAGCAAGCTGGACACTGAGTGGTGGGATAACACTGGCCTTTCTTGTAACTCTGAAGCCAGATGCCCGTGTATCTCTGAAAAGAGTAAGGAAAAGCTCCTTGGCACGCAGCAAGTTTCCAGATATGGCACATGAGGGCAATTGTTTTTTAGCTGGGATCTGCAGCACACAGAACCAAAACCCAGTAATAAATCCAGGAAGGCATCACTCCAGCAAACGAGCGATCCCAGGCAGTGAGTAGAGGGTCCTTAGAAATGGTTACGCACGGACTGAGCTGGCTTTCGTGCCAAGCAAAACCTGACCCTACCCTTGACCTGAGGAACATAAACCTTTGTGGGAACTCCCAGATGTTTTCATAATGTAAAGAAGCTACAGACACTTTTTTTCCTAAGGTTGACTGTGAAAGTATTTAGGGATCACGAGAGCGTGAAGCTCTGGCTGGTGCCCAGTCTATACTGTAGCCTGGCTGGGACACACCAGCACGGTGCAGCTGGAACTCAGCCTGCCCAGGCTGCTTCTCCCAGTCCTGGTGCTCCCTGGCCCCGTGCCTTCGTTTCTCTGGACCTTTGCTTTTGCTTTGTGCATTTTGTCAGCTTCAACAGTAAACAACCAGGAACAAGAGTTGCCTTACGCTGTTTGTACCATGAACACTCTTTGTGAGGACTGGCACGTCCCCCACACAATAATTAATGCCCAATTCAGGCATAGGCAACCTTTTCTGCAAGTTGCCTGTTGCAAAGCACGAGAGATGTGGTCAAAACGTGCACTGACCTTAGAAGCACAATACAGAATGAACCCAGAAAGAACAGCAGCATTTTTGGGAGCTATGACCCACCTTACGCCATTACCAAGGATCTCTCCACTACCATTTGAAAAGGCTTGAGCACTGCTGGTGGTGTCTGTCCGTGGAGAGTCCCAGATTGGGACAGGCACTGATGTGGGCGGCTTTGCTTGGCGTGTGGCCCAGTCACAAACCGTAACGAGGAGGATGCACCAAGGGCACTGTTTAAGCAACGACACGTATCAAAAGCAACCCAAAGATCAGCTGACACGCTCACTTTGCATGAATCTCAAAAGCACGATTTATTCCAAAGGACAGACCACGGCTCGCTCCTGGGAAGACACGTAAAGTGAGTAGCAAGCCAGAAAGTTCCGCTATTTTCCACCCTGAAGTCAGTGCACTGTTGCAGCCTATCCATGTAGCTATCCCAACCTGTTGAGCAGCATGGTGCCGGGCACAGTTTGAGGCAGTCCCGCAGGAGGACATGCTGCTCCGACCTCAAGGGCTGGCACAGCACCCTCTGAGATCCCAGAGTGCAACCATGCACCTGCAACAGTCAGCGGCCAACGTCTACCAACCACCACAATCACGCTCCAATGGCTGACGCGGTGCCTCCTGCAGCTCACATCGGCAGAGAACTACCCGAGAGACACTTGGCTGGTTTGGTGCTGAACAGGGATTGCACGACAACACTGAATGTGTGTGCGTCCCATGGTGAAAGCCTCTGGAGCATCGGCACACTCCTCAGGGAGCACGCTGCTTGAGGCAAGGTAGAAGACTAGGCTTAGAATCAAGATCATCCCAAACAACATCAAAAAGTTACTTTTACTAGCTATTTTTGGATTAGAAAATTTGTTTATAAAATAAATGAGCTATTCTAGTCCTTACTTCTTTCCTAGAAGAACTTCAACCACACAAAAATAATCTACATATTTTTGAAAACTATATTGCCTTTAACTGTTTAATCATCTAAGCAGAAGAACCCAAGAGTCAGCCTCGCTTTTGTTTTCTGCTTCCTGTTATTACTAGCTAAGGCAACTATCATTTAAAAAAAAAAAAAAAAAAAGCAATAACTAAATAATAGTTACTTTGATAGCATCACAACAGCTTAATAAGAAGGCTTAAAGCTTTAGTACTCTCCAAAGCATAAGAGCAACTGTTCGTGTCTGAGTATTAACTACTATCTTATCATAGAAGCATGAAGATTAAAAGCTTACGCTTTCAAAAATTATCTCTTAATTAAATACTCAGAGAAACTAATTCACCAAAATCTTAGGCTATGTGTATCAAGATCAGCATTAGTATAGAATCAGTAGCAAAACTGGGTTTTTTATATGTAAGACTAATAAAAAAATACAGGGTGAAGTTTTTGGAAATCCCAAACAGGCGAACCCTTTCTTCACTCAAATTTGAGCCATTCCCACAAGCTTTGTTCTGGCTTTTGTGTAAGAACTGGCCTCATTTCATCACTGCCCTTAAAACCAAGTAGAACACTTGCATGCACGTTCAGAAACTTGAAGCCACTTAATCGTTCTTTAAGTGCAAAGAGAAGAGCGCGTCTGTTACATGCAGAAGAAAAGTGCTGTAGAAAGAAACACTGCTGCTCTTTAAAAGCAGCCGTGACCACACTGCTCCCGAATATCTAGACATCAGCTTTTCAGCTGCTACTGCCCAAAGGCATCGACAACAAAGCTGCTTTAATCATCTCAGAGCTTGCTTTTTCTCTCTTTAATATCAATAAAATTTCCATCAGATGCAAAGGCTGCATTATAATTTGTGGCCAAGCTGCACTAATTAAAGAACACCCAATCTTCGAGATTTTGAAGAACATCAAGTACAAAAGCACAGCAGGCTCCACACTCACAGTGTTCCTTTCAATTACAGGTTTTTTGGGCAAAGGTGAGCATATTTCTCTTTTTCTATTGAGAAGGAGCTGTTTCCATTGATACCCCTGTTTAATTCAACATTCTACATAGTTTCTTCTACACAGACACCAGAAAAGCATGGAAAATGTCACCTGCCTTCCCCAGCCACCTGGCAGTTTCCCTTCACTTGCAACTACCTGAAAAAGACTTTCTTTCCCAGAAAGAAACCACTTTTCAGTTTTCAAACCCAGGCTCTGTAGGGAGCGTTAAGTAACACAGCATCTTTAAGGTGAGTTCTTGTGCATCGAGATAATACTACTGAACGGGCAAGGAGCCCAACCCAGCTTCCCAGACGCTTTGGCTGAAGGAGAAGCCCTGGTCCAAAATGGGTAACTGAGATTTCTGGGCTAATGAAAACCTCAAGCCACTTAGAGAAGGTGAATGGGATGTGGTCATGGACAATCCTTTTATTGACAAACTGAAGAACAAAATGCTTTGATCAGGGAAATTCTTGACTGTGCCCCTTGCAAGACAACACGACTGTAAAAATTACTCACAGTACTTTTGAAAGAAGTTAATAAATGGGTCTGTATGAGCACTGGAAACTGAACAGAGAAGGTATCTCCTGCCTTAATCCTCCAAAGCTGGAATCTGGAAGTTACCAAGTATGGTAAATTTTGTTCAAGTTGGGTGGCAAATCCCTTTTCCATCAATCATGTCACATCCCTGGACACCTTTTGCTTGCATTCAGTCTGAAGTGAAGATGACAAAGCACGTGGTCCTCTGAATTGAAGAATATAAGAACCAAAGAGAAGCTGGCTCTTCTTTCCAACATAGACGAGCACAATTTATTAAAACCATGGGATGAAAATCTGCCACTGGCTCCAACAGCAACAACCTCTCCACGGACTAAAACTTCTGAGCAAGCAAGTATAGCTAAAATGATTTTTCTTCAAGATCTCATGTCTTAAGGACTTCAAGAACTTGCAAACGTAGCAAGATGCATATAATGAAAAAATAGAATCTCATATCCATATTGAAATTGGAATTTTCTACACATTTTACTTAATTTTTTTCACTCCATGTGTATTTATGGCTATTTGAATTGGACTGGACAGACCTTTCTAAGTGCTACCCCACAATCATGAGTTCTGGATTCAATACATGTTCATAAAACAAAATATTACTCTGCCTCTTCCTTCAATCTTGGAAAACACAGAAAAATCATATCGGCTTTTACCATAAACCTCAGAACATGAAAATGAAAAGCACCCTCTAAGAGCTATGAAGTAGATGCTGGCAAGTCCAAGGAGACACCACCCTCCTGCTCTATGCGATGCTAGAGCCACGCTGACCTGTGGGAAACCAGAGCGAGGATTCCCAAAACATGGCACACCACAGCTTGTAACAAGCTGAGAGAAAGGACAGTAAGAGCAGCCAGAATCTTCACAAGACTCTTGTACTCGCAGTCGTACACCAAATGAAAACCAGAAGGACTACACAACGCTTTAAAGAAGAAAAACCAACATCCAGCCTGAGTGCCTGTCCAAAAAAAGGCCAACTTCTCCATAATTAATTCCAAGCTATTCTTCCATCCTCCAGTGATCACTGCTCACGGCTATGTGGACACTGGCTGGCTGCTCACAAGAATTTCACTCCAAAGCTGCATCAGACACATAGGTTTATCTCCCTCTGAGTTGGTGGGGCTTACCTCTGTACAACTGGTGGTATTAAAGCAGCTCCACAGAGAAGGACCTGGGAGTCCTGGTGGACAAGTCCACCATGAGCCAGCAATGGGTCCTCGCAGCCAAAAAGGCCAAGAGTGTCCTGGGGTGCATGAAGAAGAGTGTGGCTAGCAGGTCAAGAGAGAGGCTCTCCTCCCCCTCTACTCTGCCCTAGTGAGGTCACCTCTGCCATACTGTGTCCTATTCTGAGCTCCCCAGTCCGAAAGACAAAAGGAACTACTGGAGAGAATCCAGCAGAGGCTATGAAGATGCTGAGGGGACTGGAGCATCTCTGTGCTGAGGAAAGGCTGAGAGTCCTGAGGCTGTTTACCTGGAGAGAAGACCGAGAAGGGATCCGATCAATGCTGATCAAGAGCTAAGGGGCTACCGGAGGGCAAGAAGATGGGCCCAGACTCTTGTCGGTGGTGCCCAGTGACAGGACAAGGGGCAACTGGCGCTAACTGGAACACAAGAGGTTCCACCTGAACAGGAGGAGAAACTTCTTGACTTTGAGGGTGGCAGAGCCTGGCCCCAGGCTGCCCAGAGAGGCTGTGGACTCTCCTCTGGAGAGATTCTAGATGTGCCTGGACAATGCGATCCTGGGCCCCCTGCTCTTGGTGACCCTGCTGGAACGTGGGGGTTGGATCAGATGATCTCCGGAGGTCCTCTCAAACCCCCACCATTCTGTATTTGCACAGTTTCCTGTAAAGCTTTCTTATTTTATCTTTTAAGTGAACAGTAAAGCAGGCTCCTCTTCAGTCTATAAAACTTGACAGAATAGGAGGATTCTATCTGCTTTTTTCTAAGTACACCGCATCTTGTAGGAACACATCTAAAATGTTTCATCTCTGTGCAAAAAAAACCCATCTTAATTAGTACCATACTGAAATTCATAGGCAAAACAAATGACTAGACAAAAATTTCTTACAGATGTCAAGTAACAGCTTTCACTGTCCACTGAAAAGAAGAACGGCTGGAAGATCTGCTTGGAAAAAAGTCCTGAACAATGAGGAAACCCACAGGGTGCGTCCCTGGGTGCTGCAGGGTCACAGCATCACCATTGTGTGCCTCGGGAGGAAGGGAGAAGGGTTTATGGAAATAAGTAGATTGAAGATGGTCGACAAAATCAACCCTCAAAGAAGTACAATTTTTTGTATGCTAAACTCTGAAGATGAACCTGTTGAAATTATTGTTACTGGATGCTTGAAATCTCTCCACCTCTTCAAATCTGAAGAAATTTGGTACCAACAGACCACACGTGACAGAGCAGAGCTTGTTCCCCTGCTGCTGCTGCTGTTGATGAGATTGCAGAAATAGGAAATCATTCAGACTCTCTGGGCCATTTTCACCTTCTCCTCACCATGAGAGCTGCTTCTTTGATTATTTCTTGCCTAATACTAGAGACCTGAAGCAAAAATTTTCGATCAGCAATCCTGAAACCTCTGGCAAAATCTCTCAGAGCACGCTAGTATGTTGTTTTGACAGGTACTTTCACCTTTTTCCCCCAATTTCAGGATTGCACCCTCAGTCCATAACTCACCACCACCACCCTGTACCGCTCCCTGTTGGGTGTGCACTCATTAAATATCATTAGACAAATCACGCGAGGAACACCTCCCATCACAAGCTTAGCCCACGCCTCATCAAACTGAAAGCATGAATTTTCTTAATAAACACTTTTCACAGGACCAGCTCCCAGCCTCTGAATTGTTACTGCCATCTTTTAAACACCGTCGATGCCACTCGCGTCCTGAATACTCCCTGTGGAGTCTCACCAAAAACCTACAAAGAAGGATTCTCTCTGCCACGAGTCTTTCCTTCATTTTTTAAGGGCTTGGTCTAAAACCTAGAGGAATGACTACAAACAGTTCTTTTCATTTCAGGGGGCTTTAAATCATTTTACTGCTTATAATGTGTGCTTCGAATATCTTAAATAAATGGAAAAAAATATTTTTCCATATGTATGGTTAGAAAAACAGGCTCATGCTATGCAAAACAGAAGACACCTTTGAAACCGGTCAGATTTCAAGACTAGTGAGGCTGCAGTGCGTGTGGTCTGGCTTCCTGCCCCACTCCTCCTGGCTGGCAATATGTGGCCTCCTAAATATCCTCCACCAACCGCCTCCCAATGGACACAAGATGTCCCCAGCGCTTGCAGGAGTCCCTGCTGACTCATTTCTCCATTATTCCACTAGGACATTAATTTCCTCCAGGTAGGAGTAAGGAATATCGAGTCTTGACATCTTATTCACAATTTCATCCCGCGATAATGACCAATTTCCAGTAATTTCTACTTGAAAAACAAAAAAAGATTTTGTGACGGTTTGCTAAAATATATATGTAGTTTCGTAAAATAAAGATTTTCTGAATATAAAAATCGTTTTGCAAAACACTGTCAACCCCAAATGAATCTTCAGGCAGCTTGTGAAGTTCTCGTCCCCATTTCAAGCGCCACATGGATGATCCCTGCCCTTTGTGAAGTCAAACGCAGCCTCAAGCGTATCATGCTATGAAGACCACTTGAAAAATTACACATTACCATCGTATATTCTCTTCTCGGGCATTATTTGCCTCAGGAAATGCACATTAAGAGGTTGATAATTGTATTAGCTGATTTTTGAGTCTGGCTTAAGATATCGCCCCATGTCCAAGCACACATAGGGCTCTCAACGATTTGCAGTTTGGCCGCCTCAATAGCACCGCTTCTTCCTTAAGAAGCTGAAGGAGGTCTAGGAGGAAATCACAGACTCCATGTAGGACATCTTCCAGGATTTTTTCCAGGATTCATTCCTCCAACTGGTCTGACGAGGCTCACACTTATTCACTTGCAGGGAACCGCACAGAGCAAAGCGGCTCCCAGGCCCATGCTGGGCCATGTTCTCGCTGGTTTATAGAGACACCTACGTGTACTTTCTGACTTTTTTTTTCACATAACTTTAGACAGCACATCATTTTTGTCCTTGTTTTGTTCTCTTCAAATGATGTGAGCAAAATGGCTTTGGAAATTAGAAAATCTGTAGATTTGTATGTATATTGACGAAGAAACTGTATCAGTTTATTACTGAAACCTCCATCTATCCTTTTAGCCTCCTTTAGTCCCTCATTTCCATTTGTTATATTGCATTTTAGCTTAAATATTGTCTAAATAAACTACGAGACTACATAGGGACACGGCTTCAGACACATGAAATCATCATTATGGCAATGAGAAATTAAATTACACCACGTGGCAATTCCGCTACACATTCAAGCTCTCGTCTTTGACTCTGGCCCCTGCAATTTTGGCTGCCTCCCCCTCAAAGCTGACGTATCACCCAAATCATTTTCTCTGCTGCTGGCTGAGGTTAGTGTGGTGGGAACTAACTTGAAGGATGCCATGTTCAATCACAGCAAACTCCAGCTGCAAAGGCAAAGATTTGGGGGCACGAGTGGTTCTTCAAGCTACAGGAAGGGAGATGCAAGAATGTTGCACTGAAACCAGGACATAGAGATTGCAAGTACAAATTTGGTTACTGAAACCCTGCCTGGGAGGGTGCACTAGAGATGACTGAGATCAAACCCTCACTTGAAGGGTTTGATCTTAGGATTTCCTGTCTTGAGTCTACTGATATTTGTGCCAATACGAGTGAGCATCCCAAAGTGTGCAGTGTTTGGAGAACAATCGTTGGCTGCAGTCTCTAAGATGTGTGAGGCAGTGTAGAATCATAGAATGGTTTGGGTTGGAAGGAACCTTAAAGATCATCCAGTTCCAACTCTCCTGCCACAGGCAGGGATACCACACACGAGATCAGGTTGCTCAAAGCCTCATCCAACCCGGTCTTGAACACATCCAGCGACAGAATATCCACAGCTTCCCTGGGCAACCTGGGCCAGGGTCTCACCACCCTCAGAGTGAAGAACTCCTTCTTAATTTCTAATCTGCATCTCTCCTCTTCCAGTTTGAAGCCATTACCCCTCATCCTGTCACTACAAGCCCTTGTAAAAAGTCCTTCCTCAGCTTTCTGACAGGCCCCCTTCAGATACTGAAAAGCCACAAGAAGGTCTCCCTGGAGCCTTCTCTTCTCCAGGCTGAACAAGCCCCACTCTCCCAGCCTGGCCTCCCACCAGAGGGTTTCAGCTCTCCCATCATTGCTGGGGCTCCTCTGGCCCTTCTCCAACAGGTCCCTGTCTCTCCTGTGCTGAGGACTCCAGAGCTGGGCCCAGCACTGCAGAGGGGGTCCCCAGAGCACCGGGAGCAGAGGGGCCCTGCTGCCCACGCTGCTGGGGATGCAGCCCAGCATCCTCGAGCTGGTTGTCTCACGACCACCCTCACCAGTGCCATCCCATCCAAGCACTATGGATTGACAGTTCAGCTGACAAAAAGCAGTCATCTCCCTTCCATTTTACTGAGGATCCCCCTGCATCATCTTTAAAGAAAAGCACTAACTCTCCCAGCCCCCTAGAAAAACCCACCTAACGTTTACAAAGTCAGTTAAAACCCGCGCTGCTGATTCAAGCTCCAGAATCAGTGATTCAGCCACTTCCTCTTTGAATGAGGAGAGCTCACCAGGACACTCGCTCTGGAAATACATCAGACCAAGACATACAAGACAGATAAACAAGGTCTGAATCTCTCGGACTCCAGCATCAAGGAGAGTAGCAGTTTGGTGAGCTGGCTGGACCGCACTGTATTTTGATTTAAGATGCTCTTCCTGATTCTTTTTCCTTCTGGGAAGTATCAATTTATGAGCAGCCTCTGCACAAAGTGCCTTGTTAATTGTTTTTCAATGGAAGAGTTTCGAGCAGGGGATCCTCACTCACAGCAAGAACGGCAGAATTGAGCCAGGGGATAAGCACAATAATTTCCCTTTATCACTTGCCTCTGTAGAGATGTGATGGACAAACTGGCAACGTGTCCGGAGAGTCACACAGCTCTCTTCAAGGTAACGGCACCCTCCCTTGGAGCTACTCTCTCACACACTCAGACAGTCCAATTTCACACACGTCCAGATACGGATTTCCTAGCTCCCTAGCATGAGCTCCTCATTCTAATCCTAGATGATGTCCAGGGTAAAGATCTGCATGATTTCCTCTCACTTGGCTCTGAAGAAGTTAATAAGCTCCCTGAATCTCCTTCTTTTTTTTTTTTTTCCTGATTTCCAGTAATTAGGGATCAGCCTTTTCAGGTGCTCGCAACCACCACCCCCCACCCCCCAGTCAGGGACAAAAAAAACTTGATATGCTGAACTGCAGAAATGCAATTTTGGCTGCAGCGAGGGGATGAGCGTTAAAGCAAAAAGGAAGCCCATGGGGACTGTATCATGGGTGGCTCTGAAGGGACCTGAAACCACCCTCAATGAGGCAAGAGAAAATGACATTTATGAGGGGATGCTGTAGAAAAATCTCTGCATATGAAGCCGGCAGCTTTGCCAATCACTTTTTGGGTGAAAGCCATTTAATATTTGGACATGTTTCCCTCTATGGGAATCTCTCGAAAGATCCACTGTGATTTCAAAGGAGTCCTGACAAAGGAGCGGCTCGGCATTTGCAATCCTGCCACACCACAAAAAAAAAATAATCCCAAAGCAACAGAATAAAAGGACAAGCTTGGCTGTGGGCACCACCCAGGAGTCACCCCATGGTCTGAATCCTGTTTGATCTCCCAGTCCGCAGCTGCGAGGACTCTCACAGGCTTCAGATGCATAATTCCTAATATACTAGAATCCCTTCCTTTTCACATGCAAACTTTGATTTCTCTTGTAAATCTCCAGCCTTAAAATTTGCTTTGTAAATACATAACCTGCTACCTTAGTGATGAGTAGGTAGACAGGTAAGAGCAAGATGTATTTCATCTTTTAGCTACCCAAATAACAAAAAACCTCCCCAAAACACAAATTATTCTCTTTTTCTTTGTAGTTTAATAGCAACATGCATATATTTAAAGTAATTTCTTTTTGTTTTCTCTCTCCTAACACTTCAACGGGTTACAAAATTGTCCTTGCCCAAGTCTGAGTAGTTTAGCTAAATGCCCACCTCGCAATCTCCCCACTGCCTTCCGTGGGCTTTGCAAAACCTCGGGCCATATGGTCTTAATTCGATCTACTTTGGCCAAAACCTGTTGCCTGAAAAGCTTCAGCTGCCGGTGCTGGGCAATTGGGACATCGCTGTCACAGGGACAGTTTCAGGTCTCATCTCTCCAAAACTCTTCAAAAAAGTTTTTACCATCTACTCATCGGCACGTTATAACTTACTCACGGGAAATTTTTCAAGCATTACCGTTTAAGAAACACCACTGGGCGCCGTCCCTCTCCGGACTCGCCTGACTTCTGTGCCCAAACCCGACTCCCTGCCCGGTGCCTGCGGCTCCCGGCTCC